>OX940974.1:112643291-113227132 GCA_954871275.1 Leptopterna dolabrata | reverse complement strand
TCTCTCTCTCGCGTTCTCCACGATATTTCTCGGTGTATGCTTGTCCTAGCTACAAGGTGACACTGTCACAATCCACTGGGCTGAATGTATACAATTTCATTCACCCTCCTGTTGAAAAAGTCTGTCGGTGCAAACTTCTGGGCCATACTGTGAACGAATGGCTCGACGTACAATGCGCCGGGTGGTCTTAAAAAACTCCCAAGTTCGAGAACTATTTAAAACCGTAAAAAAATTCGAGATAACAGCATCCTGGAGATTCCAACCCCTATTTTTCACCCCTTAAGGATGACTGTCATTAACGCCGAGCTTCGAGGACCAACTAGATCCCGAATGGGACCTATAAACCGAATTTCGTCAATTTTGGTTCATGGTAACTAAGAAAAGTGCAAAGTACGATCTATGGCGGACGGATTGAATTTTTTTATTGCATTCTCGGATTCTACATACCTTGAAAGGGAAACCATCAAATTTTGAGGGGAGGGGGGGGGGGGGGTAAAAATGTTTTCATGCTCGATTCCAAAGGTTCACTATTGAAAATAATAAACCAAAAAGACTGAACTAGGAATATACGGAAACACGGCAGGATAGATCTGACATTATTTGATACCCGAAATGATTTATGAGAAATGATAAGTTTTGTTGTCAATGACCCTAGCGCTCCCCGTGGAGGTTGGAGGAGTAACGCTGGACATACGGGACAGGGTCTAGATCCTCCTTATGGGGGCGACTACAAAGTTTCAGTAAATAACTTAAAAAAAAAAAGTTTAAGGTCAGAATGACCGGTAGGGGCGAATGGACGGGTACCAGGCCTCCCGACTGGACTGGAGACATTGTAGGAGGTCAAAGGCCGGTGCCAGTAGGATAAAGCCACGCACGGAGGTACCTGCTCTAGCCCCTAGACCTGCATGCAGCTGTATAGCAGAGGGAACTCTTTGCCAAAAGAGAATGTGAGGAGGAATAGGTATACTCATATTCTCGGACAGCAAGGCAGCATTGAAGCCCTTGCAGCAGCAAAAACTAGGTCGAGACGGGTTAGAGAATGTAACGAAAACTGTTAGGTGGACTGGCTTGCAGGGCAACGCTCCGCGCAGGTAGATGTCCGGGGTTCAGTTCCAAGAACCGCCACCACGTTGTGCTTCAAAATGAGCCAATCCAATATTCGGTTTATCTCTTGAACGGGTCAACCGATTTTCATTATGTAAAATATTCTGTAATCGTTATAAACAGCCACAAGTGCGGACATTCAGTTTTGAATTTTAAAATTTTTTTTCATGGAGTTCCCGAAATTATTTTACTTAATTTCAACCTTTAAAAAAAGCAACTAGTACTTTTGTAGGAAAAAAATCGAAAAATTCAAATCCGCTTTCAGATTGAAGATCGGATCATTAGATCGAACGGCATCTGGGAAAATCACTATAACAATGGGGCCTATTGTTAGCCCTCTAATCCTCTACCTGGGCCCACCTCGCAAGGATGCCTTCCATTTCCTATTGATTTGAGCTAGCAGGCGGGCTGAGTTCACATCTAAGAGTGTATTTTTCCTTCTACATCTATTTCTTCAACTACAAGATTTGCTTGGCAGAAATAGTTGGCTGCTGGATCAAATCAGGATACAGCCAAATTTTGGCTGAGTCCTGTCAGGGTATCAAGAAGGGCGTTTGGTTTTTAGTATCTGACTGGTATCTAGTTTTCTTACTATGATTTCATTTTCTAAATTATTACTTTCTAAGTACCTATGTGACTGGAATTTCCATAATAGGCCATTCGGTAACTAATGATTTGCAGGGTTCTCATAGTCCACCAAACCCTATGAAGCCATACAAAAAATCGCCGTAAAATGAAGGAAGTTCAAGCAAAGGTTCAGGCTAAATTGCACTCGATAACTATATATTGCCACAACTATATATTATCAGTTTCGAGGTTCACAAGTGACTCCTATGGAAATATCACTGACAACGACCAAAGATAACAAATATGTTGAGAATGATCAATATAATAGCAATAACAATAATTCAAATGCAATAAAAATACACTGCCAAGGTGATGGCACAGGAGCTTCCTCGTCACAATCAGAGTGACCCATTATAAAATAGAACAGACTCGGAAGCAAAATAACATAACATTATATTACATAACATTACATTACATTACATAACATTACATTACATACCATTACATAACATTACATAACGTGAAATATACATATTACATAACATTACATTACATTACACAACATTACATGAAATATACATATTATATAACATTACGTCCATAATACATTACGTCCATTATACATAATTGCGAAAGTTATGCGTGTTTGAAGAATTTCACGTTAGCGCATGCGCAGGGCGAACCGCTGGCTCTATCATGTTGAAATTTATATGGGACCTCAATGGGCCCTACCCGCTTAATCCCTGAGAATTACATTGAAATTGGGTGAAATCTTTGGTTACTACGGCTGTAACAAGGAAATTGAATATATTTCACGCCAGCGCATGCGCAGAGCGCACCGAGGGTCCGATCATGCTGAAATTCATACTGGAACTCACTAGACCTTGTCCAAACAACCCTTGAAAATTTGAGCGAAATTGAATCAAAATTGTGAAAGTTATGCGAGTTTGTTGAATTTAACGTTAGCGCATGCGCAGGGCGTACCGCTGGATCAATCATGTTGAAATTTGTATGGGACCTCAAGGGGCCTTTTCCGCACCATTCCTCAAAATTTGAGCTGAATCAATTCAAAATCGTGGAAGTTATGACTGTAACAAGGAAATGCGGACAGACAGACTCACAGACTCACAGACTCACAGACCCACAGACCGACAGACACGGAACCAAATTTGTTCAGTAGGCTTTGAAACGCAAAATGCAAGTGGAAATTTTTATTTCTGAAGACAAAAATTTTTTGGCTCACGAAAGTGAACACAAGGCTTCCGCTGCTTCGCAGACTCGGAAGCAATATCAATAGAATATTAATAACAAGAATGTAAAATAACGGGAGTGCCAAGGATTTTTGATTTGAGCTGACGAACGGCACGATTTCAATGAATTTTATCCAACCCATTTATATTATATTGGTCCAACCCCTGCCTATCCGAAAAATCTGCCACCATTTTTCGGGTACTTATGGGCGTTATAAGGAATTGGCTAAATAATTATATTTCCATGTGTTCAACAGAATACTACCGTTATAATTTGGTGAAACTCATATGGAACCTTCAGTGTTTCATTCTAGATCCACCCTCCAAATTTGAATTATTTGCTACGATTATAAGGTAGTTGTGGGCTGTACAAGGATTGCACGTTCGCGCATGCACTAACAAAGCTTACAGTATTTTTTAAATGATTTTGATTTGGGACTATCAGTGACCCGACCTGCACCTGCCCTCTAAATTTCAGCTCGTGACAACCATTGTTTTTCTGACACTCTTGGCCTTCATCAGGGATTTTACACAGACAGACACGGAAAAATGTTCCTTGATATGTGAAAAGCACTATGGAGCAGAATATACATAGGTATACTCGTATGATAGGGGATGGGGACTCCAGTGCATTTGTAAAAATGTCTCAAAATGTTTCGGATGGACGCAATATGACAAAAATTGAATGCGCCAATCACGTGATCAAAAATTATACAAAACGGCTTTGTGGTTTGCAAAAAGATTCCCGGACTTACTCTAAAATGATAACCAATTCTGTTATAAAGCGGCTGAAAGCGTGCGCGAGAGGTGCAATCGCGCACAATTCGAAATCCACCGGTCTAGTAGAAGATTTAAGGATAGATTTAACTAATGGGCCAGATCTCATTTTTGGCGACCATAGAGAATGTAATGAGTATTACTGTTCAAACCCCGAAACGGGAAGGTGTTTGATGAGGTAACTATTATTTTACTTTGTAAAATACAAGTGGCACTTGCCCTGTACTAGTGAAAAGTCACTATTTATTGTAAAATGACACAAGTAACTTGGCAGAAAGATATATGGCATTAGTGGCCAAGTTTACTGTGGGTAAACAAATCAGCAGAGCGAGTAGAGTTAGAGGGGCTGCTTTAGATTACCAAATTGGTCCCGAATGGCATGCTAAAACTGTTAGATATATTATAACGGGAAAAAGCCCAGCATGTATAACGGAGAAAATCGCAGACAGATGAAAACGCAGGAATGCCGCATGTAGGCGAGCTCTTTTTAATGGTGGGAAAAATAAGAATAAAAAGAAATTTTCTAAAAAAAATGAAGAGTGCTCCAGAAGATTACGGCCCGAATTATCCAACCAGTAAAAATAACAAAATCCCAAGCCTGCTTAAATGAATGTTCAATCAAAGAGGCCGTAGAAACTTTGTAAGAATTTTGTTTACATTTAAAAATATATAATAATAATACTAATTAGGTATTTTTAAAAACCTAAAATTAGGTTTTTTGAACAAGCTGATTGCCTGTCGGCCAGCGTATTACCAATACTGTTGAGCATAATTCGACGGCTCGAGATCAGAAACGTCGGTTACCTTGTTGAAAAAATTTATTGGTGGGAAAAATAAGAATAAAAAGCAATTTTCTAAAAAATTAAAGAGTGCTCCAGAAGATTACGGCCCAAATTCCATTCAATCATGCATTTGTACTTCGCAATGTTCTTAGTTACCATGATCCGAAATTAATGAAATTTGCTTTGTAGGTCCCGTTTTGGGGTCTAGTTCATCCGCGAAGCTCGGCATTAGTGTTAGTCATCCCTAAGGGGTGAAGAATAGGGGTTGACATTTCAGAACGCCGCGCCGTAGCACGAAAACTTTCAGTAGAAGGGCATGGTTTTTTTAACGTTTTTAAATTGATCTTGAACTAAAGCATTTTTTGAGACCACACGCAGCTTTGTACAACCAGCCGTTCGTTTTCACCGAAGAGGTTCGTCAACATGATCGTGAATCAAACGGTATAAATCCGGCCCAGATATTATCACTAGGGAGCACCTGATTATAATGACGGATAGCTGTATGAAGTCGAGCTCGTTGTTCTGTGATATTATTCCATTTGAAAAACGCTGCAGAGTCCTTGTCACATGGGTTTATTATTCTATTGGACATCTACAGAAATGGTGGCTGTTCATTTATTGTTTGTTTCATGTGACATAGTTGAAATAGCTACTTCTGATGGTTTCCACCAATTTTGGCCCCCAAAAACCAAATTAGGTACGCTCCTTTTTTTTTTAAAAATTTGATCATTGGTAGTGCCATTGATTCACGTGCTGACACTTTTTCTAGTGTTATTATACAAATTGATGGCGATTTCAGACGATTTCTCAGGTTCTGACTCATATCAAAATCAATTTTGGGAGCTGAACCTTTGGTTGAACGTCAGCTTTCTACTCTTTGGTCAACATCGATTTCATATTCGGTCTTAACGTCCCAGAAAAACATGGAAAACGATACCTCAAAACCTCATGTAACTGAAACATACAAAATAAGGTAAGTACCTATTTTTATACACATTTTGACTAACAACACCCCTGGGTATATTCCGATCTGGCTGAAAAAATTTGGGGCACAAGTAGAAATCAAATGGAGCCTGTGTGAAAAAAAAAACGAATTTTTTACACCGAAATGAAGTAGTTATGCGTGATACGGCGGACGGCGGACGGACATTGCGTTTTTGGTTTATTATACTGTGAATAATACACCTATGTATTCGCTCAGCAAACATTTTTATAACACCCCCTCAAAATTTGTTAGGGCCCAAATCTCGTGCGGAGGAACGAATTTTTTAGACCGAGAATGAAGTAGTTATGCGTGATACGGCGGACGGCAGACGGACATTGCATTTTTGGAATCTACGCACCTTGAAACGTAAATGAAAAATAAATTTGAGGGGGTGTTAAACATTTTTTGCTGAGCGAATACATAGGTGTAATATTATCAGAATAAAAAACCAAAAACGCAATGTCCGTTCGCCGTATCACGCATAACTACTTCATTTTCGGCGTAAAAAAATAGTTTTTTTGCACACAGGCTCCATTTGAGTCCTAGTTGTGCCCCAAATGTTTTCAGCCCGATCGAAATATACCCAGGGGTGTTGAGTCAAAATGTGTATAAAAATCGATATTTTTTGTGTTTCAGTTACGATGTTTTGAGGTATCGTTTTCCATGTTTTTCTGGGACGATAAGACCCATAATGAAGTCGTTCTTGATCAAAGAGTGGAAAGTTGACGTTCTACGAAAGGTTGAGCTCCCAAAATTGATTTTTTTATGAGTCAAAACCTGGGAAATCGTCTGAAATCACAATCAATTTGTATAGTAACACTAGAAAAAGTGTCAGCACGTGAATCATTGGCACTGCCAATGATCATTGATAACTTAAAAAAAAGAGAGAAAAGGAGCGTACCTAATTCGGGTTTTGGGGGCCAACATTGGTGGAAACCATCAGAAGTAGCTATTTCAACTATTTCACATCAAAGAAACAATAAAAATGAACAGACAACATTTCTGTAGATGTCCAGTAGAATAATAAACCCATGTGACAAGGAATCTGCAGCGTTTTTCAAATGGAATAATATCACAGAACAACAAGCTCGACTTCTTACAGCCATCCGTGATTATAATTAGGTGCTCCCTGATGATATCCTGGCCGGATTTATACCGTTTCATTCACGATCATGTTGACGAACCTCTTCGGTGAAAACGAACGGCTGGTTGCACAAAGCTGCGTGTGGTCTCAAAAAATGCTTTAGTTCAAGATCAATTTAAAAACGTAAAAAAACATACCCTTCTATTGAAAGTTTTCGTGCTACGGCGTTTTGAAAATTGCAACCCCTATTCTTAACTCCTTAGGGATGACAGGCGCTAACGCCGAGCTTCGCGGACCAACTATACCCCAAACGGGACCTACAAAGCAAATTTCATTAATTACGGTCATGGTAACTAAGAAAATGCGAAGTAAAAATGTATGATTGAATGGAATTTGGGCCGTAATCTTCTGGAGCACCCTTTAATTTTTCAGGAAATTGCTTTTTATTCTTATTTGTCCCAACAATAAAAAGAGCTCGCCTTCACACAGCATTCCTACGTTTCCTTCTTTGCGATTTTCTTCATTATGCTTGCTGGAATTTTTCCCGTTATATATCTAATAGTTTTAGCGTGCCATTCGGGACCAATTTTGTAATCTAGAGCAGCCTCTCTAACTACTCGTGAATGACCCTCTCCTCCCCCTGTTGATTTGTTTACCCCAATAAACTTTTGGCCACTGACGCCATATAACTTTTTGCCAAGTTACTAGTGTCATTTGACTAATAGTGACTTTTCCAGTACCTACAGGGGCAAGGGCCACTTGTATTTTAGTAAGTAAAACAACATTTACCTCATCAAACGTCTTCCCGCTTCAGGGGTTTGAACAGTAATACTCTTTACATTGTCTATTATTCCAAAAATGTGATTTGGCCCATTAGTTAAATCTATCTTCAAATCTTCGACTAGACTGGCGGATTTCTAATTATGCGCGATTGCACCTTTCGCACACGTTCGAGATATTTCTTATCTGCATCGTTGTCATTAATATTTCCATAGGCGTCAGTTGTGAATCTTCAACCTGATATAGCGTTGTGACAGCATAATATATTATGGAGTACAATTTTTCCTGAAGCTTTTATTGATCTTCCTCCATTTTGTGGCGAGTTTATTTACTTCATATACGGTTTGGTAGATTATGAGAACGCTGCAAATCATTAGGTATCGAATGGCTTTATATGGAAATAACAGTCGCAAAGCTTAGAAAATAGTAACTTAGTAATGAAACTGTAGTGATTGAGGAGTTCAATAGACGAGTCGATCGCTTGAATGAGAATGGTTGTTTAATTGGTGGCACCCTGGCTCTTTTATAGTCCCCTGACAAGATCAGAGGGGGGTCGGGGGGTCCCCACTCTGAGTTACAGCATGTTCAGACACAAATTGAGTTGTGGAGGAGCAGCCGATCACAACACTGCTCCCCCCAGAATTTAAGTAATTTACATTTTTATTTAAATTTTCTTGATGTCGCTGTGGCTGTTGCCGGGCGTGGGAGGTGCGTGTGTTGGGTCCGAGTGGGCTGTCCGGGTGGCTGCTGTGGTCGTTGTCGTGGGGTGGCGGTGGGGCGAGGCCGATTAGTGGCGTGGGTGCCGGTGCGGGCGCGAGATATCCCGCCGGTGCCGAATGTGGCCCGTGCGGTAGCTCGGGCGCTGTTGTCGGGGGCGTTGCGCCGTTGGCGGCGGTGCCGGCTTTGGCGACGTGGGCCGCGCCGGAGGCGTGGCGAAGGTGGACGTGCCGAGGGTTGGGGTCTGTGTGGCTCGCTCTGTCGTGGCGAGGAGGGCCTTCGTGAGACTGCAGGCGTACGTGGCCTTCGTGGTAACGTCAGGCGAGGCTTGTACTCCTGCAGTGTGCTGCTGGGGGCGTCTTACCCCGTGGATGCAGCAGTCCGTGCATGTTCCTGCGTACGGCGGGAGCTGCAGGGTGACGGTGGTTACCGTCATGACCGGCGTACCGGGCGTAGTAGTGGGCGGCCGCGGTGTCAGTGGGCGGATGCCCGGCGGTGGCTGTCGCTTGGGTGGCGGACGCTGCTGCGTCGTGCTGTCCCGGGGCCGCGCGTGGATGGGCATCGCGCCGGCTTTTGATATGGCCATGGCCTGGCGGATGGGGATGGGGCCGTGCTTGCCTGGCGGTTGTGGCCGGGTCGGCTTTCGCTTTTCCGGAGCCGGAGGCGACGGCGTGACGGCGAGGTCTCAGAGGAGCTGTGAGGCGGTTGGAGGTTTCGGCGACATAGCGTGTTAGTGGTTGATGTATGTCGTTGGCGCTCGTCTTTATAGCCGCTGCCGTAGGGTGGGGGGCGTCGTTCGGCGCCGTTTGCGTGGGTGGGGGTGCCGGTTTGCATCTGTCGATTGACACCGATGGGGTACGGCGGTCGTCGGTGAGGTACGTGACTGTTTTCCCATCGTTCGTCAGTACTTGATGGGGGCCGGTGTAAGGCGGCTCGAGTTTACCCCTCGGTGTGTCTACACGGACGTACACATGGGTCGCTGTGCGCATAGTTGTTGGTATGTAGGACTGTGTGTAGTGGCGGTATGATTCGTTGGTGCGTAGGGGTATAGTTGTTGGGGGCGGTTGAGTGAATAGGTCCCCTGGTAGGCGTGGTGTGGCCGAGAAGAGGCGTTGGGCCGGCGAGTAGCCATCGGGGCCCGGGCGGTTTCGTAGGCCGAGGAGGAGGCCGCTAAGTTGGGTGGCCCATGTGCGGGACGTGGCTGTAGCGAGTATTGCGTCTTTGAGGACCCTGTGTAGTCGTTCGACGAGGCCGTTGGCTTGAGGGTGGTAGGTATTTGTATGATGTACCTCCGTGCCCATGGATGTGCAGTATTTATGAAATTCGGCTGAGGTGAACTGGGTGCCCTGGTCGGTGGTTACCTGTGCCGGGGAGCCGTAGCGGGCGATCCAGTGGTTGTGTAGGGCCGTGATCACTGCGTCGGCGGAAATGGTCGAGAGGGGTGCGCATTCGAACCAGCCAGTGGCGCGGTCAATCATCGATAATATGTATTTTTTGTAGCCGATGGTGGTAGCGGGCCGAATAGGTCGATATGTAGGTGTTCGAGTGGCGCTGCGTCGGGATATTCGCCGAGGGGAGCCCTGATGTGTCGAGTTGTTTTGGCTCGGTTGCAGCTCGGGCAGGCGCGGGTGAACTGCCGTATCGATGAGGTCATAATGGGCCAATAGTATCGAGCGCGGATGAGGGCTGTGGTGGCCTTAATCCCCGGATGTGTCATCCCGTGTATGTGTTTAAAAACCGCGAGGCGTCGGTGGTTTCGCACATGATTTCGTGGCCTTGTATGCGGTGCGGTGTGAGATTCATAGTGGCGATGTGATCATCGGCGGCCTGGGCGTCTGCTAGCTGTTGTAGCGTGAAGGGGGTCCCGTAATCCGTGACTGCGTGGGCCGTGTTGGCTGTTGGTGGGAGTCGCGAGAGGTAGTCGGCGACGATGTTTGTTGGGCCCTCGGCGTACCTGATGTCAGTCGTGAATTCTGAGATAAATCGAAGGTGCCGGAGCCGTGTTGGTGGGGCAGTATTGGACAGAGTCGTTAGTGAGGTCGTTAGGGGCTTATGGTCCGTATATACGGTGAGTGGGCGCCCTTCGATTTGCTGGCGAAAATGTACGATGGCGAGGTAGATAGCCAGTAGTTCGCGGTCAAATGTGCTGTAGTTACGTTGAGCCGGGTTGAGGGTGCGTGAGAAGAAACCTAGCGGGCGTAAGTGCGTATTGTCGATGAAATGCAGCGCTGCGCCGACGGCGAAATCCGACCAGTCCGTGTGTAGGACGAGAGGTTGGGTCGGGGCCGGATGGGCGAGTGTGACGGAGGTTTCGAGTAAGCGTTTTGCGCGGTCGAATGCGTCAGCTGCGTCGGTGGTCCACGTGAGCGTGCGTTTGTCCTTTTTCTTCGCGTCGGGTGGAATCATTTCCACTAGGGGGCGGAGCGTAGGTGCGGCTCGTGGTATCGCTCGGTGATAGAAGTTGATGAGGCCGAGGAATGTTCGAAGCTCGTGCACGGTAGTGGGTCGCGGGAATTTCTTAATGAGGTCCGTGCGTTCCGGTAGGGGTGTTATCCCGTCGGCTGAAACGTTGTGGCCGAGAAATTTGACTGAGGGCCGTGCGAGCTGGCATTTTGCTTTGTTGATTTGGAGGCCGTATTTAGCGAGGGTCTCGAGGAGCGTGCGTACGTGGGTGTAGTGTTCTGACGGGGTGGCGGAGGCGACCAGTATGTCATCTAGGTAACAATACACGAAGGGCAGGTTTCGTAGGACGTGGTCCATGTAGCGTTGCCACGTCTGCGCTGCGTTTCGTAAGCCGAAATTCATTCGCTTGAATTGATAGGCGCCGAAAGGTGTGAGGATTGTTGTCTTGGGTACGTCGCGTTCGCTGGTCTTGCAGTGGAAGAATGCGCGTGCGAGGTCGAATGTGCTGTACACTGTAGTCCCGTACAGGGCCGTTGTGAAGTCGTGTAGGTGTGGGACAGTGTAGCGATCGGGCACAGTGAGTCGGTTCAGCGCTCTGTAGTCACCGACGGGGCGAATGTCACCGTCGGGTTTCGGAACGATGTGGAGCGGGCTGGACCAAGGCGCCTCTGAAGGTTCGATGACCCCCGCCGCTAGTAATTCGCCGAAATGGGCCTTCGCTTTCGCGTATAGGTCCGGGGATAATCGGCGAAGTTTCGCGTGACACGGGGGTCCCTTCGTGACGATGTGATGTTCGACAGGAGCATCGCATGGTGTCAGTGAAGGTTTGTAGGCGTCGAGGAGGGCTTGAAATCGAGGCTCGTTCGCTGTCGTCGTGCAGATGGACTGGCTCGGAGGTACGAGGTCTACTGTCCCGGTGATGTACCGCTGCGTGGCCGCGTTGATGAGTCGGGCGTTGGGTAGGTCAACGAGTAGGCCGTGGTACGTCAAGAAGTCGGAGCCGAGGATCGGGGTTGATACGTCGGCGACTGTGAAGGTCCACTCGTACGGAGGGAGATCTGGTAGGTGTACTGATGCGGAGTGTGTGCCGTACATCTTGATCTCGGTGCCGTTTGCGGCACGTAGAGCGCTTGGACGTGTTGTTTTTCGGTTGAGCAGGGTGTTCGGGACGATCAAGACGTCAGAGCCGGTGTCCACGAGGAAGTGTAGGGAGGTTTTCTTACAGCGGATGAAGAGCCGAGATGTTGGTGGGTTGCGCACGGCCGTTACGGCTGGTCGGGCCGTGCGTTGTCGTTTCCCGACGGTTTCGGGCGCCAGGTGCAGGGGCTGCGGCATTTCTGTGCTCGTGGGCCCCATGTGCGGTGGTAGAAACATAGGGTGTTCGTCGGGCGGCGTGTGTTCGTCGCCGGCTGCGTCGGGGAGCGCCGTTGTCGTCTATTGTTGATCACTTCGACCTCTTCGGAGATGGTAGCCACCCGAGGAGGCGGGGCGAATGGTAGGAGGCGATCGGCGAGCGCAGCGAGTTTCACTATGTCGGGTTCGTCACGGGCCGCTATGTGTAGACGTATGCTCTCGGGTAGGGCGCGGAGGAAGAGCTGTCGGACGAGCGGTGCGGGTGTGTCAGCCGGAAGTGCTCGGGTGAGTCGGCGAGCGAGGATCGACGGAAGTTCGTCGTCGGATGTCGGCTGTAGGAGGACGGCGAGCCGTGAACCATCGGAAGGTGCGTGTGTCGCTAGAAGGCGAGTTTTGAGCGTCTGGTAACTACTGGTGTTCGAGGGGTTGATGTCGGCGCATAGATCCGCTTGTCGAGGTTCGAGGGCGAGGAAGGCTCGGGCGAATTTCGCATGTGGCGTCGTGAGGCCTTCGTGTGCGAGGATGAGCTCGAGTTGGGCGAACCAGACGTGCGGGAATGCGGGGTCGAACGGCTGAAGCTTGAGAATCGAAGGAGCGCTCGCTTCGGGTGTCTTTTGCGGTTTCTGCTCCGTCATCTTCGGTTTTCTCTTCGGTGCCAGTCCGGTGAGGTGTCAGCTGGATGTGTGCTCGGCGCCGGCGTCCGTTTCCTTATATAAGGATCGGTGATGGTGGGGCGAAGTAGCGGGAGGCGCTGCGATAGCCGTCGAGGCGGGCGTCGGAGTGGGGCGCCGCTGTGGCGTCGGTGGGGGCCGCGCGTGGTGGGGCTCGTTGAAGCGGAGGCGGGGCTGCGACGCTGTCAAACGGCGGGCGCTGGCGGTGTAGCTCACACGTCGGATGTCACCAGTGTAGTGATTGAGGAGTTCAATAGACGAGTCGATCGCTTGAATGAGAATGGTTGTTTAATTGGTGGCACCCTGGCTCTTTTATAGTCCCCTGACAAGATCAGAGGGGGGTCGGGGGGTCCCCACTCTGAGTTACAGCATGTTCAGACACAAATTGAGTTGTGGAGGAGCAGCCGATCACAACAGAAACCATACAAGAAAACTAGATACCAGTCAGACGCTAAAAACCAACCTTGATACCCTGACAGGATTCAGCCAAAATTTTGCTGTACTCCGATTTGATCCAGCAGCCAACAATGCTGCCAAGGAAGAAGAAATAGATGTAGAAGGAAAAATAAACTCTTAGATGTGAACTCAGTCCGCCTGCTAGCTCAAATCAACAGGAAAGGGAAGGCAACGTTGTAAGGTGGGCCCAGGTAGAGGTTGGAGGGCTAACAATAGGCCCCATTGTTATAGTGTTTTTCCCAGATGCCGTTCGATCTAATGATCCGATCTTCAGTCCAAAACGGATTTGGATTCTTCGATTTTTTTCCTATGAAAGTACTAGTTGTTTTTTTTAAAAAGTTGAAATTAAGTAAAATAATGTCGAAAACTCCATGAAAATAAAAATAAAAATTCAAAACTGAATTTCGCCACTTGAGGTTGTTTATAACGATTAAAAAACACTTTACAGATTGAAAATCGGTTGACACATTCAACAGATAAATCTAATACCTATTGGATTGGCTCATTTTGAAGCACAACGTGGTGGCGGTTCTTGGAACTAAACCCGTGACATTTACCACCTGCCTAGGTGCCTAGGTTTCCATGAAGCGGAGGGGGTATGGACCTCTTAACTCCCTGGAATTGATCTCATCTGCTCTAGGTAAGAGGTTAGAGCTTCAATTCGTACTGTAAACCCGTCTCCGAGTGAGTACCTGTCCCACATTCGATTCCTATGGTTTTATTTACTCCTCATGTACAAGGTCCCTCCTGATTTGTTTTCTTTCTAAAAACGCTGCAAAGTCCTTGTCACATGGGTTTATTATTCTACTGGACACACAAAAAGGTTGGCTGTTTATTTATTGTTTCTTACATGTGAAATAATTGCAATAGCTATTTATGATGATTTCTACCAATTTTGGCCCCTAAAACACAAAAATTAGGTACGTTCATTTTTTTTCTTCAAATTATCTTTGATCATTGGTAGTGCCATTTAATCGTCTTGATCCACGTGTTGAAACTTTTTCTAGTGTTTTATACAAACTGATTGTGATTTCAGACGATTTCCCAGGTTTTTGACTCACGAAAAATCAATTTTGGGAGCTGAACATTTGGTAGAACCTCAATTTTCCACTCTTTGGTCAAAATCAACTTTATGTTCGGTCTTCTTGTCCCAAAAACATGGAAAACGGTAGGTACCTCAAAAGCTCATGTTACTAACATGTTGCTAAAACGCAATAACTACCTATTTTTACACACATTTTCTCTCATAACACCCCTGGGTATGTTCCGATTGTGCAGCAAAGACACAACTAGGGCCCAAATGGAGCATGTGTGCGAAAGAACGAATTTTTTAGACCGAAAATGAAGCCGGTACACGTGATACGGCGTATGGCGGACGGCGGACGGACATTGCATTTTTGGAATCTACGCACCTTGAAACGGAAAAGAAAAAAATTTGAGGGGGTTCTATAAAAATTTTTTGCTGAGCGAATACATACCTAGGTGTATTATTCACAGAATAATAAACCAAAAGGGACAATCCAGCACCGCCGGAGCTACGCCACTAACTCGAATTCCGAAAATCGAAGGAGAATGGTGCAATAGTGGAGGAGGAGGAAACAAGTCTTGGAAATCATCGTTTCTTCCGAAAACAGTGGTTGAGAATCTAACTCTTGCGGGCGAAATATTTGTTCCATTAGCGCAAATCCGGGAATATGTCCTCATCTCTGTTTCCTTATATGGGAATAGGATTTGTAACATCCGGATGAAAGCACAGCTGGTGTCATAGTGGGAGTAGGAGATGAATAGCTCTCTTTATGTCAGATCTGTGGGCCGTGAGTAGGAGTTGATCTGTGGGCCGCATTATAAAGGTGGACGTGGGCACCTCTATGCATTGCCACTCAACGGAATCAAACTCCACGAGCTGTTTAATTACCCTCCCTTTGATCTACCCCTGAATCTCGACCATCCCGTCTAAAAAACTGTCAGGAAATGATACCAGTTTTATCGAACCGTTCATTAGTTACAACGGTTGGGTTAACGGTCACTGGTATAAGTTCGAAGGTCTATCATCCGTTGGAAGCAAGTGAATCGTGATATTATGATCGAATCATGTACATGTATTGACTGGTAAGTACATTACTTACCAGTCAATTCGAGCAATAAGCCAAAAACATAATTGGCATATGGCAGTGCATGTAGCATAAGTAGTAGTTTTCCCTCCTTTATTGGCTTCAGGAATCGCCTATACAGCCGCCATTGTACAATTTATATCAATATAAGAAAAAATAAAACAATTATTTATTCAGTTTGGATTCAAACATAATCGGCTGATGTTTTCCAAAAACACTACAGTTTGAGTCCGCATTCACTTAAAAATTTCACCACTGCGTCGTAATGTTCAGTATTCTCAGACGTCAATATAGTTTCGAGGTTGAAAGGTCTTTGGATTATGGCTTCAACTTTCCTGAAAAGGGTCTGGCGATTAGCTGAAAAACGAGGACACAGCATGGTCAGATGTTCGGCATCTTCGACCTCCAAACAGTGCCGACAGAGGTCCGTAGCCTCCGCCCCAATCCGCATCAAGTAAGCATTGGTGACACAGTGACCGCTCCTTAGTCTTGCAAGCACCCTGTAAAAAAACTATGGACGAGGTGGCATATTTGCTGACCACAACTTATAGCTCGGATTGGGGAACATTCTTATGTATTTTTCCCCTGCATGATAATTAGTATGAATTTGGCGCCACTCCTTCTTTGTTTCTATTCTGACGCATTTATTGAGGTCGGATGCTGGAAATTCACAGAGTTGATGGCGAGGAAGTTTCGCAGCTTCTCTTGTCAGTGAGTCAGCCATCGTGCTTCCAGGCATGTGAAAATGACCCCTGATCCAAATAAATCTGGTTTGGACACCAGCTGCCCCTATTAGTCCTGTCGTATGAATTATTTCTTTTTCTAGGAAGCTCATACTCTTGGAGAGGGTCATAGCTCTGATCTTCGTGAGCACTGATTGAGAATCAGAGATAATGACGAAAGAAGAAACCTCGGTGCTATGTCCAGTGCATACTTGAGTGCTACCCAGATGGCATATTATGCTTCTGCCGAATAGATGGAAGCGTTGTCCCACAGTCGAAACTGCCTTCTTATATCTGCCTGGGGTTCAAAAAATGCACACCCTACTCCATTTCTGTTAATTGATCCATCTGTGTAGATACATGTAGCATTTGGATACTTCCTATCGAGAAGTTCGGTCAGGAAGATCCTATCAGATTCTTGTGAAATGTACGCAGATTGAGGGAGCGACGTCACAGCTATCGGCTCTTGAAGAACGTTGAAATCCATCATGAACCTGAAAGGTATCTGCGACTGGCGGATCCACCCGAGGTCAGATGAAATTGATGTGAAGGCAGAACAAAGAAGCGGGGTAGTTTTATTTCCCCAATAAGGATGCGTCAGATCATCGATGGCTAGGCGTGCTACTGAGTCGAGAATACTATTGTTCCTTACATGAAGCGAGGCTACAATTCTTTTGGCCAGTAGTTCTCTACGTAATCGAAGGGACGGTTTGCTGGCTTCTGCCAGTAGGGCATTGATTGGAGTAGATGTTAGTAGACCCATACTCAACCTCAGAGCTTTATATTGGATTTTGTCTAGTTTCGCGATGACTGTTGCCGCGGCAACACCATACAGAAATGATCCATAATCCATAATGCTCCTGATCGTAGATCTATAATAAAGGAGGGCAATTTGCGGATCGGCTCCCCAAGAAACACTAGTGAAAGACCTCATTAAGTTGAGGTGGAGATTGGCCTTCTGCTCAACTTTTTTAATGTGGGCGTTCCAATTTAGCTTTGAAGAGAGCTCCATACCGAGGAAGGACGCCTGCCTCACACATGGGAAGGCAATACCGTCAGATTCAATATGTTCTCCAAAGGGAATGTTGCGACGACGACTGAACGGACAGGCAGCTGATTTAGCAGCAGCTATTGAAAGTCCTAAACCGAATAAGAATCTTGACAATGCCGTCACAGCACAAGACCTGAAGGCTCATTATATCATGATTCCGAAAATAGGAGAAACTATGACATGAAAATTACCAATTAAAGTAATCTGCTCTTCGAAGTTGATCGAACAAGTATAACAAAATTTGTATTATCACCATAACTTGCACTGGCAGAAATAACCCTTTAGATTTAATGTCAAAAGGTGTATTTTTCCTCTTTTATTTCCTTTTATTTCAATTACGAACATCACTTTTTTTCCAAGTAGAGATTGAAACGATATCATACCTATTCCGCTTTTGTGCGAGACATGCGTAGTTAATTATAAGCCGCAAAAAGAAATCCATTTTACCCGCCGAAGTAGCATGCTCGGTGCTTCGCACCTCGCTCTTGGATGTGTGCATAGAAACCTATCCCCCTCACAACCTTGAAATTTCTTTCAACGCTGTCTGGCGGGGATTTTCGTCTGCCGGATCATAACGCATGCGTTTGCGAAATTTCAGCTCGATCCGTTTTGTTTTTGAGGCTGCACAACAACCAACTCTATTTCATACAGTCGAATGGATTATAGTCAGGTGTTCCCTACCAATGATACCTGGGCTGAAAGTATACAGTTTCATCACGTTTGTCACGTTCGTTAATATATACAATTTTCACGATCATGATGACGAAGTTTTCGGTGAAAACGAACGGCTGAACGTACAATGCTCCGGGCGGTCTCAAAAAATTCTCATGTTCGAGGCCAATTTAAAAAAGTTGAAAAAATCATACCCTCCCCTCCTTTTGAAAGTTTTCCTGCTACGACGTTCGGGAAATTCAACCCCTACATTTCACCCCTTAGAGATGATTGACAGTAACGTTGAGCTTCCCGTGTAAACCAAAATTTCATTAATTTTGGTTCATGGTTAACAAAGGAAAGTGCCATTTACGGTGTACGGCGGACGAAAAGAAATGTTTTATTCCATTTTCGGATTCTACGTACCTTGAAACGGAAACCATAAAATTTTGAGTGGCGGGGGGGGGGGGGGTTAATTTTTTTCCTCCACGTTCGATCCCGAAGTTGTAACAGCGTAGGCTGTTCTCGATACATTTTTTCTTCCGGTGGAGACAGGATCGGTTTGGGGAAGCCTAATCGATATCCCTTCTTAACCGGTGACAATCTCGCTGGTCTACGAGGGGGACTCTCGAGCCCCCCCCCCCCCCCCACCCCACTGTTACACTCTGTCACATGGTAGAAGAGCATGGTTTGGTAGTATGCGCTGAGCACTTCACCATACTCCATCCACTTCTTGTGGGCTTACCAGAAGGGTAAGCCCAAAGGTTTCCCAGAAGGATTCCTTCACTAACAACCTGTCCCTTTGATAATACATACATCTCTTGGCATCCCCACCCCCTTTCGAATGTCAGTATAATTAAAATATACTTAGCTAATTAGAAGGAGATTGATGCCATGTCCCAATTGACAGTCCCAATAGTTGTTCCATCCCAGCGATGGAGGTTGATCACCTAGAGGTTGCCCAGATGAGCACAATTCACTGGACAACAACCTATGACAACATTATCCGCCAATACTCGTATGTAGGAGCTTTGCTCTCCACCAGTAAAATATTATTGAGGTATTATTGGGGTATTATTGAGGTAAGTATTATTGAGATGGAGATTAGTCAACTTGAAGTTGTTCAGATGTCTTTTCCTGAACCAGAACTTCATACTACTTTTCATTCCCCCTTTTCCCTCTCATACTTCTGCTACCCAGAAGTATGTCATGTGGGGAGGAGTGTAACAGTGTGGGCTGTTCTCGATAAATTTTGTCTTCCGGTGGAGACGGGATCGGTTTGGAGAAGCTTAATCGATAACACTTCTTAACCGGTGATAATCTCACTGGTCTAGGAGGGGGACTCTCGAGGGTCCACCCCCACTGTTACACTCACACACAGTCACAGAGTTCACTTTTGAAAATAATAAACCAACACGATGAAGCCCCTCCCCCCTCAGGGGCTTCAAAAGTATTTGGCAGTCAACGTAAGCCCAGCGCTTAAGAAGTATTTTTCATCACCACGAGTTTGGCTGTGAAGGCATAAACGTGTCACTCAAATGTGGGAGGAACCCAAAGGATAAGACGATAAGTGGAAGGATTACGAAGGATGGGATGCAGTGATGAGTAAGGGTCGGAATGGCAAAGGAGGGTAGACCACGTAAAGCACCGTAGATCGATGCATGTCAAAGGCCCACTCCCAAATTTCCTGTTCCAAACAGCCTATAGTCCCCACTCTTCCACTGCCCTCCCAGACAAGATCTCCCCAGGCAAAGTGGCTCCTTTCAAGGCCGTTCAGGAAGCACGAAGATACCCAATCCTCTTACTGCTACGTACATCAAACGGCAATAAAATTCGTCTCTAATTATCAAAATGGAAAGCCATGAATAGAGCCACTGATGGCTCTCCACCAGGAAATGAGATTGATCAAGTGAGCCTTTTGTGATCTATAGAAACAGTGCCTCTCTCCGTCTGTACACTGATTACCTATGGTATTTAATGTTCCTTTTGTTTTATTATTCTGTGAATAATACCCCTATGTAATCGCTCAACAAAACATTTTTATAACACCCCCTCACATTTTTTTCTTTTACGTCTCAAGGTGCGTAGATTCAAAAAATGAAATGTCCGACCGCCGTTTCATGCATATCCACTTGCATGTCTACTTCTTTCGCACACAGGCTCCATTTGGGCCTTAGTCGTGTCCCGAAACTTTGCAGCTCGATCGAAATGCATCCAGGGGTGTTTCGGGTGAACATTGGATGTAAATATAGGGTTTTTCGAGGTTTTAGTTATCATGAGCTTGAGAGGTATCGTTTTCCATGTTTTTTAGGGCTAGAAGACCGAATATGAAGTTGATTTTGACCAATGAGTGAAGAACTGAGGTTGTAACGAAGGTTCAGCACCCAAAATTCATTTTGTTTGAGCCAAAAACCGTGGAAATTGTCTGAAATCACCATAAAGTTGTATAATAACACTAGAAGTAGTTTCAACAGGTGAATCAAAACAATTAAATGGCACTATCAATGATCAATGATAATTTTTCAAAAATAGGAACTTAAATCGTGTTTTTTGGGGCCAACATTGGTGGAAACCATCAAAAATAGCTTTTTCAATAATATTGCACATGAAAGAATAATAAACCCATGTGACAAGGGCATCGCAGCGTTTTTCTTTTGAAACTATTTCAAGGCGATGGGGTACCATTACCTCCCAATATTCTTTATCTTCCTGTCTGTCTGCATGTTTGTTCACTCATCACGGCTTAACAGCACAACCTAATTGAATAAGGATCGTGGAATACGTCAAGGGTAATCCAAATTAGAATCGGCAAGCATCAGAATTTCATGAATTAAAGTCGATGAATCACGAAGAGGGACAGGCCAGTCAAAACGTACCAACAAATAAAATAAATAAATACAAATAAAATCGCAAAGTTATACGCAGTTCGCGATTTCCGATATGTTGTTAGGACAAGTTAGAGTAGTTCAAATCCAAGTTCGCAGCTTCGAATAACCTGTGTATGCTCCATAACACGTTAAAAACATCGATTTATTCTCCAGTTTTTGCCTTACAACTCCTAAACTATGGGTTTTTCGAGATTGATTGCCGTACACTCTTTGAAGTACATTAAATTTATAATAATGTAAGATCAACCATGGTGCTTTAGGTCCAACAGTTCTGGAGATATGGGACTTCAAAAATGAGCAACAATGAAGAGTCCATTTTTTTCCCGTTCCGAGCCGAATATCGGCAAACTACTATTTCTACGCTCATTCAACGAGAAAAGTAATGGGGCATGACATTTCAGTAAATTTAATTGGCTTTCATTAATAGTCAGTAGATCCAATAGTTCTCTTGCAATTGTAAAAAAACACGAATTAGTTTATGACAAATTATCTTTGATCATTTAGTGTCATTTAATTGTCTTGATTCACCTGTTGAAACTATTTCTATTGTTATCATACAAATGTATGGTGATTTCAAACCATTTCCAGGTTTTTGACTCATAAAAAAAGAATTTGGGGAGCTTAACCTTCCTTACAACCTCAATTCTTCACTTTTTGGGCAAAATCAACTTCATATTCGGTCTTCTCGCCCTGAAAAACATGGAAAACGATACCTCACAAGCTCATGTTGACTAAAACCTCAAACACCCTCAAAAACCATATTTTTACACCCATTTTCCACCCGTAACACCCCTGGGTGTATTCCGATCGGGCTGCCGAGCTTCGGAGCACAACTAGGAAACAAATTTGTTCCCAAATGGGGACCCAAACTGTTTGCGGAAGAACGACGATTTCAGACCACATTTCAACATAAATTTAAGGTTGAAACTTCGTTAGAACCTTAAATTTCCACTCTTTCGTCAAAATCGACTTCATATGCGATCTCTTAGTCCTAAAAAACATGGATGACGATACATCACAAGCTCGTGTTACTAAAACACAAAAAAAAAAAATTTTACCCCCATTTTGGTTTATTATTCTGTGAATAATACACCTATGTATTCGCTCAGCAAAAAATTTTTATAACACCCCCTCAAACTTTTTTCTTTTCCGTTTCAAGGTGCGCAGATTCCAAAAATGCAATGTCCGTCCGCCGTCCACCGTACGCCGTATCACGTCTACAGGCTTCATTTTCGATCTAAAAAATTCGTTCTTTCGCACACATGCTCCATTTGGGCCCTAGTTGTGTCCCGAAACTTTGCAGCCCGATCGGAATATACCCAGGGGTGTTATGAGTGAAAATGTGTGTAAAAATAGGTACTTTTTGAGTTTTAGCAACATGTCAGTAACATGAGCTTCTGAGATATCATTTTCCATGTTTTTGGGGACGAGAAGACCGAATATATGAAGTCGATTTTGACCAAAGAGTGGAAAATTGAGATCTACCAGATGTTCAGCTCCCAAAATTGATTTTTTTTTTTTTTTAGTGAAAAACCTGGGAAATCGTCTGAAATGACCATCAGTTTGTATAATAACACTGGAAAAAGTGTCAACACGTGGATCAAGACGATTAAATGGCACCACCAATGATCAAAGATAGTTATTTAAAAAAAAGGAGCGTATCTAATTTGTGTTTTAGTGGCCAAAATTAATGGAAACCATCAGAAATAGCTATTTCCATTATTACGCATGAAAGAAACAATAAATGAACAGCCAACATTTCTGAAGGTATGTCCAGTAGAATAATAAACCCATGTGACAAGGACTTTGCAGCGTTTTTCACCCATTACGCCCTTGGGTATATTCCGATCGGGCTGAAAAATACGGGATACAATTAGGGCCCAAATGGAGCGCGTGTGCGTAAGAACGAATTGTTTACACCGAAATTGAAGTAGATATGCATGATACAGCGGACGGCGGACGGACATAGCATTTTTGGAATCTACGCACCTTCAAACGTACAAGAAATAATTTTGAGGGGGTGTTATAAAAATTGTTTGCTTAGCGATTACATCATAGGTGTATTTTTTTTTTATATATATATTTATTGTGGCATCAGCATGAAACCTTACAGCCAGTGTTTTACCATATTATACAATACACAGTATTATACAAGTATTATTACAATATAGTTTAGAAAAACAAGATTTTAAACTTCATAAAAGGTAGCTAGTGAGCTTAAATTTTGGGATGAATGTCACTGCACAATCTGAAAATAATGGTTTAAACTTCTTCACTTCCTTCAGCTAATAAAACGTCTAAATTAAATGGATTTGCAACAAGACCAGCGAGGCTGCTGAACATACGTAGCCTGTCGGTAATGTATTGCGGGCAGAGAAAAATGATATGTTCCAAATCCTCTATATCGCCACAAAACTCACACGCACTTTCACTACATAGGTGTATCATTCACAGAATAATAAACCAAAACTGAGACGATGATGATGACGCCAATCGTCTTCAGATATCATGAAACGGAAACGAAAAGTACAATTATTCATCATTCTGATCAATTCTGTAATTGCACCTACGAGTGCAATTACATATTTTTACCATTCTTATAATTATTCCGTGTTTGGGGTGCACATGTACCCAAATATTTAGATCCATATCTAAACTATACAGTCTCGAGAGCTGTATTTCACGTCAGGGTCGATAACCCGAAGAATCTTGAAGTTTGACTAATAGAATGTCTTGAACAATAACCCGACAACACATGAGCAATATTCGCATTCATACATTATTAACCAAGCAATCCACTTTCTGGCTCCAGGATATTCTTCTTCGAGCCTCTCGCCGTTACTGGATAAAAGGATTTCATACGAACATAATTCAACAATAATTCAGCACACCCACAAAATGAACGAAATAAAATAAATGTGTGAAGCTCATGATGTTTGGGTATCATTAAATAACAAAGTTGTTAACAGTAAATTTTTCTTGCACCAGAAATTGCAACCAATAGTGTGAAGCTTCAAAGGAAGGCCATGCAGGAATATTTTCTTAGATAGAAATAAAATATGATTCCAAGGTATTGGAATCATATTTTACACACTTATCTATTTTCGTCATAGTGAAACAGTAAGAAATAGTTTGAGTCACGCAATCTGGCACTTACAGTCAATTTCCGCCCATTTCCATGGAAATGTAACCCCACTTAAAACTAAATCGTCCTAATACACTTCAAAACGGTGTATCAACTTGCTGTAGCTCCATTCGTTCTTCTTCTCTTCAGCAGCGAATGAAACTTGTAGTGAATAAGGATGAACAGACGAGGCCGAAAGTTAGCTTGAGAATGGTTATGTATTTGTTGGCCCCTCGGCTCTTTATAGGCCCCTGACATGATCAGAGGGGGGTCGGGGGGTCCCCACTCTGAGATACAACATGTATGTACATTACATTGGTTGTGGAGGAGCAGCCGATCACAACACTGCTCCCCCCAGAATTTAAGTAACGCATATAGTTAAATTTTGTTCTGTTGCGGTGGCGGTTGTCGGGCGTGGGAGGTGCGTGTGCTGGTTGCGGTGGTTGCGGTGGTCCGCTGTGGCTGTCCGGGTCGGTGTCGTTGGGGGCGGTACGTTTGCCACGTATGAAGAGCCGGGGTGGAGGTTGAGTGCGTGGGTACGGCCGCGGCGGCTGTCGTTGCGCCAGGTGCATGGGGTGCGGCGTTTTTGTGCTCGGGGGTCCCATCTGCGGCGGTAGAAACACGAGCCGTTCGTCGCGCTGCGTGTGGTCGGTCGTGGCTGCGTTGGCGGTCGCTATTGTCGTCTGTTCGAATCACACGAACCTCTTCGGTGACGGTAGCCACTCGAGGAGGGGGAGCGAAGGCTATGAGGCGATCGGCGAGAGCAGCGAGTTTCGTGACGTCGGGTTCGTCGCGCGCCGCTATGTGAAGGCGAATGCTGTCTGGAAGGGCGCGTGTGAAAAGCTGCCGAACGAGCGGGGTCGGTGTGTCGGCCGGGAGTGCTCGAGTGAGTCGGCGGGCGAGGACTGATGGTAGTTCGTCGTCGGAAGTCGGTTGAGTAAGGCGGTGAGCCGGGAGCCGTCGGACGGTGCGTGCGTGGCGAAAAGGCGAGTTGTCAACGTCTGGTAGCTGTTGGCGTTCGATGGTGCCAGCCGCTAGTAATTCGCCGAAATGGGCCGACACTTTCGCGTTAAGGTCCGGTAATATTCGGCGAAGTTTCGCGTGGCATGGAGGTCCCTTCGTGACGATTTGATGTTCTACGCGTTGCGGTGTGTCGGCCGGGAGGGTTCTACAGAGTCGGCGGGCGTGGACTGACGGATTCTCGTGCTCGGAAGTCGGTTGGGGTCGTCGTAGAGGTCCGCTTGTCGGGGCTCGAAGGCGCGGGCGAATTTAGCATGCGGCGTCGTGAGGCCTTCGTGAGTCAATGTGATCTCGAGTTGGGCGAATCAGACGTGCGGGAATGCGGGGTCGTACGGCCGGAGCTGGAGCGTTGATGTCGGTGGAGTCGTTTCTGCGGGTGTCGGTGGTTTCGGGTCCGTGTTCTCGTTGTAGGCGCCAGTCCCGGAGAGGTGTCGTCTGGAAGTGTCAGCAGGAAGTGTGCGAGGTGCCGGCGTCCGTTTCCTTATATAGGAATCGGATGGTGGGGCGAAGTAGCGGGGGGCCGTTGCGATTGCTGTCGAGGCGGGCGCCGGAGTGGGGTGCCGCTGTGTGGCGTCGGTGGGGGCGGCGCTGTGGGGCGTCGGAGTGGGGTGCGTGTGCCGGGCGTAGTGCTGCGGAGGTGGGGCTCGTCGCAGACGGTCGGCGGGCGCTGAGCGGCGTTGTTCTTTCCTTATATAGGAATCGGATGGTGGGGCGAAGTAGCGGGGGGCCGTTGCGATTGCTGTCGAGGCGGGCGTCGGAGTGGGGTGCCGCTGTGTGGCGTCGGTGGGGGCGGCGCTGTGGGGCGTCGGAGTGGGGTGCGTGTGCCGGGCGTAGTGCTGCGGAGGTGGGGCTCGTCGCAGACGGTCGGCGGGCGCTGAGCGGCGTTGTTCGCCGTTGCTAGGCGCTGTCGTCGCTGTCGTCGCACCGCGGTCGCAGACGGCGGGCGGAGGCTGCGTGTCACCACTCGGGGTCACCAGTGTAGTGAATAAGGATGAACAGACGAGGCCGAAAGTTAGCTTGAGAATGGTTATGTATTTGTTGGCCCCTCGGCTCTTTAAAGGCCCCTGACATGATCAGAGGGGGGTCGGGGGGTCCCCACTCTGAGATACAACATGTATGTACATTACATTGGTTGTGGAGGAGCAGCCGATCACAACAAAACTAAATAGCGACCAAGGGGGAGTGACGTAGAGTTCGCGGATAAAAATCCGACGATCCAACAATGTACAAATATTTTTTTGGTAAATACGTGTATTTAGAGTGATTATTAGGGGGGAATCCAGTGCATTCCCGTATCATAATTTCAACTCGATACTACCAAAATCTATTTTCACACTGACTTTCTACCTACCCCTTCACGACTACTGAGACAACCTTGTAGTTCTTCTTTCATTTCCGCTCGCTCTCTGTGTTGTTTTCTTACTCCGAGTCACGCTAACTCCTTCTTGCATGTTCATTAACCATTCCATGTAATGTGTGTTGAGTACGTGTAAACTGTTATGGAGACTATTGGCCAAGCGAAGTATTATATTCCTAAACTATAAAGGTATTCAACACGAAGAAATACTACTTATCATTTCTCCTGTCATTGCTGCCACGTTCTCAAACGATTAAATGTTTATAAGTAAAATGAGCGCCCTTCGAGGCAGGGCACGCAGCTGAACAATAATGGGAATCAGAATTTGTCTGATCATTTCGCAAATCGAGGTTGACCCTCTACCTCCAAGTTCTTGCTTGGGGCATGGGAGTAGCCGGGATTCGAACTCCTGATCTCGAGTGTGGGGCTCTCACCTCGTCAGCAAACACGGTTAAACAGCTCCACAATTCAGGGCCACGTTTACATCGGTCCCAATATGTTTAACATATTCTTGATGAGTGGAAACTTGGAGGATAAGTGCGAATATTTACGAATTTCATCAAAACCTGACAAAAAGGCCTGTTTCACACTACAAGTTACAGATTCCTGGTCATCCCAATAAAAAAAATTTCCTAACAATCTCCTCCTCCGAGAAAATACAGAACAGTGGGGATGATAATGAATCGAATATTAAACTCGTGAAAACGACTTACAAGGGGGCCAGGGTCGAATGGAGATTATACTGATCAGCTGTAATCATTCTTTTCAGTCAAAATTCCGTCCGAATCAAATAAATGAAACTAATACGAGTATGTTGGTGAGCCAATTTGCAGCTAGCAGTTCCAGCCCATTTACCGGATAACTGATACACAAAACAAAAAAGAGCGGCTGACATCGGGGCACAACATGAATTTACCGCTACCAATACGGCCAAACGGCAGTGTAATGAAAAATATTGCTCTTGTTGTGTGGTTTGTGTGTGAAAAATATTGTTATTGTTTTCAATATTGTACTTATTTCACTTAAGAGATCAAGTTCTTTATCTGAAGACGGAAAACCTAAAATTTCAACATTAATTCAGTAAATTAAAAAAATTCAAGACACGCAGCATGACCATATGAGTGGATTATCGAAGTAACCTAACTTTTCTTTCCTCAAACAATTTATTTATCAAGCCATACTGTACATACAATGCATATAAAATTAGAAAATTAACACAATGTTATGGGCTATTACAGTTATACAGTTCTATATTGTTACCTTTTATGAATTTCACAATATGTTTGTATGTTCCTGTATTTTCCTAAATGCGACACATTCTCGTTGGTAAGATTACTCCTTATCTCACTAAGCTGTTCATCATTTCAGTCCTCAACGCTTCATAACGCGAACACTTCAGCACAAATGATCACTGCCCGCTATTTCACGTAACTACTCAGTTAACACTTGAGTAAACTACTTTATCAAACCTTTCCCACAGTTTTTAACCATAAAAAACCAAAAAGAAACATTTACAAATTTACTGCACTCTTGGAGCTGGGGACAATGGGTCCTCTATAATTAATTGAAATACCAATTTCTAATCCTTTAAAAATATGTACCTAACTGCTTGAATCACTAAGGATCTCCTCGTATAGAAGAAAAATAATACGTCTAAATAAGATGTAAGCCAGCGCATTCACTAACAAATTGACTGGCAACAATGGAGAAAAGTTCAAAGTCAAGAACGAGAAAAATAATTATTGTCAGCAGCGAAAATCGAAGTGGCGACAGGTGATAATAAAGAGGGGAACGTGGCGAAGAGCAGAGAAGCTCAGAGGGCGTCGTGAAGAGTATCACAGGTGGAGTAATTATGGCGACTCACTAATTATTCTTTACTCCCTTCAAATGAATGGGTACCTATAGGAAGGGGACGGTCACAATGCGTTTTTTCAACCACAGAAGCAATTTATTTTTCGTCAAAAGTTTCGTTTTATTTCTAATTAGTGGAGGAATGTTAACACAAATTAAGTTCCAAAAGTGCTTGTTTTAGATAGACGATAATTGCCAGTCTACGTTTACGGAGCACCTCGTCCGCCAAAAAAAAAAACAGGGGAAGGAACAGGTTTCTATATGCACACCCAAGAGTGAGATGCAAAACATCGAGCACGCTGTTTTGCATCTATTTTATATCTAATGCTGATCTAAAAGAGTGAGTCTCTTTTATATCTTGGTAAAATAGGTGTCAAGCCTTTTTGCGGCTGAGGAGGTTTCTTGGCGGGTAAATTTCTACAACAGGGTTGTTCGTGGGGGGGGGGGGGGGGGGTTCAAATTTATTTCTTCCCACATTAGTTACATTAATTTCTTCCCACTTCCAGAAAAGCCAAACACTCGCACCACGTGACCTAAGGTTGTTGACAAAGGATAGAAGCCTGAAAAACAATGCAGGAGACATCGGACTCCTCGTTTGCGGCAGGGAAACTGACACTTGGGGGCATTCGGATGAATTCTACGATTTTCCTCCAAAATACTTTTCTAGGTCCCTAATTATGCTTTCCAGCTATATTTACCGTATGCTATCCAACTATGTTTTTAGTAACTTCAATGAGATGCAATGAATTATTGGGAGCACAGGTTCATCCGGAGGGTGTGGTGATGTTTTAAATTTGAATTACTCAAAGTGGAGACAGCAGGTGATATAACGTTCACTATGCACCTACATGACTTTATTTCGACCCCCCCCCCCCCACCCACATCAGTGGGACATTATTTCTTTGTGGTCCGAGTTAGGAGAAAAATATCATGCATGAACAGTCCCAGTATAAGACTGAAAAATTTCGAAGTGTCTGCAGGGTAAAGGGAGTAAATATATACGCAAAAAAGCTGATTTTTGAGAATCGATTTGAAAGTCTGACTGATTCCCCAGACTCTAAATTCATGTGAACAATATATTTTGTTTCTTTGTAATGTAACCTTTAGTATAAGAAAACTACTGCAGCACTTTCATAATCTTATTCTAAATATTACTGCTGTCATTCGAACTTGCATCAGAAAGGTTGCACTTGACTTCCTTTTTGCTACGAGTGGATTGAAAACCACTTTTGCACTAATAGAAATCCGACTTATTAATGTTCATTATTAAAGTAAATTGAGGATTGCCATGCAATTATTATAAAAACTTTTATTGCTTTTGGTTTATTACTCTGTGAATAATACACCTATGTAATCGGTCAGCAAAAAATGTTTATAACACCCCCTCAAAATTTTTTCTTTTACGTTTCAAGGTGCGTAGATTCCAAAAATTCTATGTCCGTCCGCCGTACGCCGTATCACGCATACCGGCTTCATTTTCTGTCTAAAAAATTCGTCCTTTCGCAAACATGCTCCATTTGGGCCCTAGTTGTGTCCCAAAACTTTGCAGCCCGATCGGAATATACCCAGGGATGTTATGAGTGAAAATGTGTATACAAATAGGTACTTTTGGTTTATTATTCTGTGATTAATACACCTATGAATTCGCTCTGCAAAAAATTGTTATAACACCCCCCTCAAACTTTTTTCTTTTCCGTTTCAAGGTGCGTAGATTCCAAAAATGCAATGTCCGTCCGCCGTCCGCCATACGCCGTATCACGTCTACAGGCTTCATTTTCGGTCTAAAAAAGTCGTTCTTTCGCACACATGCTCCATTTGGGCCCTAGTTGTGTCCCGAAACTTTTCAGCCCGATCGGAATATACCCAGGGGTGTTATGAATGAAATGTGTGCAAAAATAGGTACTTTTGCGTTTTAGCAACATGTTGGTAACATGAGCTTCTGAGATATCGTTTTCCATGTTTTTGGGGACGAGAAGACTGAATATGAAGTCGGTTTTGACCAAATAGTGGAAAATTGAGTTCTACCAAATGTTAGCTCCCAAAATTGATTATTTATGAGTGAAAAACCTGGGAAAATCGTCTGAAATCACCATCAGTTTGTATAATAACACTGGAAAAAGTGCCAACACGTGGATCAAGACGATTATATAACACTACCAATGATCAAAGATAGTTAAAAAAAAAAAATAAGATAAATGAGGGTACCTACCTAACTTGTGTTTTAGGGGCCAAAATTAATGGAAACCATCAGAATTAGCTATTTCGATTATTACGCATGAATGAAACAATAAATGAACAGCCAACATTTCTGAAGTTATGTTCAGGAGAATAATAAAGGACTTTGCATCGTTTTTGTTTTAGTAACATGAGCTTTTGAGGTATCGTTTTTCATGTTTTTGGGGACGAGAAGACCGAATATGAAATCGATTTTGACCAGAGAGTGGAAAATTGAGGTTCTACCAAATGTTCAGCTCCCATATTTGATTTTTTGAGTCAAAAACCTGGGGAATTGTCTGAAATCACCATCAATTTGTATAATAACACTAGAAAAAGTGTCAACAAGTTGATCAAGACGGTTAAATGGCACTACCAATTGTCAAAGATAATTTGAAAAAAAAAAAATTAATAATAAACCCATGTGACAAGGACTTTGCAACGTTTATAGTCATGTAATAAACAAACAAAAAACCAGGATTTAAAATGAGAATTCTTTGAAATGAATAAAAACTGGAATAAAAATGACTTTTAAATCGAATTAATCTCCTTCATCATCAGTTACGTATCATTAAGTGCGTGTGATGCTGACTGTGACTTAGGTTTGCCCTTTGTAGAACCGATGAGTTGGTGACATAAACGGCATTAGGCCTTGCAAATCCTTCTTCTTCCCCACAAATATGGGATTTCGATATGGGAACCTTAGTGGAACGATGAGTTGCAGTTGCTTTTTGAGCAAACTAGGAAAATAGAAAAAGTTGCTCTTCCCCATATATGTCACTCTAAATGGTATTTTATTTCCCGTATCTCTGATGACAAGGTACTTAGCACCCAAATGGTAAGCTGTATCGTCAAAGTCAGAGATGGCATTTGGTTGGTTTTATTTGTTTCCCAACAAATTCACTGAGATTTGTGCTGAAAACGGATTAATATATTGCGGAAGTAATTAGTATAAACTGGCGATATGCCGAACGACTATAATAATTTTCTATCAGATGCAGATGGGTTTTACCGATGGGGCTACAGCTGATTAATCAGTAGGCATCTGCAGTAGTTGCCCTTAAATAAGCAACATACCCGAAACAATAATATTAGTGACGACCGCTAAGTACCTTAGCAACAAGATTCTCGATTGTACACTACGAGTAAGTGTGAATAAGGAGGCACATGCTGATGAAAATTCCACTTAACCCCTTTTCCCCATCAGCACTGGAAAAAATATTAGTGACAATAGTGTTATGTGTACATGACTCCCTTTACGCTCAAACATCAGAAATTCGGGCACATAACGCCAACTGCCCAAGAATAGCTTCCCACCTCGTTATCGTAGCAATTAGCGTCCTATACCCAATTACTCAGAAAAACTTGTAGTACCTACCAGCCGCATATCTCAATTTTCCCCCCAAATGTTCACTTGACCCCCTTTCCCCTGCAGACACAGCTATTATTGCCACTTGAATGAAAATGAACCATATAGGTACAATCAGTAACTAATTGTACCTATATGGTACAATCAGTAACTAACTGTACCTATATGGTACAATTAACTACTGGAATAGGTAAGAATAACTGATATTCTTACTAGTTTCTCCAAGGGTCTTGTATATTTAAACCAAAAATATTGTAATAAGATGTCTTTTAGAAGAGACGGAACAGTGTATTTCACAAGTTCGAACTCGACATAACAACAACATTTTCCGATCCCCACAACATAAAAACAACTCCTAATCATGTGGTAGCAGTGGGGTTACTCCCACACTATTATGAATTCGAAAAGGAGTATTGAACTCAGATGTTAAGTCGGACCCGGGTACCCCAAAATAAACATGTGCTTACCCCTACCTCCACGCTCTGGATATGTGAACTCATTTCAATTAATTACAATAAACAAAACAAAATAATATTTTGATAAAAGGACAATGTTGCAACTCTAACACCCACCACCCCAACTCACCACATGAATACTGAAATTTCCAAAATTTGTTATGCAACCCATCACATATAATCGATGAACCCATCATTGAGTTGATTCAAGCATACCATACAAATTTGTATTGCAACATATTTCCTCCACAAACCCAATGTTTTTTTACAAAGTTTATTAATTTCTTTATTTTTCACAATATATTTACTATAAAAGGTCACGCTGGCGGACACACGAGCACATGTTTTTCAAATCATGGCGCCGCGCTACACGAGCGCCACTCCTCATTTATGTGGACAGGTCGCCACACTCCTTCTTTCCCACCGAGGAATATTTTTCGAAATTCTCATTGCAAGTTTAGTTGAGCATCCGCTGGCGAAGTTAGCTGTTAGTAACAATAATTACACTGAATATACGGGTACCGCATCCCTCATTCGACGTCTTGGTCCTCAAGCTACTATTATCTTGAAGGGAATAGTAGATATCACGTGGCAAGGAAGTCAGTACAGGAATCTAAGTTGAAGCAGTTGCGATGGTTTCATTCGCCAACGAAGTTCACCATGAATGTGCTATGAACTTTTGTAAAAATAATCTAAGCGAGTGTTGCAGTTTGCTAACGTTGATAGTATTGAGCGGCGTTGTCGCGGTTTTTAGTCGACAAACCCAAAGACGGAGGTAAGTACGAAGAGAAGTTTATCAAAGGGCGTAATAACACCGGTAACTCTGGAGGGACTGGTAAGCACCATTCCCTTTCACAAATGCAAGTATTAGAGTCAGTCTACCTACATTACTTTCCCAAACCTTTGTAACCACCATTACACAACAGAACTTTGAATGCGAGGATCGCAATGCTCAACCATTCATCAATTATCACTCAAAAGGAATGATCAATACCGCGTGTTTCATTCCGTCGCTATTTCTTGACTCCACTTCTCGTTCGATTTTTGAAATTCCAAGCTCCTAGGATTAAAGACACTTTGAATTATATAAAATTTCCAAAACTTTCTAAATACTTTCTAAAAACTGAACACCAGTGACGCCTTGATCATTGTTAAGCCTGCGATGCCTGAGTTGACGAGCCATACCAGCAAGTCAAACGGCACTGGGTGAAAACAACAGTCGTAACTCAGATGCTGCCGGTCGAGGTAGTACAAATAGATTTTGATACGAAGGGCTAGTAGGTAGCCAAGATTGCTTTTTCCAAGAGGGCGACCAAGAGCTCTTGATTAAATTTCAAGTCTCAGGCTCGTACCTCAGAGACAGGTTATCTTCTTAATTGAATCATGGGTAGTTGTAGGATTCAAGACCGGACTGAGTAATAGTACGTCAGGAAGAATCCCCAGATTTTTTCCATTAAAGCACCAACTCTCACCCTCATTTCCTTACTTTTCTTTATTCCGTACGAAATCCTAAGCGGTAAATCAACCCATTCATTTTCTCCGTGCTTCCACGGGAGATTTCCATTACCGGATGTGCAGCAAGTGTTGCGGCGGCCATAGGAATTCGGTCAATTCTCGCTTCGGCCGACTTAATGGAGTTGGGAACGGATATTTGAATATAATTGATTTCGTAGTGAAATACTTATCTGCACTGATATTGCTATTGAAAACAAGATATAGTGTTGACAACTGCTGCACATGAGCTCTGCTTGTTAATTGTGGTTGAAATGCTCTGGTGCTGACTACATAACAGTTTTAGTCCTGCTGCTGGATCAAATATGCAAAGGAATCCACAACAGTCCCACGATCGATGCTCAAGGAAGTTTTAAGAATTTTAGCATGACCAAATCACCAGATATCCGGAAGAACTCTTGTAGGTATATTTTACGTTAAAAACGCTGCAGTCCTTGCCTCATGGGTCAATTGGACATACATACAGAAATGTTGGCTGTTCCAGTCATTTTCAATAATCGACATAGCTTTTTTTTTATGTTTTCCACTATTTTGACCCCATAAACACAAATTACCTATGCTCCTTTATTTTATTTTATTTTTTTTTTAAATCACCTTTGATCATAGTGCCACTTAATTGTATTGATTCACCTGTTGATACTATTTCTAGTTTTATTACACAAACGTATGGAAATTTCAGACAATTTCTCAGGTTTTTGACTCATAAAAAATGAATTCTGGGAGCTGAACCTTCGTTACAACCTCAATTCCTCACTCCTTGGTCAAAATCGACTTCATATTCGGTCTTCTCGCCCTTAAAAACAAGGAAGAAGATACCTCAAACGCTCATTTCGCTAAAATACCTAAAAACCGTATTTTTACACCCATTTTTCACCAATAACACCCCTGGAAATATTCCGATCGGGCTGTAAAGTTTCGGGACACAACTAGGGCCTAAATGGGGCCTGTGTGCAAAAGAACGAATTTTTTAAACCGAAAATGAATTGAAACACCGGTGTGTACCGTTATGTGTGTAGTTACTGCATTTTTTGAATATACGCACCTTGAAATGTAAAGAAAAAATTTTGAGGGGGCGTTATGCAATTTTTTTGCTGAGCGAATACATAGGTTTATTATTCACAGAATAGTAAACCAAAATGTCTGTCCATCCGCCGCACGCCGTACTTCGCAATTTTCCTAGTTACCATAAACCAAAATTAATGAAATTTGGTTTGTAGGTCCCGTTTGGGGTCTAGCTGGTCCCCGAAGCTCGGCGTTACTGTCAGTCATCTCTAAGGGGTGGAAAATAGGGGTTGAAATTTTCAGAACGCCGTAGCTCGGAACTTCCAATAGAAGAGCATGGTTTTTTAACGTTTTGGTTAATTATTCTGTGAATATTCCACCTATTTAATCGCTCAGCAAAAATTTTTCATGACACCCCCTCACACTTTTTTTCTTTTACGTTTCAAGGTGCGTAGATTCCAAAAATGCAATGTCCGTCCGCCGTATCACGCACATTTCCTTCATTTTCGGTCTACAAAATTCGTTCTTTCGCACACTGGTTCCATTTGAGCCCTAGTTGTTTCCCGAAACATTGCAGCCCGATCGGAATATACCCACGGGTGTTATGGGTCAAAAATGGGTAACAAATAGGTATTTTTTGTGTTTGAGTAACATGAGCTTTTGAGGTATCGTTTTCCATGTTTTTTAGGGCGAGAAGACCGGATATGAAGTCGATTTTGACCAAAGAGTGGACAATTGAGGTTCTAAATAAGTTTCAGCCTCAAATTTACGTTACATTTTGGTATAAAATCGTCGGTCTTCCACACAGAGTTCGGGTTCCCATTTGGGAACACATTTGGGTCCTAGGTGTGCTCCAAAGCTCGGCAGCCCGTTCGGAATACACCCAGGGGTGTTATGGGAGAAAAATGGGTGTAGAAATAGGGGTTTTCGAGGTTTGCTTGAGGTTTTAGTGAACACGAGCTTGTGATATATCGTTTTCTATGTTTATGACGGCGAAAAGACCGAACATGAAGTTGATTTTGACCAAAGAATGAAGAATTGAGGTTGTAATGAAGGTTAAGCTCCCGAAAATCATTTTTTATGAGTCAAAAACCTGAGAAATTGTCTGAAATCACCATAAATTTGTATAATAACACTAAAAGTAGTATTAGTAGGTGAATGAAGACAAGTAAATGGTACTAACAATGGTCAAAGACAGTCTGGTAAAAAAAAAGAAAAAAAAGGAGCCGAGGTCGTGTTTTTGGGGGTCCAAAATTTGTGGAAACCATCCCGAATAACTATTTCAATTATTGCCCATGAAGGAAACAATAAATGAACAGCAGCATTTCTGTAGGTTTGTCCGATAGAATAATAAATCAAGTGACAAGGACTTCGCAAGGTTTTTATATTGATCTTGTACTAAAGCATTTTTTGGTACTTAGGTATTATACGGAGGCCACTAGTTTTGAGGGGGTTCTCCTTTCCGGGGAAACCAGAAAACTACATCGTTGTGTTGGACAGACTTTAATGAAGTAACAGTAAGAATTTGAAGCTATTACGACGATTGGTTTGTCGCTCGTGACACTTACCCGTAAACAGGGAGACGAGGCGTGACGAAACAATCGCGCGCTCCGGTCACAGTCCTGACCTTTGTCTACGTATTTGAAGAGTGTTTGGCGGAGGGAAGTATTAATCACCGGATTCATTATTATCAAGGATAGTGGTGTTGGTAACGTGTTTACAAACCTCAATCCTAAACCCCAAACCTAGCGGCCTCCGTATAATACCTAGTACCCATTTCTTGACACCACCTGGATCATTGTACGTCCAGCCGTTCGTTTGCATCGAGAAGCGTCGTCAACATGATTGTGAAAGAAACAGTATGAATCCGGCCCAGATATCATCGCTAGGGAGCACCTAATTATAATCACGGGTGGCTGTATGAAATGAAATGATGAATGATGTTGGTTGTTCTGTGATATTATTCCATTTGAAAAATGATGGATCTTTTGGATTTTGTCGAGTACTTTTGGAACTAATGTATGTACCGTTATGCTTCATTAATAACAACAAATAATTTAAGATTGAATTATTGAATCCCGCGCATTTTTATGAAACTTCAATTTCCGGGCCGGCTCCACTACTCGATTTAGGGCTTTCCTTGGGGGAAGCTCGAGGGTAGGTAAGTATTGACCAAAGAAAACAGTGATATAAGCAGAAGGGGCATCTATACAGGCAGATAATAAATCACTGGGTAATAATTTGCAGTTTTTGAAAGTTAATCCCTTTTTTCTCAGAAATCGTTAATCCTACCGGCATGGGAGTGGTTTCATTCGATCCAGCATTAAAAATCGATTCGAAAATGATACTCCACTCGATCGGACCATGTAAAATTGAACCCCCTCCCCCACCCCACCCGTCCTCATAGGCTCTCCAGTTCCATGAACCTCATGCCAAAAGAGATTTTTCTACAATGTTCTACAATGTGTTTTTTCTGATTCAGGTTAATTTGCAATAATCCTGCACTATTACGAGCGGTCCCGATGAGAGAGTAGAATTATATTAATAAGGAAGACGAATGGAATGAACCGCACGCCGAATCGAGTTCCTAACGAAGTCCATAATTTTCCACTCCCAGGTTCCTTTGGCTCGTATCACGAATCGGAAAGTCAGCATAAAATATGCACTTCGTCTTTAAAAAAATTGGAGATCCGATCTAATGAAGATACCAAGGAGGTAGGTACTCGCAGTTGTGGAGGTCGAGTTTTTCTATGTCACTTGACCAAGCGCTGGAACACACTGAATCTAAACACTTTTACACCAGGGATAACGAAATAATTTTAAGGGCGGTACTCGTCATCATACTCCAACGTCCTGAAACAAACTGACCTGCTTGAAAAGAAAGGCCTGAAGGGGCAGGGGACCGAGCGGGCAAGAGCAACGGAATTTTGAAAAAAGCCAATCAGAGACCAGCATTATATATTATGGTGGCGTGACAGGTGTTAACCCGACTTCTGAAAATACCTTTGAACCCAGTTCTTAAAAAGTCGCTTCCCCCACTCTACCGCCCGTTGTTTGCACCATATTAACTTTCCTAGAACTCCGAACCCCTAATTCTGACGAGGGCGACAGAGGAGGATCTAGCCCAACATTTGAATTGAACTGCTTCATTACTAAACTGAACTACATTGTTCAATGAATTCATTAGTTTGAGGCAATTTTAACTCGCGTATTGTCACTCAAACGTCTCATAACCTTTTCCAGTTCTCTGACCATGACTACGTGGGTACACTTTTGTTATTGGCTAGGCACCTACCTACTCCTACGCGCCTTTCACAAAACCAAAACGCTGCAAAGTCCTTGTCACATGGGTTTATTATTCTATCGGACATACCTACAGAAATGTTGCTGTTCATTTATTGTTTCTTTCATGAGCTATAATTGAAATAGTTATTTTATATGGTTTCCAGCAATTTTGGTCCCACAAAAACATGACCTCGGCTCCTTTTTTTCCTTTTTTTTTGCAGATTATCTCTGAACATTGTTAGTGCCATTTACTTGTCTTGATTCACCTACTAATACTACTTTTAGTGTTATTATACAAATTTATGGTGATTTCAGACAATTTCCCAGGTTTATGACTCATAAAAAATGAATTTCGGGAGCTTAAGGAAAGTGCACTAATAGTCGACACTACCTTGAAAAAAATGAGAGAAGCTAAGAATTTCCATGACGATCTCCTATCAACATCAATAATGCATTGGAGGATCCAAAGCAACCACCAATTCCTTGGTCCCATCTCAATTCTAAATTACTTGGTCAAAATCAACTTCGTATTTGGTCTGCTCGCCCTAAAAAACATGGAAAACGATACATCACAAGCTCGTGTTCACTAAAACCTCAAATAAACCTCGAAAACCTGCATTTTTACACCCATTTTTCTCCCATAACACCCCTGGGTGTATTCCGATCGGGCTGCCGAGCTTTGGAGCACACCTAGGACCCAAATGTGTTCCCAAATGGGAACCCGAACTCTGTGTGGAAGACCGACGATTTTATACCAAAATTTAAATAAGTTTAAGGCTGAAACTTTGTTAGACCCTCAATTTTCCCATCTTTGGTCAACATCGACTTCAGATTTGGTCTTCTCATCCTAAAAAATATGGAAAACGATACCTCAAAAGCTCATGTTACTCAAACACAAAAAATACCTATTTTCACACCCAGTTTTCACCCATAACACCCTTGGGTTTATTCCGATCGGGTTCAACGTTTCTGGACACAACTAGGACCCAAATGGAGCCTGTGTGCAAAAGAAAGAATTTTTGGACCATATTTAGAGTAGATATGCGTGATACGGCGGACGGTCATTGCATTTTTGGAATCTACGCACCTTGAAACGTAAAAGAAAAATTGTTGAGGGGGTGTTATAAAAACTTTTTGCTGCGCGATTACATAGGTGTATATTATTCACAGAATAATAAACCAAAATCCAAAAGATCCATCCTCACAGATACAACACTCTAAGCAGTACCTATACCTATACATTTTAATAAAAATATTCTTCAAATATGACAATGTAAAAATATCAATTTAAAGCAAAAGTTAGGTACCTAGATATCAAGTAAAACATGGTCTGGGGAATGTGTAATAATTGAAAACTATCACGAAATAGGCACAGTGTTAATTTTATCGTTTCATAACTGATGTTCTAGGTAGCATGATAACCTTTAACACTCTCACTTACAGGTACCTAGTTAGTTTTTTTTACGCTTCTGTTTTGCGACCCCACAGGGGGCCCAGCCTCTCCTTACCTCACGGGAGATTGATAACTAGTTCGGCAATGTTCCTGTTCCTTTTGCATTCGGCTCCGCTTCTCCCGCTAGACTCTCCTGGGAGGCAGGTGGCTTTCTGCAGGTTTAATCCCTTTTCACTGCTTCCCGTCTTTTTCCATCTGATGAATGTACCCGAAAAATATCGCTCATCATGAGGATTCAGATACCTAAAAAACTGTGCCAATTCCTTGTCACATGGGTTTATTATTCTATTGGACGTACCTAAAGAAGTGTTGGCTATTATTTATTGTTTCTTTCATGTGCAATATGAAATTGCTATTTATTTCTGACAATTTCCACCAATTTTGACCCCCAAAAACAGGAATTATGCTCCTTTTTTTAAATTATTTTTGATCATTGGCAGTACCATATAATTGTCTTGATTCACCTTTTGTCACTTTTTCTAGTGTTACCTATTATACGGATTGATGGTGATTTCAGACAATTTTTCAGGTTTTGGACTCATAAAAAACGAATTTTGGGAGCTGAACCTTCGTTGCAACCTCAATTCTTCACTCTTTGGTCAAATCAACTTCATATTCCGTCTTTCTCAAAAGCTACCTCAAAATTTCGCTTTACTAAAACACCAAAAAACCCTATTTTACACCCATTTTTCGTCCATAACACCCCTGGGTATATTCCGATCGAGCTGCAAAGTTTCGGGACACAACTAAGCTCCAAATGGAGCATGTGTGGGAAAGAACGAATTTTTTAGTCCGAAAATGAAGTAGTTATGCACGATACGGTGGACGGCGTACGGCGTGCGGACATTGCATTTTTGGAATCTACGCACCTTGAAACGTAAAACAAAAAAGTCCTGATGGGATGTTATAAAATTTTTTTGCTGAGCGAATGCATAGGTGTATTATTTACAGAATAATAAACCAAAATCCTGTGCGTTTTGATAACTCGGTAATTTGAAGCAGAAGTCAAGTTCTGTTCCTCGAGAACAAGCTATAAATTGAAGTGAGTGGGGAGTCACCCCGTTAATTTGAAGTGCGGTGGGGTTAATTAGGCCCGTTTGGACTCCTCTGACAGAAGAAAATTACTGATTTCTTCCACGTTGTATTTTATTCATTCTGTACATGAGTGCCTGCTTTTGGTTTATTATTCTGTGAATAATACGTACGTTATGGGTGTTATAGGAGAAAAATGGGTGTAAAAATAGGGGTTTTCGAGGGTTCTTTTAGGTTTTAGTGAACACGAGCTTGTGAGACGTTTTCCATGTTTTTTACGGCAAAAAGACTGAATATGAAGTTGATCTTGACCAAAGAGTGAAGAATTGAGGTTGTAACGAAGGTTAGGCTCCCGAAATTCATTTTTCGTCAGTCAAAAACCTGGGAAATTGTCTGAAATCACTATAAATTTGTATAATTACACTAGAAGTCGTATTAGCAGGTGAATCAAGACAACTAAATGGACTATCAATGTTCCAAAAAAAATATAATAATAGCCGAGGTCATGTTTTTGAGGGCCAAAATTGGTGAAAACCGTTAAAATAACTATTTCAATTATCGCGCATGAAAGAAACAATAAATGAACATCAACATTTCTTTAGGTATGTCCGATAGAATAATAAACCCAAGTGACAAGGACTTTGCAGCGTTTTTCCGTTTCATTCAGAAATAAATTGATAGTTCATCACCTCTCGGTTATCTTAAATTTCTCTTGGCTCCTCTCTATAATTAAAACTCCCGGTATTTGAAAACTGTCGGTAACTCGAACATTTATTTAAGTCCTCAGAACTTCAACAATTTACCGACAGACGAATACATTATACAGTGGAACTTCCCTTAGCGGACACTTCCCTTGGGCGGACAGATTTCAGTTCCCCGAACCGGACCTACCTCAATCAATATGTTTGGAACTTGAACGGATGCGGATACCTGAAAATGCCATTTTTCGGCTCAACGGTGTTCCTTGTGCGGACAGCAGGGCCGGTGTTGCTAGTCCATTCTTGCGCATTTGTTGCGTTTCTGATTGTGTTTACCTAATGTTTACCTAAGTGTGTTTACAATTTTGAAGTTGTGTGCGTGTGAGTAATTGTCTGTGTGAATGCCAGATTGTTCTAGATTGCTCAGTTTACTGCTAGACACGTGACAGGATGCTACATTAAAACGTTTTAAAGCTGATTTTCTTGAAGTGCATCATTTATTGAATAAACGGCTCATTTTGAATATTTTGAACGTTAAATTTGCATTTAATCCCTCTGAACTTCCCTTAGGCGGACATCCGCTTAGATTTTCCCGTTTGTCCGTGCAAGGCAGATCTTCCCACAGGCGGAAACTTCTCTTGGACAGACGAAAAATTATTCCCCGTGGGTGTCCGCCCAAGGGAAGTTCCGCTGTACATGCAGTGTGGGTGTGTAGGGGCACCACTATTCGACAGTGAACCAGTATTCGACAGTGAACCAGTATTCGACAGTTTCAATTTAAATTCAAAAAAATAAGAGTTTGGCGCTACTTAGAGATTCAAACTTTGCGCCAATTCAACAATCAATCCTTTTTCTACGAATTCCCGCCTAAATCAGGGTGGCACTGGGTAAAATAGCGGCGGTATAAAGTGATAGTGATAAGTCCTCCTTCAACCGTCGTCGTGGCAGCTGTTCTGTGTAAGGAGGTGAGTGAAGTATTTGTTGTTTTCCATCAATATTCTTTGTATTTAGCGTTGTTTTGAGTCTTATTCATACATCTACACATCCTGGCGTGTGTTTACGCCTTTGAAAATCCCTGTAACTGTCGATTGAAGGCACACGGGGGGGGGGGGGGGGGTCGGATACTGGTGGGAACTCAAAAAGACCAGAAAACCAGTTATCGACGCATGTGTCGATTACTGGATTTCAGGATAGTTTTTTGTTCTTCACGCAGTCTGCCTCGTTTTTCAATTCTAAGAATGATGGCGTTTGAATTTAAAAAAAAAAAAAGACTAGCTCCAGAGTTCGACAGGGGGTGTCGGAAACTGGGTCAATGCAGTGTCGATTACATGGTTGAGGATTGACCCAGTTTCCGACACCCCATCTTGCTGTTCATTTCTTAGCGAATTGTCGAAGAGATTACAGGAACTGGGTGCCTAATCAGATGAAGGAAATAATGTAGTTATATAAATCTGAAGGCTGAAACTTCATCTGATGAAGAGACTGAAAGCGAGCCCCCCTACGCAGATGATACGAGTGATGATGACCAAGAAGATGTCCAAACAGCGCTTGCGATGAAAGAAAGAACAACGTTGCACAGAACAACAATTTTTTGATACCAGCGGTACATATGAATGACGTAACTGGCAGTCCAGCAGAAACCAATGATGATTTTGAGTTATCAAACAGTTTCCATAACAGCTACGAACTTGGCGTAAAGGAGAACGAAGACCTGCCAAACAAATTGGATATGGACATGACACACTTTGCAGAACATGTTATTGAAACTATTGAGAGTGTCCTGGGAGATAATGAAATCTTGTGTGCTGAAATGGAAAAGAAAAATACTATCATAAATGACAGAAGCGCACTCGGAGACCAAACAAGTTCTACTCAACAGGAGGTTGAAGAAAATGTGGTTCAAGAAGAGAAGGATACAAATGAAGAAGCTCTTGTTTTGAAGCAAGGTGATTTTGCAATCATAATGAAAACAACCAAAAATCAAAAGAAAAGGATTGCTTGACAAATTCTGGAAGTCAGAGGGGATTCTCAAGCTGTAGTGACTCCTCTCCATTGCTGCAACAGATTTAAAACTGTTTTTTCACCCAAAGATTGTCCCCTCACCGTTGCAAATAAAGATGTAATAATGAAGCTTCAGCACCCACCAAATGGGATGGAAAATTGTTGAAGGCCTATCGACTGAAGAACCTACTAGGTATGATCTCACCAAAACTTTATGAATGCGTAGTTGTTCCTGAAAACTAGTTACTAGCCTAGTTTTTAAAGGAGTATGCTAACTTCATATTTTTACTGTGTACTTTCTACTTGAGTTGAGTCAATGTTTATGTTAATGCTGCTTGGTTCGAGCATATTTGTGGCCTATGAGGCATTCCTGCTGCTTTACATTCCTTTATAGTAAATTAAGAATACCTACCTTGTTACCCACTGCTCACGAAATGTTCACTAGGTACTGCCTTGATATTTTCTGTAAGACTGTTTATAATGCTAAAAAATTAATTTTAAAGACTGATTTATAGCTGCGTTGAATATATATATTAAAAACTGTTGAAAAATGAGGTGTCGAAAACTGGTTCATCCCCCTGTCGAAAATTGGACTTCCTATGTCGAATAGTGGGGTGAAAAACCACGTTACGTTTTATTGGCTCAAACACTTTAATTGTGGTTTATTTATGAAAACAAGACCTGTGTCAACATCTCAGAATTTTGGCCAACTGAAAAAGCGGTGAAAGTTGTCAAAAGGTTGAAAAATAAGGAATTTCTTGTTAAAAAACTGGCAAAAATGCCTTATAGAGTCGGATACTGGTGCCATTACCCTAACTGTTATCAAAATCTAGGATACGATTTGGAATGCTCTAAAACGGAAAAGAACCCTGAATTTTTCAAATACAATCTACATTCTACAATCCACCACCTACAATCTACTCGTAGGAACCATTAAAATTGCGTATTTTCAACGAAAACTCGCTAAAACTAACAAACGGTTTGGGGAACGTTTCTTGTTTTCTTCTTTACAACTTACAACTGTGTGAAGTTGTAACTGGGTTTTCTTGATATGTAAATAAGAATGCATACATTATTTTGAACAATATCTCACCAACTGCACGGTGGGTTGGTATTCATGTGGTAATAAATCATTCAGGGGGTCAAGCCTGGGTTTCTCCCTCCCCTCCACAGTATAACATAATAACGCCTCTTGGGGCCTGTTCAATTCTATTAAACGAATTCCTTCCCAAATCTCGGATGATGCGATTGTTCAATGAACAGATGTCATAATTTCAATGGGGGTGGGAGGACAATGCATACTATGAAATTAGGCAGAATTGTAAAGCTCGGACTTTGCCTGCTTAAGCTGGAAACCTTCTTTCGACGGAGGACAAGGAAATGTGGAGGTGATAAATGTTCCCAGCTCCCGAACCCACCGAAATAATATTACAGAGATTCTGAAAAATGGGATTCCCCGTTGTGAGAACAAGAGAAACGCGAGAAATCGCATCGCTGTTGTGGATATAGACTCGCTTGAATTGCAATATCCCCTGTGAGATGGAGATCCATGGTATGAGGGTTCTCAAAAATGACGAGTTAGTACGCGTGTGGGGTGGTGCGTGTTTGTATAATTACAAAATGCATGAGCAGCATTAAAACCAATATAAATGAGCAGGAAACTATTCAAAACTAATAGGCTAACGCTAGACTCACACCATACATCACCAGGTTATTAGTTATTCAATGTTTGGGTATCAAACCTGGTGTTTACTCCATCGTATTCAGTTGTTATAGTGCTGCGGCCGTAGAAACTTCCTCAGGGATTTTTCACAGTAATTTGTCACGTCTGTTCACTGGGGCACCTCTGCCGAGGGATTGCCGAGACGTATTTTTGGACCTCGAAGTCATGACTATCCCGGCTCTACATTTTCGAGTGCCTAATATATGTCCATAAAAATGTTGATGATTTCCCCCGCCCGTCCGATTCGTATAGTACAAAAAACTGTGATTCGCTTGCAATGCCATCATCCCGTCTAAAAGTCAGTAAAAATTCGACTAACTGGTGGGGAATCAAGTTCTTTAATGCTCTGCCACAGTAGGTATATAAGACAAGAAAAGCATATAATTTTTAAACAGATTTGCAAAGAACTGATGCTTCAAGCTCTCCCCTACACGTTTGATGATTATTTCAAATTCGTCAAAAATTATTTATAATAAATTATATGTGGTATTTGACTTCACTGAGTACTTAATCTGTGATACATTCCTAGTTATAGTTTTTATGTTATATACCTTGTGTGAACGACAAATAAAGTCGATTCTGATTCTGATTCTGTATTCCTGGTGTGCCAAATTTAGGAACTTAAAACCCTTTCTTACCTACTCCTCCCCCCTGACCACCAGGGGGGGGGGGGGGATGGAGATGGGGGAGGGAGCGGCAAAATGCACAAGAGGCACTTCCTTGGAGCGAAACGCATGTGTGAGCAAGATTTCACCTCGATCCGTTATGTCTGTGAGGCTGTAGCCATTTTAAAGAACGACAACAAGAACAACGATAAAAAAAAGAAAACGCTGCAAATTATCACACAACGGTTTATTATTTACCTTTAAAGATGCCCCTTCTGCGCAGATCACTGTTTTCTGTGGTCAATACCTGCCCTCGAGCCCCCCCCCCCCCCCCCCCAGGAAAACCCTAAATCCAGTATTAGAGCCGGCCCGGGAATTACATTTCATTAAATTGCGCGGGATTCAATAATTCGATCATTAATGTTATTTGCTGTTATTCATGAAGCGTAACGTTTGTTCAAGTTCCAAAAGATCCATCATTTTTCAAATGAAATGATATCACAGAACAACCAACTCGACTTCATACAGCCATCGCTGATTATAACCACGTGATCCTTAGCAATGATATCCGGGCCGGTTCATACAGTTTCATGCACGATCATGTTGACGAAGCTTTTCGGTGCAAACGAACGGCTGGTCGCACAATGCTCCGCGCGGTCTCAAAAAATGATTTAGTTCAATATCAGTTTAAAAACGTAAAAAAACCATAATGCCCTTGTATAGAAAGTTTTCGTGCTACGGCGTTCTGAAAATGTCAACCCCTACCTATTTTTCACCCCTTAGAGATGACTGACAGTAACGCCGAGCTTTGCGTACCAACTGGACCTCAAACGGGACCAGCAAACTAAATTTCATTAATTTTGGTTCACGGTAACTAAGAAAAATGCGAAGTACGGTGTACGGCGGACAGACAGAAATTTTTTGTATTCCATTTTCGGATGCTATAATATATAGGTACCTTGAAACGGAAACATCAAATTAGGGGGTGGGGGGGTTACTTTTTTTATTTTTTCATGCTCGATTTCGAAGGTTCATTATTGAAAATAATAAACCAAAACTTGAAAAAATAGCCATTTTCAAACTTCCATAACTCCGGCCCCTCGAGAGTGGGTGTTCGAAAAATCAACATGGAGACCGAAACGCAAGGTGTTCTGTCGTGTAAACAGTGTTCTTGGTCGCTAGACCGAATTGGGTCCCAGGGGCAACACTGCTGACATGCGTGTATCGAAAAAAATGCATCTGCCTATATCGTATCGTGGAGCTTCCTTACCTAACCAGAATTCATTTCATTATGTTTTATTCCGTCTCAAGGCCTCAGAGTTATGTGACGCTAGTCGTTCGGGAAGCATTTCATACAAAAGGTTTAGTGCAGATATATGATCACAGGGAGATTTTTAGCGAGAATGATTCAGACCCATTAGGGGATGAAGAGAGAAACATTTTTGAGCTAATATTGTAATACGAAGACACAAGTGACTATGAAGTCATGTGGTAGGACGACATGATTCTCCAGATGAAATACAGGTGCGGTATGTCGTACAGCATGTGGAAGAAGGGAGAAAAACATTTATAGATGTCCCTCAACCAAGTCCAAACCGTGAACCCACAGGAGTCCCGACGGTCAGTCTCAAGTAATAATGAGGAACTTGGCAACAACTCCTCATGCAGCTATGATGATTTATACGAAGGAATCGGGGATTTCATCAGCGTAGGAATCCTCCATCACAACATTAGGGGATCCACCATTATAGCAAGTTCGTCTACTGACCGCAACTCAATTCTTACTGTTCTAGATACACTTTTTTTATTCTTCAACGAAAATATGTTCAAACAAATTTTGTTTCAAACCAATGAAAGAAAAGTTTTCTAATCAAACGACTCGAAAAGGAAGTTGAACAAAACCGACTCTGAAGTGGATCGATATTCACTACGAAGATCACATTTTTTGCTCACATTGAAATTCTCATGGCAGCTGGAACCAATGAAGCATTAAAATATGCAGTCCACCAAACGTGGTGTTCCGATCTTTTGTATATTGCTGCTCAGTCAAAACATGCATTTCATATCACTTCTGCTCAAGATTCGACGACTTCCACTCTCGAATAGACTTCCAGAATCAAATGATAAGTTGAAAGCGATGGAATATGTAGTAAAACAGTGTAATAACAGTGTTAGCGTTCAAATTATTAACAGTATAATGAACATTTATAGCTCTCATAATAAGGAGCGTTGCGTCCTAAGGCCACTTGGGCCACTGCCTCGACACCCAGAAACAATAAGAGTAGAAAAACTCCAACCATGTGTTCATTTGGCATCTGAATTTCCCTCTGTACACTGTACTTACCAAGCATTTTTCACAAGTTCAACAGCCACACGCCAGAGTTCTCTGGCTATGGATAGTCAATATGTCAATATTGTAGCACAGCATCCATGGTGGTTCCTTAATGTTAGCTCCATAGACCAAGCATGTTATCAGAATAAAGCGACAGTAATCGATGTCCTGCAGTCGAAATCGAAACTTAGGCTCCTGAAACTGGAAGGTAGGTTCTGGGTCCTGGCACCAAGGGTCGCCATGGCAACCGAGAAAAGTGGCCCATCCGCGCATGCTCAGTCAAGTAAAAATGTTGTTCACCACGCCCACTTTGGGCTCCAGCTCCATAATCTGATTCCAACCCCAAAATCGTTCTTTTCGCAATCGATTCGTTCCCTTCGATTCAATTTTGGTTTATTATTTTCAATAATGAACCATTGGAATCGAGCATGAAAAAAAAAATTCTAACCCCCCCCCCCCCCACCCTCAAAATTTGATGGTTTACGTTTCAAGCCTATGTAGAATCCAAAACTGCAATAAAAAAATTTCTGTCTGTCCGCCGAACGCCGTACGCCGTGCTGGCCACTTTTCTTAGTTACCATGAAATAAAATTGATGAAATTCGGGTTATAGGTTCCGTTTGGGGTCTAGTTGGTCCTCGAAGCTCGACGTTACTGTCAGTCATCTCTAAGGGGTTCAAAATAGGGGTTGAAATTTTCAGAACGCCGTAGCTTGAAAACTTTCGATAGAAGGGTATGGTTTTTTTACGTTATTAAATTTGTCTTGAGCTAAACAATTTTTTGAGACCACCCGAAGCATTGTACGTCCAGCCGTTCGTGTGCACCAAAAAGCTTCGTCAACGCGATCGTGAATCAAACGGTATAAATCCGGCTCATATAATCATCACTAGGGAGCACCTGATTATAATCAAGAATGGCTGTATGAAGTCGAGTTGGTTGTTCTGCGATATTATTTCATTTGATAAGTGATGGACTTTTGGATTTTGTTGGTCGGTACTTCTGAAACTTGAACAAACGTTGAAGTATAATTGATTGGTAAATTAATACACAATGGTAAATTATTACAAAACGGCAAATTATTACACAACGGTTCATCTACCAAGAAGGGGCTGGGTTTTATTGATCGGTACTTTTGGAACTTGAACAAACGTTGAAGGATTGTTGATGGGTAAATTATTACACAATGGTAAATTATTGCAAAACGGCAAATTATTGCAAAACGGCAAATTATTACACAACGGTAAATTATTACATAACGGTGAATTATTTCACAACGGTAAATTATTACACAACGGTAAATTATTACACAACGGTTCATCAACCAAGAAGGGGCTGGATTTTTTTGATCGGCACTTTTGCAACTTGAACAACCGTTGAAGTATTATTGATGGGCAAGTTATTACACAACGGTTCATTATACTTGACCACGAAGGTAGGTATTGGCCACAGAAAACAGTGATCTACGCAGAAAGGGCATCTATTTCACTCCACATCAACAATTTTCCTTCAGAACTTCATTATTTGCGATTCTTTTTGCCGTTTTAGTTACTGCTTGTCATCGACTGAATTATTTTAGCAACATTTAACTCGTGATTTAGATAGGTACCTAGTAACGAGTACGGGGTTAGGTACTAACCTACGGAGGGTCTGCGATCTACATAATATGTATAGAATAGTACATATTATATTATATCTTAGACGGGTTATCTATACAGAGAGCTGTGATCTATAACAGGAGGGTATAAACCGTTGTGCAGGGATTTGCAGCGTTTTTCATCTCGATATGAGATGCTTCTTCCAATTTGTTTTTTGTTGTCTCTGAATCACATGTCCGACATCTGCAGATGACAACTAAGCTGAGAACTTCACTCCACTGAATCACATTCGCTTTCTTTGTCTGTCATTTTTCAATTTTTTTGCGTCAAATTTTGCGCGTTTTACGTTCAGTCAGTTTCCGATGACAGATTTGTACTTGTGGTACCTACGTGCGTTTGGTCCTGTTTGCTGTTTGTGGATTGATCGGCGTCAACACACAGATAACTATCTAGCTTCTAGTCAATAGCTTCTCCATTCAAGTAGGTACCTGCCGACGGGTCATTGTTTTGTTGTATTTTAGTTTACTATATTTTTGTAAGACATGAATTCGGTGGCTAATTTGCGGTAGAAATTGTCAACGTTGTCGTACGACGATAGAATGTTGATTAAAACAGATAAGCTTTGCTGAATATCACTCAATCAGTAAATAAGGGAAGGGTGTATTTTGCCTTGGGGTATTTTGTAGACATATCTGTTGGTTTTGTGTTCTGGTCTGGTGCCCCACCGTTTTCAGACCCCACGCACCGCTACTACTCATAAGTTCATAACTATAGATGAGAAGCTCGCTGTTTCCCAAGGGTTGTACCGATTTCGTATCTAGCTAAAAGGCCGGGGCGATGTGGCATCAAGATGTGTGTTCCCAGTGCCGAGCTGTGACGTCAAAACTAGTTACATTCATAACTTACGGATTTACACGTGGATAAAAGAGACGTATCTAAGTCAGTGAGCAGAATTTGACCTATTCACATTACTATCTGGTGCAAATTATCATGTACAAAATAGTGGACGCGTGATAACCGTTGATTTTTTTTTTACCTCCACCCCACTTGTCCAGAATTTTCTAAAATGCGCAACAGAATTTTCTACAATGCGCAACAGAATTTTATACAATGCGCAACTGAATTTTAAGTAAGTAACCAAAACATGGTGAAAGGAGTTGACATTTCGATGGTAGATGTGTGCTGATGTCCAGACTATTCCGGGAAGCGAGGCCGAAAAGGCTGACCCCGTTTGACGGAAAATAAGAGGTATATATTTGGAATTTATCCACTTATATAAGATGAATTTCATTGATCAGGTCGGGTATGCACGGCAGAAAAATTTCAAGTTAGAGAACTAAAAATGACTCATTAGACCACATTTGCCTCTTATATTTTTAGATTCAACATTACTTATATCCTGAACTGAAACACTCCTATCTGCCAACTGAACAAGGTCGGGTAGGCTCGGCAGACCAGCCTCTTTCAGTTCAGGATATGATGCAGAATCAGATATTAGGAGATAATAAGATAAAATGAGTTGATTTGTCCTTAAATTTAAAATTTTTAAATTTGTATGCAGATTAATCCGACCTAGTTCAGCCGGCAGACAATTGTCTTTCAATAGGGAATTTTCGTCAATTTTTTTTCTTTTGAAAAAAATGTTCAGAACTATTGGAAAAATGGTAGGTTGAAGCCCGTTCTTAAAAATAAGTGATATTTTTCAGATGAGAGTGATTAAAAGTAATAATGCGACAAAAAATGGCGTATTAGGTCTATTGACATCTGATTGGCTGTTGGCCCGATGAGGCGGAGCAAAGACTCGGAGGCGAATGTTCTCAATGCTGCCAACAACCCAACATCAGAAATGACAACCTGTAAGTACCTTTGCTGTGACTTTTCATGAACCCCCTCGAACTGATTTTGAGGACATGTTTTTTTATTTGTTTATAAATTTGCAGTCCCATCCATCCATCAATGTGATAAATGTGGTCAAGTGAGTCAGATTTTCGATCCTAAATTTGAAATTTGGGAATTTGCAAAACCAACCCGACCTAGTTCAGCGTGCAGACACGTTTCTTTCGACTTGAAATTTATTGCAGAATCAGAAAATATAAGAGATAAATGTGGTCAAATGGTTAAGATTTCCTCCTGTTTATTGAACATGTGCCATTTTCCAGTCCAATCAGATCAGGGAGGCAGACACTTGAAATTCATCTCATATAAACTGATAAATGTGACAAATATATCTGAAATGTTTGGTCAAATTGGTCAGCCTTTTCGGCCTCGCCTCCCTGACTAGGCTGTCCTATATAAATTTCATCAAATTCAGATTGCCACCATCTCAATGTGGAGTTCAATTTGGGTATAGTTATACTGCCTTCCTAATGTTAGGCCTAGCCGAATTGGGTAAGTTAGGTAAGTCTAGTTAGGTAAGTTAGGTAAGCCATGAATTATACAAATGTTGGAGGGGATGGTGTTAGGTTTCGATTTGGTATGAAGTTAGGACAAATCGTAGCCGAGTTTCTCCCTCAGCTTCACATCTTTGGTGCCTGGAGGAATGGTTTCCGTAGTGTCTTCGTGGTAATTTTGCTATTTATGTGTTAGGGATTTAAGCATCTACAGATGGTAGCAGAAGTTCGATCTGGCGCTTCTACATATCCACAAGTTTAGTTGTTGCACCTTGTTTCGGATTCCGGTTTTGGAAGGGGGGGGGGGGGGGGGGTCACCAGGATACTGAAAGCATACAGATAGGGAATTTAATCTCAATTCAATTCAATTTAATTCAATTTTTTTATTCAGCAAATATTTTATACAACAAATATAATGATTTTTAGAGAGTCTATATATACATAATACAAGATCTAAACTTATGTTGGTTTATGAGCCTAAGGACAATGACCCGTCCAGGCTCGTTTCTTCCACCACTATTTATTACTGCGTATGTATGTACCAGCAGTTTCATTTACAAAACACACCTTAAATGTTTGGAGAATGAGTTACATTGATCAAGAACCAACAGTATTTACAGGTTATTCCTAAGTAGTTAGTAAATACACTTAATGCTACGAAGGCTGATTTGTATTTTTATCCTAATTTAAACTTATTTATAACAACACTTTCGTTATTTTCAAGCTCAAAATATTCTAGAACTAGTTTTTTAAATTTTCCTGTTCATGTTGAAGTCTTGGTTAGGAGCGGTAACTGTTCAAATAGGGCTGGAGCTAGCCATGGAAATTGTCGCGTGTAGAAATCATTATGTGCCTGTGGTATCTGGAGGACATAGTTGGCATTTGTTCGCGTCGGTCTAATCACCGCTTGCTTAGTAAATAAATGCAGGTGTTTATGCACATATAAAACAGTTCTGTGAATACAAGCCATTCTGGGAGTGATAACACCGAAGTGTTTGTATAGGTAACTAGTTGAAGTACATTTATGGGAATTAGTTGCAATTCTCAAAACTGTATTCATTGCTATGTTTATACTATTAAAGGTTGACGCATAAGTACCTCCCCAGACAATGATACCATAAGTTAAAATGCTATATACATGAGCATGATACACCATTTTAAGGTTTTCTTTCGTTAGCCATCTTCGTAGCATCAGAAAGTAGTGCATGGATTTCCTGATTTTATCCGCTAATTCAGCTACATGATCCTTCCACTTGAGATGCTGATCCACGTGCACTCCTAGGTATTTTATTGTATTCAGCCTTTCTATTTCCATGCAGCTGCACAAATTTCTTACTAAGCCACAGTTTTCCTTGTGCACTTTGAGTTTAGAGTCATTAGGAAGTCCTGTTTTGTTTATTGAGAATGTAATGTACTTGGTTTTCGAAAGGTTCATGGCGAGCCGGCTCTGTTGCTTAATACTGAAAACCTTCGATAATAACGACGCCTAAATTATATGCATATCTACTGCGAGAAGAGTAGGTAGGTACCTACTGGACGAATATGATAAGTGATTGTTCAGTAATAGCTGCAGCACTCTCTGCGCCTTTGCAAAAGGGAAAAAAACCACGGCGCTAGCAATCTTGAGTACAACAGCTGCCGTGAAGAGCCAAATAATATAAATGGTTGGTTTTGGGCAAAATGTGGAGTAGCGTTCATCTCGCAAAATACGTTGTTTTATGACGCTTTTTGCGGCTACGTTGTAAATATGGAGTAATGAGTGGTTTCATGCCACGGTGAGCCCCCATTTCCCAGCTCCTCTTAGAGGTTGCTCCTAATAAGAGAAAACGTTGCACGTAAAAGTGAACTCTTTGGCGAAACGTCAGGCTGTTGTAATGTGCCTACCATTTCTTCTCATGAAACTTGATTTCCACGTGTTTGGAGAAGCAGCACTTGAAAATGCAGTTTCTTATTCAGGTGAAGTTTGGGAATTGTTTATCGATCCGGTCGTCTGTCGGTCCGATTACGATTTCAGTTCGACAAGGGATGCACATGGGGTAAAATTTGGTATTTTTGAATCGGATTCACACCTTCAAAAAACCCGCTTGTGCCCATTTTCAGTACCACAATCCGCTACAACCGAATGTGAAGTTCCAGTCAACCGTATATGAAGTTCCTGTCATGCAGCGAGCACCTGAGCAATTTTTTTTAATGAACCATCTACAACATTTTTTGTGATTTAATAGCACGTTTTGGTGATTTTAGGAATATTTAGCTAATATAAGCACATGAGCTTGCGCATACCCCATCATCACACTTGGAAAGTTCAACCACCGTGATTTTAAAAATCGAACCTCGACCTATTAGAGACACGATTGTTTTTGACATTAGTAAAACCAATTTTTCTCCAGGCAATCTTTTTTCGCTAAACTCGTTTATGGGTAAAACGAAAAAAGGGGAGTCGACACCAAAAATGACGTGGGACTCTGAATTCCACCCTAAGCCAAATGAGGGTAGAGGGGCTGGAGGATTCCTGGGACATGCGTATTCAACAGGGTTTGATTAACTCCAACCCATAGATTATCGCACAATAAAACTATCGAAATCAGACCACCATATTCACGATGAATTATGAACCCCGAAAATGTGAGCAGAACCAGTTGAATAGAACCCGAAATATTCGGTTAACGTTGTACACGCTTGGCAAAAGCTACTACCTACCGTTTAGATTGCAATGAAATACATCGGGAGCCAACCTGTGCGATCCCCGAAACTTACAGCCAAATCATTTGAATAGAATTTGGGGTAAGGATGCTACTGGTGCTTCGTCCTTTTCGCATGTGTGGACGCTACTATAACGTTCATCATATTTAAATAAATAAGGGAACTCATTGACCCCTGAAAATTAAAAGGTATCTTTTTTGTGCATGTAAATTTCATCAATCGACCACATACAACCAGATTACGAGTGTCCGGAATTTCATGCGTATACAACAGTTACAGGGTGGGTTTGATGGAATTGTAAAGTGAAGGATATTGTTGGTCTGTGGAACGATTTTATATATATAAAGTTTGTAAGGGGGATTTCTTGTGGGGTCTGTAGCAGCTCCCTTATACTGCGACCTCTAAGATCTATCGTGGTCTTCGACGACCTGGAAATCTAACATTTCAGTTCGTTTGAATGGGACGAAATTTCTGAATTTTGACATAAAAATCGGATTCAGCACACTTGACAACCCTCATGTGCCAATTTTCAGTTGACTTTCTGCCTGGGTGAGCCGTGACAAGGATGAGAAGAACGCGTGTGACGTCGTAGAACTCCCCTATCTACGACAGTGAGGAAGCATAAAAGTTAATATATACGTATGAGCCATTCTCTAACCATTCTTGGTTGCTGCACTAAGTTTAGAAAAATGTTGAATTGGGTTGTGTAGATTAAGAAAGCACCTACTGCTGATTTAAGTAAATAGCATCTCTTTTTAATCGTATTCCTGCCTCATTGGAGCTCTGGGGTCAATCTCTCAGAATGTCTCCTCTCCCGAAATCGACTTTTTAAGTGACTACTCTAAGCCCTTCCCCAGGATGTTAAATCACTTAGCCGAGAAACTCGTCTGAAGCCACTCACTAAAGGCCATTATCCGTTATTTCGTCTACGTCGATCAAATTACCGAGCAGTCATCTCGGTAGAAAATACTAAGCTTTTGAGCTCTCTTCCTAACTATTGTTGGGGGGATTCGCCAATGATCTCTTAGCTCAATACTCAACTTCATCATCCTCGTGCAGGTGGAAACGGATATATCTAGAATCAACATATTATACATTCCTAAGGAATCCTTCGTCAGTACCTAATAAAGTAATGGCTTTCGATATATGGACATCATCTTCTGGCAGTCGAGAGAACAGTAATGCCAGTTGTCAGCTGGCCTATATTTACGTCGAGAAGGAGATCTGAAGGCAGGTGGAAGGTGGGCTGGTGGCTCGTGGATGAGTGAAGGGAAGTGAAAGGTTGTTGGTCGCGTATTTTTGGAAGGTGCTTACCACTACACGTATCGTAATCACAACCACTTCAGAAGCCTGGATATGCAAAGGATCTGCTATTGAAGTCACTGCTCAATTATTTAATTTCGGAACATTTTGCCGCCAGGTTTCCTACTATCATATGGTTTCAATAAAAAGTTCACTTGTGTAAAAACCGTTTAACGAGCTGGTGTGTTATTTTGTGCGAGAGCAAAATAGAGTGAAAAGTACAGATTCTAAAAGGTTATCGGGCCCACCCACGCCTAGGGATAATTTTGGAATGGATCTTGCTAAAGTCAAGGTAGGCAACCTCAGTGGCAAGGCAAATTGGAGTGTGTGGAGGTTTAAGGTCACGACGATCTTGCAAGGCCTCCCGAATGCAATGGAAGTCGTCGATGGCACCCTGGTTGAACCTACAGCACCGTCAGGGGTTGAAGCCACTGCTGAGGAACTGCGGACGTACGACGTAGACAAACAACAATTTGCTACTGCGAACAGTACTGCGAAAGTCGTAATCACCAACAACCTCAATGATGACGATATTATGAAGATCATGAGGTTTCCGAAGGCTCGTGACATTTGGCAGGAGCTACACCGACTTTTTGATGGAACCACTGAAGATAAGTCGTTCGATTTATGTTCCAGATTCTTTAGCTATAAACCGGATGAGAAAGACGATATTCCCGCTCATTTATCGAAACTAAAGAATTTGTGGGACCAGTTAATAGGGGAGGTAAAACTCGGTGAAAATTGCACGTGTCAACTTCCTGACATTTTCCTGATGTGCAAAATTTTAGACACACTGCCTAGTGATTATTTCTCGTTCAAATCGAGCTGGATGTTGGTGTCAAAAGCTGAGGGCACTATTGAAAGCTTGACAGCTCAGTTATGCGCCCATGAAAGGGCCTTGAATGCGAAAGAGATCGGAAAAAACGATTCCGAAATTTTGACGACTAACACGAAGAGTAGGGACGAGTCAGTTAGAACCAAACCCATCACGTGTAACTATTGCGGAAAACTAAATCACGTTGTCAGTGCTTGCAGATACTGGATAGCTGCCGGCAGACCGCCTAAACCAGCGAAATGGAGCGGACACCAGCAGCAGACGTCCAGGCCAGTGAATCGTTCCAGGACTCGAGCTACACATGTGAATGGCATGACCCTCACTGCTGAAACGGAGGTATCAAGTACCCAAACCCAAAGGGAGTCTGGTTATTTTTATGTAGATAGTGGTGCTACCTACCAAGCATATCATCCACAGAAACGAGTTTTTCACAACGTTTGAAGTTTTTCCCGAACAGAGCTATGTACGAACTGCTACTGGGGATTCTGTAAGGGCTGTTGGCAAAGGTAACGTAGCGATTGAGGCTGAAGTTGATGGGGTGACTCGGAAACTCACCTTGTCTGAGGTTTGGTATGTTCCAGGAATCCAGAAGAATCTATTTTCTACACTCAGTGCCCAAGACAAACAGCCAAACAGTAGATTCGTATCATACCCAGAATCGTGTGAGTTCGTTGTGGGGAATGAAGTGATTTTGAAAGGAACCAGATCTCGAAATGGAGGGTTGTTTAGACTGAATGCAGAACTTGTCACACCGGACAATACGGTGAATGTATGTGCAGTTAACAGCAAGAACCTGTTGCAGCTCTACCACGAGAGGCTGGCACACCAGAATATGCAACACGTCGCCAAGGTTGTGAAATCTAAACTTGGAATTGAACTGAAACCGGACGGTCGAATTTGTGAAGCGTGTGTGTATGGCAAAGCACACAGACGTAAGTTCAGCACACGGCCACGAGCCACGAGTCCAGGTGAGATAATTTCGAGCGACGTAGTTGGACCATTTTTGAGATCTATTGGGTCTCACAGATATTATGTATGCTTCAAGGATGACTACACAAGGTACCGTAGTGTTTATTTCATGAAGCAGAAGTCTGAAGTTGTCGGAAAACTAGAGCGATTCATTGCTGAAACTAAGGTACTGTAACTGTCATATGCGCATAAAATTCTCGACATTGTCGTAATCTACTGGACGATTTTCATGAATTGTTCAGGGATCAAGCAAGTAGAGTCGCCTAAGAATGTCAATGCGATCGGAATAATAGCAGCTTCTGCGCAAGCCTGATGGACGACGCACCAGCAGCATCCGTATCCCCATTTCAATCATAACTCCAGCGCTTTTTAAGCTTTGTTTTAAACGTTGTTCGGTTGGCCTCAATGTATGGGTTGGCCAACGAGTGACGAGACCCTTTTGGTTGTCACTATCCCGCCATAGGACAAATCTCAATATTTCAATAGATTTTCTAAAATTATAAATGCACTGTAGAACCCCACTGGTAGAACCTAATATCGTGGCGTAGTTGGAACTTAGGTGATCTGATATGATACACCATGACACTCCTGTTCATGACAGCTGAGTTACACTCTAATTACCACAATCGCCGAGCAGTAACCACGTGCTTTGATCAGAACTGACTAGCTAGGAAGTGCGACAGAATAATAATAACAGGAAAATGTAGCTCAGATATTAAGTGTACTTTTCAGAGAGCCTCATGTATCAGTGACTCACAGAAAAAACGCCTGCCAAGAGATTGCACTAGCTTCCTCCAAACTACTGGGTTGATTGTTGGATTTGAAGCTCCATTCACGGGGTTTAGAACGATTTAGTGTTTATGGACAATATTATGTCTCCACGATGGCACAGTCACGCTCGAGTGAACATTAAGGTGTGCCTTCAGCAACCCTCCTCTTAATTTTGTAACAATCCATTTTAAACAAGACTTCCAAATGGTAAATCCCCATTTTTTAGCGTAGAATTCAAATATGACATTTTTGCGCATGTGCACATGCGCAAAACGTGCGCAGTGCACTTAACTTCATTTTTTCCATTGTGGACCCCTAATTTTTTCTAAATTTCAGATTCGAATTCAACGTAAAATTTGAGGAAAAAATGAACCGCCACTCGAACTTTGAGTGATCAAAAACATGAGCAAACACTCTCAAAATGAGTCTCAGAGCCGTTCCAGAAATGCCATAGAGAGAGAGAATGTTCGGGATTTGGAAAATGTGTTTTCGGGCTTCAGCACTGAGTTTGAGAGTCTCTCTTCCTGGAATATTTCCTATAATTACAGCAACAGCAGTTTCACATAATACTGCACGGAGAGCAGGAGAAGAGGTTCCTCCTCGTATGGAATGTAATTGACCTGCTCCATGGGAAGAGCTCCTTGCCCAAGATGACATGGGAGTTCTTAGGCAATTATTGGCTCCAAACAGCAAAAGGAGACCAATCACCCTGATACTAAAATCACGTAGGTACTACTAGAACATATTACTGCTCGGTAGCAAGTACCTTACAAAATAATGGCCCATTTTTACTCTGCTGCAGTAGTAGGTATCACTCTAACCTGTTACGTACTGCAGAATCACTGTATCGCCCACCACTGGGGACGATACTTACACCATCCACGAAGCTGTTGAAGCTGAGGCGTTGTCGGTGATGACGTTCTCATTGACACCAGCGTCGTCCTTGGTTACAAATTTCTCTGTAATCAAAAATATTGCAGAACCAAATAATGAAATATTTCTTTCGTTTAAAGAAGGTAGGTATTATTGAAAATAATAAACCATTATTATGCAACCGACTGGATGGGCTTTTTTTGTTTATTATTCTGTGAATAATACACCTACAAAGAATTTTTCGAACACTCCCTAAAAACATTTTCTTTTGCGTTTCAAAGTGCGTAGATTCCAAAAATGCAACGTCTGTCCGCCTTAGGCCGTATAATACGAATATCTACCTTTATTTTCTATCTACAAAAAACCACTCTCTCACACATAGGCTCCACTTGGGCCCTTGTTATGTCCCGAAACTTTGTAGCCCGATCGGAATACACCCAGGGGTGTTATGGGTGAAAAATGGGTTAAAAAATAGGGTTTTTTGATGTTTTAGTAACATGAACTTGTGAGGTATCGTTTTCCACGTTTTTAGGGTGAGGAGACCGAATATGAAGTTGATTTTGTCCAAAGAGTGAAGAACTGAGGTTGTAACGAAGGTTCAGCTCCCAAATTCTTTTTTTATGAGTTAAAAACCTGGGAAATTATCTGAAATCACCATGAATTTGTATAATACCACTAGAAGTAGTATCAACAGGACAAACAAGACAATTAAAGGACACTATCAATGATCAAAGATAATTTGGCAAAAATGGGTGCCTAATTCGTTGTTTGGGGGCCAACATTTGTGGAAACCATCAAAAATAGCTATTTCATTTCTTTAGGCATTGCCCAGTAGAATAATAAATCCACATGACAAGGACTTTGCCGCGTTTTGTTCTCATAAAGTACGTAGGTATTTTCGCTTCGTAAGGCAGGTGGGTATCTAGCAGCTTCGGTAATAATGATAAAACATGACGTACCTGTGCCTCGAACATTTTCTGCTTGGGTGGCTATTGAATTTCTTGACTTGGCCGTAGGTTCTCCCAGTTTCTGGAGCTCACCCCGCTGCTGCAGTTGAACTGAACTCCAATCTGCTTCCAGGATTCCAATTTTTGCCGAGATGAGGCGCCGTCATTTTTCTTACATTCTACCACGAGTAATTTTCGAACAATGACAACCAACACCCGTTTCTCGCTCACTTCAAACTCAGGTTCTAGTTTTGTCTTTAGTGACGATGGGTCCACGCTAGATTCAAAAATCAACAATATAAACATTATATTCTAAACAAGAATCCAAACGCAAAAAAAAAAAAATGAAATAAGCACAAGTTCACGTCAATACAATGCACGTTAACACAAATAGAAAGTACATGTAAGTATTCTGTGCGTCAACTACGTTATCACCTGTAATCACGCCCAACGCCTCCATTTTGGTGGGCCAGTGCCTCAGTGATACGGTTAAATCGACGTTTAAAGGTTAAATCGATGTTTTACGAACACATTATAATCGTCGATTACACTCGCGCAACCCACTTGTCCTTAAACAAAGTCTCAAATCTCCTATTCGATATAATAACAACGATCTATTTTAACCATGGTTAGGAATCAAGCAAAAATCTGAGTGACGATTCATTTTTTCATGAAATTTTAAGTAGAATCCAAATTTGCAATACAACATGGGATTACAAAATGAACAAACGAAGTTAGTGAGTACTGCGCACATTTAGCGCATGAGCACGCGCACAAAATTACATATTCGGATTTTACTTGTTGGAGGGGGGGGGGGGGGGTTATAATTTGAAATGGTTGGTTAGCCCATCAACGGTCCGTACGGCATCCGGTCCTCATTTCTTTGATTCCCGTGACAACTTTGGAATCTGTTGTTTACTTCTGCTTGTTTTCTCGTTGAGGGTATTACAGCTCGTGAATCAGTCAGTCGAGATTTGGAAGTGATTCAGTGCAGTTTCACGTTCTTTTGAAAATGGATGAGTTTGCCGACCTCGAATCTCTAGGTACAGACTTCATTGGCCTAAGTAATCATATTATTTTTTTTTTTTTTTAATGTATTGTAATAACACAAGTCCAATTCCAGTTTTCGACCAGTTTATTGGCTCACGTCTAGATAACAACTACTTTTTCGAACTCCAATGTAAACAAAACACTGTAACAATGAACAGTGTAGTAACCACTACTACACTACCCCCCTGTCTTCCCAGGTTCCATTTGTGGCCGAACGTCTGCATGGGCCATGCGGTTTACATGAAGCAGGCGCTTCTTCCGCCCCATCTTGACCTCCATGGTGACATCATTGATCTTCTTCGTCACTACCCAGGGACCAGTCCACTGAGGCTCAAGTTTCGGGCATCGCCCCCGTAGGCGTTTAGGGTCATGAACCCATACCCAATCTCCCATGTTGAAAATCCGTTGCTTCGAGCGTCTGTCGAACCAATCCTTTTGCCTCCGCATATTTATTTTCATGGTGTCTCTTGCAAACACTCTCATCTTCTCCATGTCAGCCCTAAGCTGAAAAGCATAGGGTGTTGTTAATACTTGTGGCGTAGTACTAGGTCTGTACAAGTCTTCCGGCAAATGAAGATCCCTTCCATAGACCAGTTGGGCTGGCGAAAACCCTGTAGTTTTGTGTGGAGCCGACCGATAAGCTAATAGGAACAACGGGATATTTTCATCCCAGTCATCCTGTTGTTGCCCAATGTATGCAGCCAAGTACTTCGTCAGGGTGTGGTTCAATCTTTCAACCTGCCCACATGATTGAGGATGAAGAGGGGTTGCTCTGGTGCGCTTTGAACCCATCAACTGAGCTATCTCACGCATTAGGTCAGCTTCAAAATTCCTTCCTTGATCAGTGTGGATTTCATGAGGTACTCCAGTTCTACTGAATACATGCTTAACCAATGCTTTTGCCACAGTTTCAGCCTCTTGGTTCGGAATCGCTATTGCCTCTGGCCATTTGGTGAAATAATCAGTGGCCACCAACACGTACTTGTTTCCACTTTTTGTCTCTGGTAGGCGTCCAAGAATGTCAACCCCCATTCGGTCAAAGGGTGCTCCAACTGGACATTGTTTTAGTGGTGCAGGTGGGCTTCTATGCGTTTTAATCTGTTGGCACGATTGGCAGCTATGGCACCAGGCTTTTACATCCCCAGACATTCCTGGCCAGAAATATGACTGCCTAGCTTTTGCAAGTGTCTTCCAGAAACCAAAATGCCCACCAGTTGGCTGATCATGGCACCGTTCCAGTACTTGAGAAATCATAAAAGTGGGGATGACCAGTTGAAGGTGAGTGCCTTTTCCTGACACCCATCGATGAAAAAGCTTTCCATCCTGAACTTCCAATGAATCCCAACGCAATAGTAGACGGTGTACTTGTGGGTCATCAGCAGTCACGTCAGTTGAATCCGGATGCACGTTGGCCTTTCTCCACTCAATTACTCGTTGAATTGAAGCATCCTCCAACTGACAGTTTTCATCAATGGTGGAGAGCCTGAGAGCATTAATGAACCCTTTTTTTCCTACCCGAGTGCAGTATGAACAATTATTATAGCAGATCTGTCGTGATAGTCCATCCGCATTATCATGACTTTTCCCTGGACGGTGAACGATGTTGAAGGAATACATTTGTAAAGATTCTAGCCATCGAGCCATTTGACCTTCTGGTCTCTGGAATGATGAGAGCCATTTCAATGCTGAATGGTCTGTCCTAAGGGTAAATTGCTGACCATAGAGATAATAATGGAAGTGCTGGATGCTTTTGACGGCTGCTAGTAGTTCACGACGGGTGGCACAGTAATTGCGTTCTTGTTGGGTCAACGCCTGGCTGTAATAAGCAACAACTTTTTCCACACCTTCGTTGACCTGAGACAACACTGCCCCAACAGCATGGCCGCTTGCATCACAGTCTAACATGAAGGGTTTTTGAAGGTCTGGAAAGGCTAAGATGGGTGCTGACATCATGAGAGCTTTCAATTTCTGGAAACTGTCATCACAAAACTTGTCCCAATGGAATACAGCTCTATCTTCCGTCAATGCATGCAATGGCCTTGCAGTTTTGGCGAAGTCAGGCACAAACCGTCTGTAATACGAGCAAAACCCAAGAAATGAACGTAAGTCTCGTTTGCTCTTTGGTACAGGCCAGTTCTTCACTGCATCGGTCTTTTTGGGATCTGTCTGTATTCCATCAGCAGAAATTATATGACCCAGATACTGAACTTTCTGAGTGAAGAAACTGCACTTTTTCGCATTTACTTGTAAGTTAGCCTTTTTGAATCGCTCTAGGACTTGGGAAAGTTTACTGAGCACTGTCTGAATATCTGGCCCATGGATGATCACATCATCAAGATAGACAAGTGCCAGGTCAGCTGGTATAACTGCCTCCATCAAGCGCTGGAATGTGGCAGGTGCGTTCGATAGTCCAAAAGGCATAACCTTAAATTGCCAAAGTCCTTGACGGTCTACTGCAAAAGCTGTTTTCTCCTTATCTTCTTCTTTCATCCCAATTTGCCAGTACCCACTCTTTAGATCCAATGTGCAAAACCATGATGATCCTTCTAAGGCATCTAAGAGTGCTTGTACTGTGGGGAGGGCATATGAGTCTTTCTTGGTCACTTTGTTGAGCTTTCTGTATGAAGTTCTTCATTGGATAAATCTAAGGTTGCCTTGAGTCGTTGGAGTGTGTCTAAACCAATGATGCCCTTGTCTCTCACATCTGCAATCAAGAATCTATGCCTAGTTCTAGTGTTACCTACTTTGAGGTTGGGAAAGCACTCACCTTGAACCCCCAATTTGTCTTTGCCTGCGGTGGCCAAATGGGTGAAAAGTGATGGCTCAACTAACAGTTTCAGATTCTTGACTATATCCGGGCGCAAGATAGAGACAGATGCGCCAGTATCCACAAGCATTTCCATTTGTTTATTGTTGATAGTCACTTCTGCAAATAGAGCATCTGTTCCTGTACGAAAACTTCTCACAAAACCTAAGGGCCTTTTATCTAAAGCCAGTGCATGGCCCTCAGCTCTGGCTCTGTCTAGTTTCCCTGGTTGTGCTGTTCTTTAGGGCATTGTGCCCTCATGTGCCCTACTCCTTTACAACCCCAACAGCGATTGTCACTTGGTATTTTAGTGGAAGTTGCCGTCATAACTTGCAGTTCCAATGCTGTTGTAAGCGCATCTTGGACAGTAGAGGGTTTTGTTAAAGTTATCAACTTTGCTAGTTCCCTATCCTGTAACGCTTTGATGAATGTTTTAACAGCTTTCTTGGCTTTGTTACTCCGAGTTTCTTCTGGGAAAGCACCCCTGACTAGCCTATCTATATCAGTAGCCAAGTCTGAAAGAGACTCATTGGACTTTTGTGATCGCGTCTCCAACTGCAGTAGGCAGTTGGGAGTCAATCTTGCTTGACCAAATTGTTCACTTAGAGCTGCTGATATGACAGTATAATTAAGTCTGTCTGAAGCTGGTAAATCAGCGAGTACACTCAATGCAGCCCCTCGTAAACTCTGCGCTAGCCTACACCCTAAGAGAAGTTACCTCGAGGTGTACTTGATATTCCTCCCAGATGACTGTACCATCATATGGGATCAAAGCCACTTCTTTATGTTCCCTAGATGTGGATCCCTGTCTAACTTGGTGTTCAGTTGGACTTTGAATGATGATCCCCTGCAGGGTACGTTGTGTCTGGGGATTGGTGGCAGAGCTTCTCTCATCAACCCGCTGGTGATACCCTCGATTCTGTTCTACCATTTGGCTCAGTTGGTGTAACATTTGCGTCTGCATTTGTTGCATCGTACCCAACATTTCTTGCATAGCGCCTGTTACAGCCATCAAATCCGTAGACCGCTGGTTTTCTGAATGAGTCATAGGCGATCTAGCTGGGAGTACAGTAGAGCCAGAAGGCCCAACTTGGTCAACCGAGTAAGTTTGGGTTGACATTGTAGGTGGTGGTACTGTAGAACTGGAAGCTACAACCGGATCAACTGAGTGACTTCGGGTTGATATCGTCCGTTGAACTGCGGGTGCCTTCCTTTTAGGTGGCATATTTCAGTTCTTCGCTTCCTTCCTGTTTCCGTTTTGCTGGACTTGTCTGTTTTTGTTTATCCCGGAGCGGCCCCCAAATGTAATAACACAAGTCCAATTCCAGTTTTCGACCAGTTTATTGGCTCACGTCTAGATAACAACTACTTTTTCGAACTCCAATGTAAACAAAACACTGTAACAATGAACAGTGTAGTAACCACTACTACAGTATCAAAAAAATTAAGAAATAAATAATATATTCATCATTTGTCTAGATATTATTTTCGTGTTTTCATGATTTCATGACATACCATATTCAAATTAATAACAAAAACTTTGAGTTTGCCACTATTCTGTGTTCTTGGGAAGAACGTTTATGTGAGCGATGCCATACGGAACCGCTGGGTGCTTGTTAGAGCATTTGTAATTACGGCAACAATTCATGAGGTTCTGTTGATTTAGTTATGCAAATGGACATTTTTTATTCCAGGCCAGGATTTTCTCTCCAGGAAGGTGTGGATGCTCTTTTTGCTGAAGTACCAGAAGGTAGTGTGCCCACTGAGTTCGACCCTCCCGAGCCCAATGTTCTGAGGAGCCTGGTAATGGCCAATTAACTTCCTTTCTAAACGTATTCTGCAGTCACTAATGTTCAGGGTCCAAAAGAAAAAAAGCAACAGTTTGCCAGCAATTACGAAATTATATCAGGCAATCGACCAACTTTTCCAACCATGATCAGCCTGTCTACCCGGATCCCACCAAAACCCACTAAATGACATCCTTGACGAACAATAATCTAATAATGGTCACATGGAACAGCCAGGGTTTAAACAGCCAATTACAAGAGCTAAACATTGCCTAAAAAACCCACGATGGCGATATTTTGTCGCCGCCTCTCTCATATATATGTAGTGTAGGGACGGGGATATAACCAGTCACAATAGACCCATTTGGCGGTCGCTGTGACAACAGGCGCCACCCGCAACCCCCCAGAAAGAAAGGGAGGGGGGAATTAACATAAGTAGCTCTAATTACAGAAAACTAAACTAGCCCCGCCATAGTGACTCCTAACTCTCATTTTCTGAGCACATCGATGCAATATCTAACAAGCCCTTACGTGCTTTGGGCTTCCTGAAGCGCAGGCAGCACTTGAGATTTTAAATCACCCATCATTACAAATCTCTGGTGTTGCCGATCCAGGAGTATGGTTCCGTATTTTGATCACCTCACTATGAAATTAACCAATTACAACTGGAGAAAATCCAGCGTAGATTTTTTTTTTTCGGAATGTCGCATTCAAGCTGAGATTACCCATAGAGGATCTCTACTGCGAGTGGCTGGCAAGGGACTGTGGCCTTCTCAGCTTGGAGGATCGTAGGTATGTTGCTGATGTGGCATTTCTCCATAAATTAATCAATGGCACTCTTGACCGCCTCTCACTCCTCCAAAACATTGAGCATCAGGTGCTTCGAACCGCCTCACGTTCACGGTCTCTCTTCCGTATTCCATTCTTCGCTGTCAACTATCTGTACCATCGCCCAGTGTGTCGCATGCCCCGAGAATCATATGTTTGTGATTCTGAACGCCAACTTACCTCAGTTAAAAAAGCAATCCATCGTAGCCCTCCAATTATAGCTTATACCTTCCACCCCTGCTTGATGTGCAACTAATCATATTATTGCTAGCCTGGAAGCTCTTTTTTCTAGAATTAGTTAAATAATGTCGCGCTGAATTTCTGTAAATTACAAAAATTGTTGTAAATTTTATAATGTTTTTTTCCCGTGTTAAAATGTTCGATGATACTCTATTATCTTTTGAGAGACTGCCAGCTCACATTATATTACATAGGTATACTTTATGTAAATTTGGATTTGTTTGCGTTTGTTCCAATAAATAATTATTCATTTTTCCGTGCCACAATATAGAGCTGACCATCATTCTGGTTCCGTCTAGGAGGATCGGTCGTACCTACTCTTGAAACCATGCATTGCAGACAACGAAATGCTCCCAATTTGTGAAGAGGATGAACAGGTTGCGAGAATGGCTTCGAAACTTATTGTAAGCACCATAGGATCTCGTTATCCACCTCCCTATAATCATCGCTAACAAAATTCCACCATTTGGGGGGATTGTTCATGAAACGGCACTGAAGTTTTTTCCTTGGTGGAGATTACAACATAAACACCCTCGTTGGGCATCCGCAAAGACAAATCCGAGAGGTATACAGCTTCACGATGCTGTATTACAGCTGGGCCTTGAAATATTATTTCATCCTATGGAACCAACGCAGTATCGAATGAACCCTAACCACTCTCCGGATGTATTAGACTTATTTCTCGACAAAACTTGGACAATATCGTATCTAGTGTTCGAGTACTCCACTCCCTATCTTCAGACCACCATCCAGCGATGATAAATCTCAAATGACTCCCGAACTGTAATTATCCAAACGGATTTGTCCAAAATTAATTTTACTGTACTGTACTCCGATTCACTGGTAAACTAGCACCCCCTTGACCCATAATATTCATCACGCAGTGAACGTTGCAAGACCATCGTGTCAGAATCAAGCACGATGTCCGCGCATTAGGTAAAATAAAATACCCACTACATAGAATTTCTTACAACAGAGCAACGAATGACCTTAGAGCACCTTAGTCAGAATTAGATTCTTCGTAAAATATAAAATCGGCTCCTGTCCCTGGACAGCCAGGGCTCACTGTGGCGCCACGTGAGGAGTGTACTGAAAATTAACAGGCTGAGAATGCTTTAAAATGAGTCAGTTATTCGGTTTGGAGAGAACGGGGTACATATCCAACGAATATTTAGAACCGATTAATATAATTCAGTTTGATCTTCACCCCACGTCAGCTATTCAACCCTTATTTCTCTTTTACCGTAATTATCTCAACTGAATAGGGAAAAATGTATGATACATGATACAAGATTTGGGTTGAAGGGATATGTAATTAACCCCAGGTCTAATCTTTCGGTAACTTCTACGAGAAGCCCACAGTGGAATTATTTTATGTACATTTTGCACTGTGCGTTTTTTTTATAACTGCGACTAATTGTGGTTTCCACATTTCTACAAGGTTGGGTTCGGTTTCTGCAAGGTTTACTTCTTCAAACTTATAAAAAACCAGCCTGTGGAAAATAAAGGGTCCAAATATTATTGTTTAAAAAAAAAATTATTACCGAGGGCTAAAGCTAGTGAATACGAAAGATGGGGTCCAATAGTAGAAATATATTGTAATAATCCTACTTTATTATAAATATGAATAATCTAATGATTATTAGTCCAATTCCTGCATGAATTTCTTCCAAAAAGTAGTTTAAATTCTTGATATAAATTTCAAGTTATTTCTGCGACATCTGTATCTGTTCTGTAAGCACCTTGATGTCTCCTCATCACTAATGTCTTCTTATCTCTGGTGTATTGGGCAAGAAGCTAGTTTTGGAATTAGGTACTACCCTCCACATTTAGTGATGAGTGAAGAGTTCGTTCAGCTCTACTCTTAAAATTATGGGTACTTGAAGAGTACTGGTACAGAGCATTGACCTAGGCAGAAGGGTTATCTACAAAGAATATAATAAACCGGATGGATTTATAACTATTAGATTAAATTAATATATCATATTCGCGCTGGCCCCGAATATACCTACCCTGAGAAGATCAGTCCACAACAACTCCCCCATATTGCTTATTTTCCCCCATTTCAATTTGGTTTTTTAATTTTATATAGGTACATATTTTGCAACGTGAACCATCGAATTTGAGTGGTTGAGGGGTGAGAACGCTGCCTTCTTTTGTCAATGAAAAATGCGTTGAGCTATTTTAGGAATGTACCTATATCCGTGTGGTGGGAAGATATTCTTAATCATCAACTTCCTTACATCACTATCCCTTAAACTAAATTTTCCCAGCCAGAATGGTATTTCAGGACTGTACTGAGCGTCTTGTTCTTGAAGAGATTACTTAGTCAATTCGACGCTATGAAAATGAGGGAAAATGAGTTTGAAAGTCCAAAAGTCACAAGCTATTTGTACAACCCTTCTTCATTTAACCAAATCTTAATTAGAATTTCTATTAAGTATCTTTCATCAGAGATGAGACCTCGCTCTCTGAATGCCTTTTACTATTTGGGTCCCTATTTAGTATCTCAAAAAACGACGGTCTCAATTTCAACTTTCACCGAAAATCCTAACTGTCACGTTGGATCATCGCGGGCAGGAGAAATTAATTGCTGAATTCTAGACAGGCTATTACGCCGTTATTCCTCAAGGACTGGAATTCATTCAAGCTGAGTTAACCGTCAAGACTTTAGTATGCTAAACATAGGCGAGGAAGACAATGAGCCCGACACTTTAGAAGGAGACACTTGCGGCCGAAACCCCCATTTTTCTCCGATGATGATATATAAATGGAAAGGGCAAGTGTGCGGTAGGCATACGAAATAAAAGTTCCCTCTTTCTAGATTCAACGTAAGGCCCTCTCAGTTGTTGCGAGGTTTTCAATTCCACCTCATCACTGGAAGGGGAGGCACGCTAATTCTTTCAGGTAGGTTCATGTGGTGTGAGACAAATCCTATATATACAGACGTTTCACCGAACGTGGCATCATCAATAGGCAAATGTTGTCAATCAAACCGAGCTTCTGTGGTTCTGTTAAGATTCCTCTACAAATTAGAAAAATACGAACGATAACTAAAAATTGCTTCTTGGACGCATTGCGGCAACATGACCTTGGAAGTTCGGGGGCTAGGCAAATGCAAATGCTGCGCCCAGTCCGCTACAGATGTCACTCAATCAGTAATGTCCCAATCCCCCCCCCCCCCCCCATTTAATTAATAAAATGTCAATCTTTCAAAACCTTCTAAAAAATTGAATACATACTTCGTCACACAGCATGGTGATATGAGCGAATAGTAACGTAGCCCTTTTCACCTGTTTCCAGCGATTTCAAAACTCCAAAACTCAAATTCGATAGGTACCACATTTTTTTCTTCGAAATCTGCTCCTCTTTGAACTCATCCTTCTGTAATTCCTAATTCGAACATTACGACGGATTTCGGAATTTTTCATTTCATAGCCAAGGTGAGACGTCGTCTAGAATGGCATGAATAAATAAATAAATACATCTCTCAGAAAAGCATATTAGTCTAGTGTAATCTAGTCTAGTGTAGTGTGGATTGATTGACTTGGCTTGTAATTAGACTGCCGAAATCCCTAAACTACACTTCTTCTTGTAGGGATAGAAGGTTATAGTCCGAATTTGGCATCTTCTATAATGGACCATCCAGACAGTGACCCACATACAATACATCAATTTTTTTGGCTCATTTCGACCAACTTTCGGGTGGCCATGGGCGTTGAAAGGATTTCACGTTCGCGCACTCATATTTCACAATACATCCACTTATTTTCTCCTCTAGCAAGCGATAAATGTATATAATATCCCGGCTCTTGATGCAAAACGATCAATAAATTCGATGAGAATAACTTGATGTTAACTGTATTACCTATAATACCGCATCTGGTATATCGTTGAAAATTAGTCATCCTTTCTACCTGAAACAAAACATAAGTTCTACATGCAATTTTACTGAAATATATAAATACCTACTTAATTATATTAAATAAATCATTTAGTGTACGTCAGGTATAAGTACCAATCAACATGCCTATGAACATACATGGATAATATCAATTTCCTATGATACTGCGACTAGGTGCGCACAAACATACATCACAAACGCACTTTTTTATTATTCTGTCAATTATCAACTTTCCGACAGTTATTATTGTACCTGGTACATATGTTTCTAGAGAAAAGCAAAGTAAGACCATCCAAGAAGTTCGAGGGTACGAAAAGAAAAGATATAATTTTAGGATTGAATATGTCTGTATTATTTGATTGAATGTATATTTTAGGATTGAATATGGTTGAATATTATTGTGTATCCAAGTATACACAATAATATTAAAGATGGTTGTGTTGCGCGCCAACGCATATCAATAAAAATATACATTAGGAAAAAACACACATTTCACACCTTTCTCACAAGAGAGACGAAAATATTAGGTACATACATGGACCATATGAGGCGTTCCATGTCAAAGGGTCCATTTTTCTAAACATTTCAGTATTCAAAAAAAAAGAAAAGTTTCCTGAAAATAGATACCCAAGGATCTCGATGAAACCTTTTCCTAATTTTTGTTAATTTACCTTTGAAGTTTGGACATAGGCCCTTTTGGTATAATGTGGATATAGGTGACGCCATAAACGTATAGGCCCATTTGATACGACCAGGTGCAAATGGAACGAAATTCATGTAGACAGAAATATAGTAGGTAGGTACTTATTTTGAAAATAAGCTTTGAACAAGTTTTTCTCATTTTATTGAAATGTTTCATTTACTTGATAAGAAAAATACGAAAAATGGAATCCAAAAATAAATTGCACAAATACAAGCAAATTCACACTCTCTGCGCAATATCGTCTTCATGGCCCTCGCAAAGTTCATTGTCTGAATCGTCATCATTGGCTACTACGATGATTAGTGACTGATGAAAATTGCACTCCCCAAGTTGTTGCCATTCACTACCAAAGTGCTTATCCAGCAGCTTTTTCAAATCCTTCATTTTTCTGCTGTAATTGGGACGCCACTTGGAATCTCTGCCGGTCTTTCGAGTAATGAAAGTTTCACACCCTTTTTTGGTTGTATGCTCTGCAGCACAAACATCAGAGTTGTAGTTAAGTTCCCCTAACCTGAATATTCTGTCGCGATCTACTGAAAACGAAACGTTTGGTATCGTTAAATTTCAAGTGCCAATTTCCGGGCTTCTTAAAATGTTTGTCTGCCAGGTTTTTCTAGTCAAACACTTTAGCATCATTGCCCAGCTAGAACACAGTAGAAAAGGACGGAAAAACCTCCTCATACTCCGAACGATTAATCATAACTTGAAGTTTACGTAATTTCTTTTAAATCATTGCGAACACCAAAAAGTACTGGAATATATTGTGAAATGATATGAATATTTGCAATAACACGCTTACCTTATTGCTTTCCCAACATTCCTCTTCCATTTGTCCACGTTCTTGGGATTTTTCCTCGCTTTCCGTGGTTCTGACGAGCGAATAAGGGAACTATTTTCCATTTCACAAAAATTAATTGCGACGTGCTGAGTCAACAGCACATAGCAAACTAACGCGATAGAGAGTTTTGAGCCCTCCTAGGTGGAAGATGTTTGTTAGAGAACTTTGATCGGCATGGAGGCATTTCATTGGTAGACCGGATATCGGCCGCATTGAAACGTCCGGGTTCGTGGATATGGGGTTCGTTGAAGCGTCGTTCAACTTTGAGCATCGTTTTTGAGAAGGATAAAGGCCTGTTGTTGCGTTCTGTACATTGTATATGTGTTAAGGAAGGCAGGATGAACAAGAATCCACTTCAAACTTATTTAAAAAAAAAATGGATATAGGCCCCTTTGACATGGAACGCTATAATAAACTATCAATGTATTGATGAGAGTGATCAAACCATTCGACACATTGGCCTCCCAGAGAAAGGGAAAGTTGACCTTTAAAATGATAAATCTTTAAGATCTGATATGCATTTTGCACGGAGGACAGCATTTTCCGATAAAACGTACTATTTTTGATTGATCTACTGAACGGAATAGCGCAAGAAAATTTGTCCATTCCAAGGCCATTGTTCCTCCAATTCACCCGTCCACGGTTTTCGATTTCGCCATAAGATTTATCGACCTTGAAGAAGCTCGACTTATTATTCTGTAAATAATACACCTATGTAATCGCTCAGCAAATCTGTTTTATAAACACCATTCACAATTTTTTCTTTTACGTTTCAAGGTGTGTAGATTCCAAAAATGCAATGTCCGTCCGCCGTCCGCCTTACGCCGTATCATGCATAACTACTTTAATTTCGGTCTAAAAAAATGCGTTCTTTGGCATACAGGCTACTTTGTGTCCCGAAACTTTGCAGCCCGATCCCAGTGGTGTTAGGGAGAAAAATGGGGGGCAAAAATGTTTTTTTTGGTGTTTTAGTAACATGAGCTTGTTAGGTATCGTTTCCCATGTTTTTTAGGACGAGGAGACCAAATATGAAGTCGATTTTGACCAAAGAGTAAAGAATTGAGGTTGTAACGAATGTTCAGCTCCCAAAATTAATTTTTATGGGTCAAAAACCTGGGAAATTGTCTGAAACCACCATAAACTTGTATAATAACACTAGAATTAGTATCAACAGGTGAATAAAGACAATTAAATGGCACTATCAATGATCAAAGATAATTTGTCAAATCTAGGAGCCTAATTCGTGTTTTTGGTGGCCAAAATTAGTGGAAACCATAAATAACAGTTATTTCAATTATTGCACATGAAAGAAACCATAAATGTATTAAAAACCAGCATTTCTGTAGGTACGTCCGGTGGAATAATAAACCCATGTGACAAGCTCGCAGTTCGCAGCGTTTTTTCAGGTCAAAACGCCTAGCCAGAACGAAAATTACGTCAGAGGCGGATTGTTGCCGAGGGGGGGGGGAGGGGGGGTGTCGGTTGCTGTAACCTGGGATTAGGGCCGCCCAGAGGTCTGAAGCAGAACGCTCATTCGCGTAGCTGGATCGCGGCACTATAATCATTCAGTTTCCAGCCACCTAATACAGAGAAAATTGGAAAACCGGGAAAATATCACGGCTACGCCGGGAAGTTCAAGTTGGTCTCGTTATGCTCAGTAGGCTAATTCGTGTTCAGCTGAAAAATCTCTGTGAGTTGGAAATAAGAGGGCAGCTGGCCAATCCCCGTCAGTTGAATAACTCGAGTAGAGTCGAAAATCTGCAGGTAGCGTCTTGCTTGAGGCGGTTTCAGGAGTGCCTTTGCAGACGGGATTCTCCTCGATGTGATCCTGGGTCATCCTCTCCATCGCCTCTCATAATATTCAAGACGTTTGAGATGTGTCATGCATCAAATCGAAGATTGCAGCACTGTTGTGGTGTCCGCTAAACTGACCGACCCAGTTGATTGAAACTTCTTACAACGCGTTTCACAACCTAAACCAACAACAAATTTCTGACCAGAATGAGGCACAGTTATTCAAACTGGAATGGACCCAATCATTAAGTGAACCATGCATAACACGCTCGCGCAGCCAGCTCGATGAGACAGAAAGGAAAACGCGGATGTTTTTTTCGAAATGAGCAATTCTTTTTCATCAGGTGAGCAATTATCACTGAACCGCGGGATCTGACCTGGAAGATGAGTACTGACAAGGAATCACGGAGGCGAATTAACGCATGATAGGCTTGATAGAACTGCCATGTTGAATTCAGAGGTGAACTGCGGCAAACCAACTGGATGATTTAATTGGCCACTCGATGGAAGTTCAGTCCTTTCGGTCTATTGTTAGCTCTCGCTTATTACGGATAATATTTTCCAAGGGTGAGCCTGGCTACTATCAGTGGTCAGTGCATGAACATTACATACTTAGCCTATCGAATTACCACTTATGCGCTCAATAATACTTATGTCCTCGAAACTTCAGCGGCATTAACCAGGAGCTGGTTCTATGCCCCAACCTGTCGTTTTCCCGGGCCTCATCCTGAGGCTTGTTCTGCAACTATCGGATGTGTCCGATCCGATAGCAAACTGTTCAAATCCGACGTAGGCCAATACGGTGATAATGTTTTGGTTCTCGGCATGGCTGTCAGATGTTCCAGGAGACGTCAGCGTCCTGTCTGATGAAAGATCTTCCCGTCCAACATAGTGATCGAAAGTAGTTGAGGCAGTTTCAAAAGAAAATTAGTCCTTCATACAAACCACTTTTTCGAATTCACTTGAACCCTCTTCCACTGATGGATAACAGAGAAACAGAGAAACGAACAGAGAAATTCGAGTTCGAGTAACTAACTACCCGTCAACCTGGGCTATATTGGGTACCCAGTACTATTGTACATCGATTGGACGAAAATTTGGAATGTCCAAGCCACCCGACCCCAGTTGCTCAACAGTTTTGCTCAACAAGTTGTCCAGTTTCAATATCATACTCGTATTTGGTCTTCTCTAGATGGACATTATGAACCGCAGACATAAGCCCAAAAAGTGAGGAATAATTAGAATGGAATTTCAATAACACAGCTCCATGAACGGACTTGCTGAGTTCACGCAGAATTGAATGAAAACGATTTCACACTCCTCGAAAGTTTCAGTCCTGAGAATCGACTTTTTCGAGCTTGAAAATTCACTGCACCACAAGTACTTATTTGTTTCAAGATATAAACTGCTAAAGACCGTCTCTGGGTAGGTGGCGGTACTTGCCTATTCCAACAGGCCCAATACTCCCTATTTAGACCACAACCCATAATTCGACCTTCACCTCTATATTTAACTATTTCATATCTTGTCTTTCACAAGCCTTTCTACGCCAAAATCTTCCTACTAGTACCAGCATCTGGCTAGGTACAAGGAGACAGGGGAATAAAATCCGACCTACATCAGGATAACTTGAAACCTCTGAACTGAATTGCTGAGATGATGAGCAGGAAAATTATTCCGGCATACTGGCGTAGGAATATCGTAGAAAAAGATCTGAATCACCACTCACCATAAAAGTATAACGTCCCAACAGATGGATAGCATGCCCTATGTAACCCAAGCATTTCACCTGAATTACCACTTGAATGGAAAAAGACTCAATGATATTCAGTTAAGCAACTTTTTTTTATACTCCGTATAAACTGGAGGAACCCGGAATGGGTTCGGGTGGAATTGCATTGTATTATAAACTACAGGTCGACGATAAACTTGAAGAGGAAGTTCTTTCTTCTAGGAGTGCTCGTCTCACGGCGTAATAGAATTACCTCCTTAAATTGGCCTTATTTTAAGGGTGTCTGCCTACAAGAAATGAAATTGAAATGCAAGTCATCGAATTTCAAATCGATTGGTACCTGATCTTCGCACATATATGCAAGCTGCACCATTATTCTTGTTTTACAAAAGAAGGTTGAACGAATGTTGTGTTTCCGAAAATATCACTGAAAGAACGTAAAATATAACAACAGTGGTATCCACCAGGTGTACCGCGTGTATAGCTTGACCTCCGGAACTTGTCAATTTTTTTTCTTATTATGACCCTTAAATTTGTTTTCTCTTTTCGAAAACTGTTGCAGGAAAGAAATAGGAAAAACGTCATTCAAGCAAACCCTTTGCTGTTGATTGAACGAAGGTTTATTGGAGAGGAGAAAGGGAAAACGGTACTGTGTGTAATGAATTAATTACTTTGATGGTCCAATTTGAATGCGAAGCAAATAATAACATAAATATCTATCTTGGGCAGGACATGTGACATTTAAGGTCATCTGAATGTTGTTAGAACCGGACCAGGTAGGAACCGGTTCGGGGAAACGGCATGGTTTTAGTCGAATGGGTAAAACTAAATTAAATTTATTTTATAACCCTGGATTTGATCTCACTGGGCATACTCGGAGGGACTTTTTACTCGAACGTTATTTCAATATTTTAGTCTCTGTAGGCTTCACACGATTATCATCAGAGGTGAAGAGCTAATCGCTCGTTGGGCAAGCACAATCGTGCAAGCTTTTCAAAGCTCGTATCGGTGACAGCCCGAGACGAGAACCAGAGACGCCGCGAACTTTTACCTCAAACGGGGATATCTACACAGCGGACGCTCTAGCCCCCTTTGTGTAAGTCCATGAACCAAAACCCATACCTACGTGTGGAAACTATGTTTGATTAATTTGTATTACAAAATAAGTTAATGAACATTGCCACCCTCAAAAATGGTGTGATCAATAAAACAAAAATTCATACCATGCTGTGCAACGCATGGGTGATCCATCTAGTTCCTCATACAATTGTCGCGCACTGGTCGTTACACAGACCTTTCCTAACAACGATCAATATTTTCAGTCAAGGAGGAGATTATAAGCATGTGTGAAAGTCTCAAAATCGTAGACATCCTGTACCTACACATTATATACAACATTCGAGAAACGTGCCCAAGACCGAGGGGTCTTTTTCCGAAGTTAAGGTGAATTGATTTAGCCTCGATCCAGGTTGAATAGAATCCAGTTCTCAGGTTTCTACCGCAACCCTTGAAGACCAGTCGTTTAAGAAGGCCAAACTCGAAGGTTGAAGTACCGAAGTCTCAAATAAGTCCAACTCAGCTGTGATTATTGTTTGAATTTTAGTGCCTATGGGGTCAAATCATCTTTGAAACAACAAAAATTTATTTTTCAAAATCTCTGCGAAATCCAAGATATTATAAATATTGAAAACACTTTGAATTTGATTTCTTCAGTAATTTTAATAATGTGAAGTGAGTTCTTTTAACCTTTAGCCCCAAAATATCTCCTACTTGTATAGCCATTTTTCCTAAACGGTCGACAGCCTTTCCCCGGAGAAAAAGCATTCCACACAAACCTAGATCGAGATAAAATGCAAAACCCGTCCGTGTACGAGTACCTTGCCCAACGGGACGGAGGCGGTAAAATTTTCATTTTACAAGGTGGCTAAACCATTGACCTAATTATTCCTCTACTCTTCCCTTTGGAGACAGGTCGATGTTTTTTGGTTTATTACAACCGCTCCAATGTTTAAACCTACCCCTTTGAAATCTAACATTTCAGGACAGATAGAATTACGGGAATCCACAATCCTGATGGTGCCCAATGAGTACCGTAAGTATTACCTATATAAACTCGTAAACATATTCGGTGCTATTCATCCTTTTTCCGAGAAACTGCCACGAATTATGCAGGGCGTTAGTCTCTGGCAGTGAGTTGCAATGCGATTAAAATGATAGCAGCATGAGCGAACTATGAAAACCATGTAAAATCCCAAATAAATGGTGGCAAAAAAGGACTTCTCGTTGCAAAAATTCAGCAGTCGGTTTTGTAATCAATCCTTACGTTTTTGGGGTACTGAATCCGAAGTTATCCAACAAAATTTCCTGATGCGTTTTGAGATATTCGCAAAAAACAGCGAAATTTTCGCACTTTTTTGTTTTTTCGCCTATAATTTCGAAGTTGTGTTTATAGCGAAAACCTTTTGTTTCTGTTTTTTTATCTTTCTAAAGAGGACTAAATTTGCCATAATTTGAGCTCAACCGCAGCTCTCTCATAGCTCAATAGTTTCCGAGGTATACCTCTTCAAAAATGGGTCTTTTTTTCCCCAAAAAAGTGAGATTTTAATGTTTGGGTCAACTTTTAGCCAAATATTGGGGAAGTCGTCAGGAGGAAGTTGTAGAAAATGTATTTAGCTACAATTCAAGCACAGAACAGCGAGACCTACATAAGCAAGGCGAACAAGGCCTTGATAACCAATGTTTTTGTACATACTTATGTAAATAACCATATTTTTTCGCTATAATATTATAGGCAATCCTGCATCATTCATTCATTTGTTTCATTGATTTATTTGTATAAATTCTACATAAGTAGTACATATTATTAAGTACATAATGTTTCAAGTAGAAGCTAGTGCCTTGTGAATTCTTTTTTAGCTTTATACTATGTTAAATACATTAAAATTACTTATCAATAGCTACATAAATCATACAAAAAGATCAAAAAACGAGCCAGAACAGTTCCAAAAAAGCCACGGGTAGTTCTTAATATATTATCAAACTTTCTTCTTCGTCTTCTTTTTCATCGGTTTGCGGTTAGGCTTTGGTGGGCTAGTCCGTGGTGTTGGGGGTAGTAGTTTCATATCTTCCAGGCTGCCATTTGAACTTGACGAGTCTTCTAGCAGCGTCTGGAACAATAACCTTTTCCCGCTGATGATAAGGTCTGATTTCCGCATGACTGCAAATTTTCCTTCCTTATGGGTATTAATTTTTTCCTGAGCTCTCGGGTTTTGGCATCAAATTCCTCAGACACGTTGTACTTCGTTCCCTTGAAATTCTGCTGGTGTCTTTCCTCTTAGCGGTGAACTGAAAATAATTTTGATCCCTTTCTGTACCCAATTTCTTGCGTGAAATATCTTGGGAAGATAACGCTGCTGTGAGATAGAAATTCAAGATACTGCGAACAGTTTCCTTCACGTTTTCTACCTCATAGCGTTCCACATTCTGTAAAATCAACGCGGACATAATTTATTAGTCGCCCTTTCGAATAATCCCTGAAATGCAGAACAGGAACATTTCAACATTTCGTTTTGCATTTTAATCGCTTCCTCGTGATCTTTCAGCCTCGTTGCTATACTGTCTAATACTGAAAATATATAATCTAGGTTTACCAATTGCAAAGCTATACGGGGATTTAGATAAACCACAGTTATGAATAACTTTCGCTTATAGAACTGAAGTGTTCATCAATGCCAACTTAACTAACAGTTACAAAACTGTTGGTTATAGCACTGCAATAATTCAATTATTTTACCAAATGCTGTAGAAGGCCCTGGGTAACCCCGAAGAACCTCTCAGTTTCCGCGGGCTGTGCTGCCATTTTTCGCGGATTCGCGGGTGTTGTTTGTGGTGTTTTTGCTGTTATAGTTGTTGTGAGGTGCTGTGGTTGTTCCTTGAAGCGCCTAGAAAAAGTAGCGTCTGTCGTTTGGCCGACAAAGATAGCGACCAAGTGACAGAGGATCGGTATTGTAGTCGTTGTTATAGGAGATAACCGAAGATATAGATTTCCCATGTTCTGAACGTTCGGCCGTGATGTGCCTCGACTCTCTATGTAGTGAGGTTGGTACCTACCCAAACATATTTCAACGATGCGAGGTAGCAGTTTTTAGGCTTTGCCATCAGAAGGGCGGCCAACCAATACCTATTTATTTGAAAAACGTCACTCATAAACCGGTCGTAAAAAGGATCCAACACCCATTTCCCACACCAAAAACTCTGAAAATGCACTATTCTCGTCGTCGCTGCTATCGGTATAATACATCGATGGTATCCATAATAATGTCAAAGAATTCTACAGTGTCGCAGAGCAAAACAGAAATTGCATGAAAGCGAATCACTTTTTGAGGTTAGAAAGCCTTGGATGAACTCAATAAAGCTCAGTTAAAATTCTTACCTCGCCGTCCAGACCAGATAAATTTAAATACTCACACTGAAGCAAACTGCCGTTTTTTTCTTACTGCTGGTTAAATCTCCCCAAAACTGACTGTTATTTGCGACTGACAAACCGGCCCTAAATCCATCGAAGCTGTGGTGAGGAAGGAATGAACTCACCTCGGAGCGACGGGATAGGCAACTTCTGCACGCTCTGCAATAGGTATGATAACAAGGCCGCCGCGCCGTAACAAAAAGGTTTTCCCTCTTCTTTAGGAAGAAAATCTCCAAAATTTGACTGTTTTGTGGCCATTTCGAGAAGGTACCCAAAAAATTCGTTGACAAACCATTTGAACTGGGTAAAGGGCTTATTTTCAGCAAAATATACAAAACCAACAATAACGGCACTTATTCAAGAGCGACTCGCGGACATGTGTTGCCTCTTTCACTTGTAAGAACTGACCTAATCCTACATAAATATAGTGTATTTATCAAATATTTCTGCAAAGTTTTCACGCATGAAAAGGAGTTTAGTTCGAATCATTCCAAAATCCAATTTTCTCGTTTTTTTGTTTTTTTACAAATTACGACTCAACCATTGGGTCTACCGGCGCCGTTTTGCGCTTTAATTAAAGCTAAACAGACTTTGTACAGCTTCACTGCTGATGACATTCCTTGCAGGAACAGTATTTTCGCCAATATTTGACTCATAAGTTGATCCAAACATTAAAATGTCACTTTCTGGAAAAAAAAGAAAACGTTTGAAGAGCTGTATCGGAAAATGTTGAACTCACCGAGCTGGGGTTAAGCACAAACTGTGGCAAATTTAGTCTACTTTGAGAAAGGTATGCATGTCTTCTTCGCTATCACACGTATACCTTCCAAAATTATAAGCGAAAAACCAAAAAAGTGCGAAAATTTCGCTGTTTTTTGCGAATATCTCAAAACGCGGCAGGAAATTTTGTTGAATAACTTCAGATTTGGACTCGGCACCCCAAAAAACATAGGGAACGATAATACAACCGACTACTTGGTTTTTTTTACGTAAAACTACCATTGACTGGGCTAATACATCTTTGGTTCTATTCGATGGATGATTTAGAATGGCTCCTTATTAACAATTTGTGGAAGCTATACAGCCTACACATCAGGCAAGCATTTTCGACTCTTTCATCGATACTATGAGTCAATGCTTTGTGTGGTTACCCAGAAGACCCCTCAAATTGGAGACTCGTATATTCAAAAATTTATGCATGTAATTTATACGTATATAATCAACATATAATTTGTTCCATCATAACAGACCCAAACACTGAGTGATCTCAATGACTGAGCACAAATAACTAATTTTAAAGGGCCTGTGACCTCATACGTATAGCAAATTGGAACAACCGAAGAATGAATATTCATAAAACTCCGGACTCGATTATCCGGAAACCTGCTTCATTCGAATAGCCGTTTCCTGTAATCCATTTATCACCTGAACATATTTCATTATTTTATTCGACAGTAAGTAATGATCTCGTCAGGGAATGACTATGAAACGCGGGAATTCGGGAGATCGAAGGTAAACTGCCAGGAGTATGCTAATACTTAAAAAGCTCTCTTGGGAAGGGAGGTGAGAGGCCATCACAACCCACAAAATATGCTAATTAGAATATCGATATGAGAAAGTCCTAACTTCGTTGCCATGCCGCGGTAAATGAAAAGTTTTACCAGTTGTTTATTTTCATTTTATACATTGAATGAAAAAAACATCTCCAGTGCGAATCAGCAATGAAAAGAGAGACCACTATTACGTGTCAATTTTTTGTGACAAAACTCCTTTGTCTATTCATTGATTGACTGATTAATCATTCTGGGTTAGGACAGGGCCGAAGTGCTCTTACTCCACCCCTGACAGGAATTGGTTACAATTCCTCGCTACGCAATCAAAATAATATAGTTACTTCAATCATCTTCGGATTGACTACTAAACAAGAAGAAATTATACATTTCATATTTCTTCTTCCACAAATCTCAAATTCCAAGGATATAAACTATGCAATTTATCTTTCTCATTTAATATTTATCAAACTACTACATAGTTCCTTCATTAATATTAGAATCATTTTGCTTCCGAGTCTACTAAGGTAGTGGAAGCATCGTGATTCGTTTGAACAAAGAACAAACTTTTGCCCTCCAAAATCAAAATTTCTACGTACCTTTAAGAAATTTCTGAACCAATGTGGTAGCGTGTCTTCTGTCTATCCGCCTGGTGTCTGCACTTCCGTTTACCGCGGATGACCACACGAAAATTTCTTTCTATCACTGAACTTTAGCATGCCTAATTTCTTGTTAAAAGGTGTGACGTGAGTGTCCAATTGTAGTCTGGATATAAATCTGCTGGCTGCGTTTCGGGATACTGGTATTTTGTCCATTTGTTCAGCATGAAGGTCGCAGGTCATAGAATAGAATGCTAGCAAGGTTCCATCGACGACCATGGAATTCACTGAAAAAGTGTAACATCAGAACTGGCCAGCTTGTTCGCGTGTAACGTTCGTAATCACCCTTTCAAATCCTCTCAGTACTGCTGAGGCTTACAACAGTCTGGTCGATATAGAACTACTATTTTTTTCTCTTCTTTTTCTCTTTTTTTTAGAACAAGTAAACTTTATTGCTGGGTAAGCATTACAGTTGGTGTAACATAATAATATATACAAAATCATATGGCACAGTGGTGGGAGTAAAAGTCCAGTGGCTTTCTCCCATAGATATTATGTTTTACAGCTCTTAGGTAAGGTACGACGGTGGACGGGGGCGGATGAGTCTGCTGTGGAGTGTCGTTAGGGGGTGGAATGAGGAGGTCAGTGTGGCGCTTCCGTTTCAACCTGCGGTTCGGACGGTCCGGAGGGAACGAGTCCAATATTCCTGCTACTAGAGGGTTAGGGTGATCATGGAGCCTCGTATGGAACTACTATTATATATAAATATATAAGCACTAATCTAAAATACTATACATCTAAGCTATGCTAGTAATTCCTGCTTGTTCCTGCCACTATATAGATCACAGCCCCTCCGTAGTTTAGTTCCTATTCGCCACTACAAATTAATATCATGCGTTGAATGTTCAAGCAGCAGCTAAAATAGCAAAAAGGAACATAAATGTAGTTCTGAAGGGAAACTGTTGATGTTAAGTGAAAAATCCCGGAACCGGGATTCGAACCTCTGATTTTAAGTGTAGTGCCAGAAACCTAGACCACCCCGCCACGGTGGCCACCAGGCCGAGAGACAAGTGATGTGCGCTCTCAACCCAACTAGATGCCTGCATAACACTGCTCTTCGGGGTAAATTTTATAGCATATTTTATGGCGACATCGTAAAATGCTCTAGATGGTCTCAAAAATTTAGAAAAAATCAAACTTATTTAAAAATGCGAGAAAACCCACACCTCAAAAAATATTTTCCGAGATAGGGATACTGCCGATATTTCAACCCCCAAATTTCGTGAATTTTGGTTCATGGGAACAATGGAAAAAGCCGCGGACGGCGTACGGACGGAAATATTTTTATTCGATATTCGTATTCTACATACCTTGAAACGTAATCTATGAAATTCTTAAGGGGGATTTTAAAAAAAATGTCTTGGTCGATTCCAAAGGTTCATTACTGAAAATAATAAACCAAAATATTACCGATTTTGTTGGAATTTGGAAATGACGATTAGCATTTGATGAATCAAATTGGCGTTCCTGTTGTATTGCCTCCACATGAATTCACACAGGTAACCATCCATCAAGGAACCAGCTATGCCACACTGCCTCTTGTTCCTCATTTTCGCCGACTTCCAGAGACGCTCGATTCCTTGCGTGTGCTGTTGAGACAAAGGGTCAGCAAAGTTTTTACTGTGGTTTACGGTGAGATTGTTGAAAAAAATGTTTACGGCGAAATGACTGAAAAGTGTGAGAGAAAAATGTTCAAATGCCTAAAGCCGTCGGGCGGGAATGGGGTGATGAGGGGTGGAGGGGGTGGGATAACGGAAAAGTACAGATTTTTATATATCTTCTTCTTTGCGGTCGTTACAAATCTGGGTGGGCCCTACTCTACAACCTTCCAGTCATCTCGCCTGGCGGCTTGCGTTCTCCAGTTACGAAATCCTGCACGTGCAACGTCCTCCTCGACTTCATCAGTCCACCGCAGCCTAGTTCTGCCTCGTCCTCGAGTACCTCCCGGTTTCCCGAGAGAGACCGTTTTGGGCAGGATTGTCTTCCGACATCTGTACGACATGTCCAGCCCAGCGAAGTCGGCTGAGTTTAATGAACTTCGCTACGTCCATCTCCTTATACAAGTTATACAGCTCGTCTCCTCCAGACTCCTCTTTCACAAACGGCTCCAAATATCTTCCTCAATATCTTTCTTTCGAAGGCAATTTTTTCTCCTTTTTTTAGCAATTTTTTTCTCCTTGCTTCCCCACTGTCCACATTTCGGACCCTTAGGTCAGTAACCGATGGATCACGGTACGATACAACTCACATTTCAGTAGGCGGGGTCAGGAGGCGTGATTTTAGTTGCTTCACGAGGCCCCAATAGTATCGGTTAGCAGCAGCTCGTCTGTTCTTTATCTCAGGCATAGGGTCTCCATCTGTACATATAAAGGAGCCCAGGTATACAAAGCTGTCAACCATTTGAAAGCGGTAATTACCTACCTCAAAGGCTGCATCCCTTCATCCTGTAGGTAGTGTGCTCATGTATTTGGTCTAGCCTTCGTTGACATATGGGCCCATGGCGTTACCGCTCTCAACTAGTGAGACAAATGCTCTCCTCAGATCTCTTTTGCTATTACACGCGTGGTCTGGATCACCGCATCCCGAACAACATTCTCAAGAGCCAAGTTGAACAAAAGGCACGACAGGGCATCACCTTGGCGCAGTCTACTTCTAGTCTGGATGCCGGGGGTCTGGAAACCCTGAACTATCACGGAGCAGGCAGAACGGTGCACCGTCAGTTCGACCATTCTAACCAGTTTTTGATGAATCTGAAACGATGTCATAGCTTCACACAGCTTATCTCTTTTAACAGGGTCGCACGCTGAGTGAAAGTCTATGAATAAGTGGTGCAACGGAACATTGAACTCTCTACACTTTTCAATTATTTGACGCACACAGAAGATTTGATCAATTGCTGATCTGCTTGGGCGGAACCGGCACTGGTAGCCGCCCAACAATCTCTCTGCATATGGGAGAAGACGGTCAAACAAGACATTAGAATGAATCTTATACGCCACTGCCAAGTGTGATGCCACGGTAGTTAGAACGTACAACTGGGTCACCCTTCTTGTGAATAAGGCAAACCACACCCTGCCTCCAATCAGTAGGAAGCTCCTCCTTTTCCCTTAACAGGGTTATCAAGTTCAACATGCGTTCAGCCAGCTCCTCTCCACCAGACCTGAGCAGCTCACCAACTTTTATATACTCGTAGATATCTAATATGCACTTACTCCAGGTATACATATTGCTCCAGGTCGTTTCTTACTTTTTCTGGCATTACATCCCAAAACATGAAGACGCCCATAACCCATACCTAGTCCGTCTGGTGAAAATGAACATCTGGAGTAGTTAAGGATGAGTACTGTTACTGGTGAAATTGGATCACCGGCTTCTAGAAGCTGACAGTGCCTATTTGCAATATGTTAAATTCGTTCATAATTACCCCAACTGGCGCAACGCGCCACTACCTACCTTTCAAAATTTTGCCGCTCTCTTCCCTACTCCTGAGTACCTAGACAATGATCAATCGTATCTCTGAACTGGAATAAAGTAAAATTCGTGAGTTCACGAGCCCCACGTCTGCACTGGGGATGTTATCCAAGTTTGCAAATTGAGATGTTAGCTACGTCAGAAAATGTATTGAGAATCCCGAAACGCCGAACAGACAGTACCAACAGGTATCCTTCCTACCGGCATCAGTAGCGCTAGTGATAGCGCCAAGCATTGTGAGGTGTGCTTTTGAGTTCACCCTCCAACCCACCAAGTTTCAACTCGTACGAGCCGAAATTATCTGTTTTTCAGATCCTGCGATGAAATGGTTAGCGCCGTGGTGACACCAAAAACTATGCTTACAGCAAATTCCGATATTCCGACGATGAGTTATAACCTCAGAATTTCAAGTCACACAAGACCCACTCCGAGAGTCGTCTCTCATGGAACATACCCACCCATACACACATAAACATGGTGTGATGAATCGCCGACCGACTCTATCGCTCGGCAATAACAGACAGCTCATGCAGACTTCCGAGATAGCGATTCGTGATACGAGGGGTAGGGACTCTAAATGGAAATTATGGACTGCGCATGCGTCAGCAACTTGATTCAGAGCGCAGTTCATTCGTCATATGAATAGAATTGATCAATTCGGCCGCTTTCAAACTGAGCGTTTGGCGTAAAGCTAGGAACGCGTTGTGATGGTTTGTTCGCTGTTGGTCTTCACTGCTACTGGCCTTTATTTTTCCATTCGTATACAAGACCATTAGGGTTTAAATCTGCTGCGTGCTCGCTCTAGGCGATGTATGCTCCCGTATTCGGAATGATTTCAGGTCGGGATGGTGCTCCTTTCCCTCGTACGAGTATCACGAATCGCTACTCGGAACTCTGCATGAACTCTCTAATATCCTAAATTTTGGGCCTCTCCTATATCAGCCGGACCATCCACCTAACTACCTACTGGTACTGCACATAGTATAGATAATAGTATGTACCTACCTGAACAAATTTTAGGTTAGTATGACTTGTACCATGATCGCCAGCATAGACTGATTGAATTTTCTAGTAACCAATTTAATAAGCTCCTGTGTATCTCGCAACCAAATAATATCCTTCAAGACGCTGTATTGACTAAAAGCAGATAAGAAACTATTGGATGTCACAATTATACCTACTAACGTATCAGAATAGGACAAGGGGAGTGCGCGAAAGCACTTGAAGGAACGTAAAGAAAAACGGGGGATGACGGGAAATGAAAAGCCACTAACTTCACGTCATGCGAAGTCCCACATGAAGCTCTTAAACTTGTATTTACCTTCCATGATCGTAAGCTCCTTAGCCACGTTATAAGAGAACAGAAATAGAAATGATGAAGTTTGGGAAGGCAATGCTATAACTCTGGCTAAGCGAATTGCCGAGTGAAGATCGTGAGGAGGAGAGAAGTTTCACAAGTCGTAATTCTTCTCCCGGATATCGTACATGGTTGTAGTAGATGGCGCTGACAGTGCAGGCAATTCAAGGTGTGTTTAGGCAGGTTTCTTTTTTCGTGGTTTATTTGTTCATATGTCTTACGAGGAATGTTCATAAATCCTACAGAATAACCCTTCAGATTATTATCGGCTAGTTAACCCCACGCCACACTTCACATAGACTTCTATGTCTATCAGTTCTACTTCTAGATTTCTTTTCTATTTCCGTCAGTGGGTGCAAACACGAAATTTTCATGTTTATTTTCCGCTGAGTGTCATTTGAGTATGATCATCTCAAATTCTTTTCGGCCGCCTGTCTGTCTGCGGGTCTGTGGTTGCAGGAGATGGGGATGGAGAAAACTGCATATTATGCAGTAAATTGTAATATACCCACTTACAATATATAATATATATTATACTGTAATATACCTCATACAATATACCTAGTAATATACTACTTGGATGGGGGACCTTGAAATTTAAGATCATCGGAACAGTAAATACCTATAAATCAGAGGAGAGAAGGGGATTATGCGACAGGAGGTGAAGCCTAGAACAGGAGGTGAACTGCCTAGATGTTTCAATTTCAATGAAACTTGGTGAGTTTATCTAGGGCAGTGAAGCTTGAAGTCTGGGGTCAGCATAATTATAAGCATTGAACTAAAAGGATGGAGAGGAGGGAGGTGTCAAAAGAGATTGGGGAAGGAAACTGTAGAGAAATACCAACCTAAATGATCAGATTTGAATGAAATGCAAATAACGCAATGCCTTGGGCAATATGGAATTTGAGATCACCAGTTTTGAAAGAATCAGAGCAAGGGAGTTTTGCTGAAGAGGGAAGGGGGGAACGGCATGGTTGCTGTCAAATGGCTATTCATTTGTTCGATCCTATGAAATGGATAGTCGGTGCAGGTCTCATTCAGATACAAGTAACAGTTCTAGTAATTCTACCTAATGATCTACATGAGAGGTGTGGACAGACATATATTGTAAGGTTAAAATATTTGGGGGTGGGGGGGAGGGGGCTTATACCCAATATTTTCTATATATTCCACTTTGTCATCATATTTTGTATCGTTAGACCTATTTTCGAGTGCAGTTCGATCAAATTGATCAGAGGTAATGCTTTCACTTGTTTAAGTTGCTCGTCAATCGATACATCGATGTCTAATGCACACCTACATTTTTTAAATTATAATATAAGTAGAATTGAATAAACATTCATCAGCAAACTATCCGTACTTTTTAACTACATCAATAAAATTCCCGCTTCCTTTTTTTGTGTACCTTTTTTCTGTTTTCGTTTCCTCAACTCGTTTTAGTTTGGTAAAAAGCTCAGCAATTCATAAGACCTGATGCGCTTTTTTTTATTTTTTTTCAAACATCTCAATTTTATTTTAAAACATGGAGGAGTGCTAATTTTTTCGGAGGAGTTATACCCTTTTATACAATTTTAAAGCTGTTCTTTATAAATAAAAAAATACCACTGACAATCATGCGAACATAGCTCATTTCCAAAGTTGGTTCAAGTTAAACAACTAGCAATACCTTCCTACTGCTTTGTTGATGAATCCTACGTGAATTTTCATTTAATTTTAAATGTTTATATAGAAACAACTACTTTAAAAAATTGGAGTTAGATCATAAGGAACAATGAGGGTCAGTGTTGAGTAGCCCAATATCTTGAGATATTTTCTTTAAGCTCATGACACCATGAGAGTAGGTTTAATTATTAGGGATTAAATGTCGGAGATATGTTGGTTGTCAAAGTGTGAAACACTCAGGTTATTGATACTATTTTTAGACATTCTGACTCTATTTGCAATGAGCAAACACAAGAGGGAAATTTTTCAATTAAACCTACTAGTAGGTATCACATATACCAAGAAGTATGGTATCGATTCGAGGGATCAATACTCCATCCACATCAAATAGCTGTTTTCTCGATTTGACCGAAATTTCTTATTAAACACCGGCAGCCACTGGCGTTGTTTCAAGATTACCCCGGTGGACCCTGTGGTGGCTCTGAATCTGGGCCAGTGGTATGAAAACGCGATGGGTTTGGGCCAAAAAAAGCGATGTGTTTGGGCCAACGACAAACTGGTGCGAAAGTAACGGATTTGGGCCAGCGAAGGAAGGAGCCGAAATGCGCAAGGAACATTTATATTACCTCAATCTGTCTGAATCTAAGAATTCGTCGTGAAAGTCGAAATTATACCTGTTATACACGGCGCCGAGGTAACTCATAATATCACTGTTCTTTTCATACGGCATCCAAAGGTCAGTTCGTCATTTTGGAAAACGTGCCATTTTTACGGCGAGTCGCTAAATGTGTTATGGAATGGTGATTCGAGGCAGAAGAAGACCACCTATCTCAAGTATCAAACTTTTTATGTCAAGTTCGGTGTTAGATATTTACCTACCAACCGCAAGGACGATAACTGGCCCAAACCATCGCTGCCCTTTGGCCCAAAGACATCGGCCCGACAACAACCTTTCACTTTCAGATGGCCCAAATTCATTGTCCCCGTGGATGGGCAATGAGGAGTGCCTAATAAGGGTCCAGGGAAAAAAACCAACGTCACTTTTGTTCACCTATCATGATTTTTACATCATTGGATTCAGAAAATGAAGCTCTACGTTTTGATAACTAGAAACAGGGGGAAAACCAACGCAGTCAGAAGTTACAAGTCTTGGACGTTTTGGTGGGCAGAACGTGCAGGGAAGAAACCAACGATGTCATCGTTCCCTGTCCGAACCCCCCCCCCCCCCCTCCACCACCGTCATCAGGTGGCCCCATCCCCGTATAGCCAGCCCCGACTAGTGCATCAATGTTCATCATACAATAGCAGTTTATTTACCCAGTGTGATTGGAAACCAACCGTCCAAGGAGCTTAACAAAATGAAACCGGTAGAATTTCAACCGCCCCTTCCCGCATATAATGGTAACTTTTATTAGAGTTTCATTATTGAGTTTTCTTTTGCAATTATTGTTATTTTTCGAAATTAAATCAACATCTCGAAGCGCTGCGTTGATATAATACAGATACTCATCGGTTTATCTTTCAGGTTTGCTATCAGTTTCGCAAGCAAAATATCGGGATATAATGAGCTTCCTGAAATTTTATGGACCGGCTGCAGTCGAATTTTTCTCAAAACTTCGGCATGAGTGATGAATCTACATATCTGTAAGTGTTGTCGATCTCACACTGCCAAAATAATAATGAAGATTTTTAAATCCTTAAAAAAATGAAAAAAAGGTTGGAATCGTTTTCTTTTGTTTCTAGTTCGAATTGCAGTTTGAAAAAAAAACCCTACACCTAAGCGAACATTAAGGATTTGATCTTACATGTGTTATAAAGAGTTAAGGGATTTTATGAAGAACTGATCCGAGAATAAACATGTTTTTTGAGTATGGGATGAAAGGTGGCATTGTTGGTTCGTTCCCTGTTTTTTGGGGGGTTTGCTCATTTTTTGAATATTTTAACAAGTAAGTAACATAATAATAGCGTTAAAATTTGGTGGAGCACCTAAATACATGTTTTATTGCATAATAGGCCATATTTCAATTTTTCATTTGCATCTAGCCAAACACAATCACACAAGTGACTTAGTTGGTTCTTTCCCTGGACCCTTCCTGTGATTTCTGTTCACTTTCCCATTGTCATGTGAAAGTAGATTGCATTCTAAGATTGTAAGACCAGCCGCACTCTCCTACGATGAACAGTTCTTTTTCTGTGAGCTTTCGAAATTTCGGCAAAAAATTACGTCATTGCACCCCTCTCGCCCAGGCGGGACCCCCTTGACCAGTGTGACGTCATTTGTTGCCGGAAATTTTAAAGCTCGAAGAAAAAGAACTATTCATTATAGGACTGCGCCGGCAGGGCAGTCGGACGAAAAGCCCCAGCCTGAAATGGCTGTTACTTTACTTTACTTTACTTTACTTTTACTATTCATTATAGGAGAGTGCGGTTGGTCTCAAAATTCTTAGAATGACCTACTTTCATTTGAAAATATAAACAGAAGTCATGGGTACTCCTCATTCCCCCAGCCGTAACGCAATAGAATTAGGTCAGGTGAACTCGAACATGTTCAATTTGATCATTAATTACTTGACAAACGGTAGCCCGTGCTCATGGTCGTCCAACTGTTTATCGGAAAACAGTGGGTAGTTACGAGGTGAATACATTTCGAAGGATGCGAAGGGGCTTTCGTGTGTGAGAGATGAGAAAGCGAGCAGATTAGTGTGGCCTGCCACTCAGGACCCATTCTTACCACATTAGCCTATCTAACTAGAACACCTAAGAGGACTATTCAGAGGTTTCAGCTCCCGTCGCGTCCTCCACCCTCTGCTCCGGGCTAGCAAAAGGCTCTCGTGTTAATGGCCCGCTCACCGCACCGCTCCCTCGCCTCATCATCCCCCTTCATGAACTCCTCTTCACATTCGTCAAGGGTTGTCACCGAATGGGAAGGACCCCAGTTGTCGCGTTTTCAATACGGGTGCGTCATGATGAGAGGAGTCATAGCTCTCTTCATCGAATTCACTCACCTTCAAATGCACCGAAACTAATTTCAATTACCCTTATTCAAATAACAGTGAGGGGCTATTTATTGAAAAAATTCCGTTCATGCAGCAGGATCATATGAGCAAATTTTCAATGTAGCGTACCGAGAAATGGGGTGGATGTGGACAGGTGGTTAAACCCGGAGCAGGTATTATCGATACTTACAGATATGAATACGGTAGGTAACGATACGTAACGTTTGATACCTAGAAATGTTTGTGGTTACTTTGTATTCGAAAAGAGTAGGTTCTGAAACTGGATAAAACGTTGCTCCCCACATGGGTTACATAAAACCATAGCTTACAATGTTTCTCAATGCATCACTAAAAGCAACAAAAATTAAATAATAAAAAACCAAAAATTCTCTTGTATACCTTAGTCACATATGGAACGGGAAAAAACGTTCCCGAATGTACTACTTCCTTAATTTCATAATCTACCAAGCTTCTATGGACTCCTCTGACTACCTCTACGTTTGAGAGCATAATAAACAACGTACGGTTTAAGGCTAATCATCCCTTTTTAGTTCCAAAAGCTGCCACCACGTTGTGCTTCAAAATTAACATAAACGGTTTCTAAAGCCCTGGCCGCTAGATTCAACCGATTTTTGATCTGATTTTTGCAATGTACTCAGTACAAATGTGAAATTTACGCGAAAAATTGTTCATGCAAATTTGAAATTGCATAACATTTTATGAAATTTTGCTTTTAAAATTCTGAAATTTGAACATCCCAGCCGGCCAAATTTTAGAGTTTTATTGTTAAGTTCAGAAGTTTTCCCAAATTGATAATCGGATGGATACATCTTGCGTAATCGTGGAAATACGAATCCGGGTGGGGGATAAAAATAGGGGGTGGTGATAATAGCGAAATGAGTGAGACACCATTTCATTCTGTTTCTATAGTACTGACATTGTTTTGAATTTCGTGGTAGGTGTCGGCTGTCTGCTTAGTTCCGCTCATTATTTTTTGCTTCTGAGTCTTCCAAGATAGAGGGCCTTCAATGACTTCCGAGGAATGACGTTGTTGGGAATCCAGTTTACCAATGTGCCAGAAGCCTCGTGATCACTTTCAGTAGGTGCATAATTTTTTTTCTCAAACGCCAAAAATTTCCGCATGCAGTTTACACTTCAGACCTTCCTGAACAAATTTGGTTAGTTGTCCGTTAGTCTGTCTGTCCGTTTATGTGGGGAAGTTCTATGTTCGCGAATGATAGCAGCTTACAGCACGCGTAACTTCCTAAATTTCTGAAATTACTGAGAAAACGATTACCCGAAATATAAGGTGGTGGGGGTATTTCATTTGCTGAACATGTACAGCATCGATGTTAGCTGCTATTTTTTTTTTCTTGCTATATTTTTTGCTATCTTTGTAAAATATAAGTAACCAAAGAGCGAATAAATTGAAACTTACCAAATATGGGCCAGCCTAAACACGTTACAAAAAATGTGGACTGCATGAAAATGGTACTTGTACCATGACCGAGCATTTCCAAAAATCAGGCATTTCGGTGTTTTCAGTGTGACCTGTGTCGTGATGTCCTCCCAGAACATCACTCCGTTTGTAACATTATAGATCTCGCAAATAAACCAACAAATGAGGTGGCTAACGTGACCTGGCTCAGGTAGTCTTGGGGCTCTCTCCCACCATCCCTCAACCTTCGTTGAAGGGCTGGGGGCGAGTGGACAGGGTAATATAAAAACCCTCCGTTCTCGCCTGTTACTTCATTCTACGCTCAAACCAAGTCGATGACTTATCTCTCTCTCCTCTCTTGCCTCCTTACCTTACACCTAAAAGAACCCAAAATTGTGGAACCGGGTAGATAATACCTTTCCACGAGTGGCAACCACTGGGCAGAACCTCCTAGCTCCGAGGAGAGCACGGCCAGACCCCATGCCGCCGAAAACTGCCGAGGGGGTTCTACCTACCCGAAAAACGCCGAAAGCAGCTGACGACGTGTATTACATTACATTGCGTTAGGTCGCTGGTCCAAGGCTTGGAAATCCCACGAAGTTTTTTTGCTTCCTCACTACCGAAGGCAGGGAAGCCTTGGATTCGTGATTGAGTAAAAAAAAGTGCATGTCCCCCAAAATAAAAATGTCCACTACCATTTTCCGTTTCAGACATGGAGGAACATATTTGGTTCCGTGGTGGAAACCTCCCTGACTTCTGTCAAAGGTGTTAACCAGGGACGTTGGGTCCAATACCTTCACCTCCACCTTATTCTGACTCACCATACCTCTCCTCACCATCACCTATTTCAAACCCCCACAGTGGCCACCACTATCAGAAGGTTGCGTGTTCAAATCACGTCAGGGTCACAAATGTGGTGGTTTGAAATAGGTTATGGCGAGGTGAGGTATGGTGAGTCAGAATGAGATGGAGGTGAAGGTGTTGGACCCAACGTCCCTGGTTAACACCTTTGACAGAAGTCAGGGAGGTTTCCACCACTTAAGACGCTAGGAGATTTTGCCCAGTGGTTGCCACTCGTGGAAAGGTATTACCTATCCGGTTCCACCGTTCTGGGTTCTTTTAGGTGTAAGGTATGGAGGCGTGAGAGGAGAGAGAGATAAGTCATCGACTTGGTTTTAGCGTAGAATGAAGTAACAGGCTCGCCGGCGGGTTTTTATATTACCCTGCCCACTCACCCCCAGTCCTTCAACGATGGTTGAGGTATGGTGGGAGAGAGCCCCAGGACTGCCTGAGCCAGGTCACGTAAGCCACCTCATTCGCTGGTTTATTTGTGAGATCTACATAAATAATACTACAAACGGAGTGATGTTCTGGGAGGATATCACGACAACCTGCTTGGTCGATTTTGCTTCCTCACTGCCGGAAAAGCTAGGGAAGCCTTATATTCGTGCAAATAGTAAACAATTTTGTCCTAAAAAATCAAAATGCCCATTTGCTTTTTGCGTTTCGAACCATTTTTGTTCTGCATGAACAATTTTGGTTCCTCGTCTTTCTGTGGTCAATTCCTTGTCCTGGCCAAAACTGACTATATACGTACCTACTAACTTACATTCGGATTTTGATGAAATTTGCAGGGACTGAGGGTTAGCCCCTGGACGTTCCTTCACGAATTTCATCGCTGTCGGACTACTGATTGCGAGTACGCATGCACAAACGTGAATGTCCTGAAACACTGATTTCTCACGATCAAATGGCCTGATGTTGCTCAAATTTGGAGGGTGGTTGGGGGCTTGCCCGAAGATGCTTTCCTATGAATTTTGTCAACACCGGTTCTTTAATAGTCAATACGCATGCGCTAACTTGAAATGTGTTGTCACAGGCAAAACTCCGAAATTATTCAACCAATTTTGATGGAATTATCAGGGATTAGGGTTAGCCGTAGATGGTTCCCTAAAAGTTTCAACACCGTTGGCCCAATGGTGTCATGTGCGCATGCGCAAACATAGATTTTCTGAAATACAGACTTCTCACGATATAATGACCCTATTTTTTGTCGGGCAGGAAAGCATACGCTTGAAGGCGGGCCAGCTCAAGTTCGACTGGAATTAGTAGTTTTCACGGAATAAATTTCCCGATATTACATGCCTGCCTACATTCAACCAGCAGGACGCCTTTTAAAAGGAAAACTAAAAATAGTTGCATGCGCAGTTATCGTTATTTACTTTAGATCTTGGCGTTTTCAAATATAGACGGGGTTCAAACTTTTTGTATCTTTACCTACCTGTAGCTTTGTAGGTATTGTCGTATCGCTAATATAAGTAGCAATATTTTTTAAGTTAAATCTGCAACTGCTTACGCAGGCTTGAATTCATTATCACAATGACCTATATCTTCTACTAACAACTAGTTCCGAACTCTGAAATAAAAATGCTAAAATATGACCAGCTAGGATTTTTAAATTTGAAAATGCTAAATATCATAAAATTCAAGTAATTAACTTTTTCATTTTCATTAAATGTAGAGTGTTGCGCAAATTCTACCTTTTTACTGAATAGCAGAAATGGCAAAGAATAGCAGAACACTTTGAGTCTGAAAACGTTTAGCAAAGCGTTGATAAGGAACGCTTCATAGCCGTATTATTATAAATAAATAGGTATCTAGTATTGGTGGAGTAAGAAAAAATATAGTTGCGGGTTCTCATCTGTTCTGAAGTACCTACCTATTTGTTAGTATTTTGAGGGGAATCTCGAGGGTCAGTCAGTTCTTCAGTTTTACGGCCTAGACGTAAAAGTCAAGAATTAGGAGTACCTACCCATGACTTCTGTTTACATTTTCAAATGAAAGTGGGTTCCATTCTAAGAATTTTGAGACCAACCGCACTCTCCTACGATGAAAGTTCTCGCACTCTCCTACAATGAATAGTTCTTTTTCTTGAGCTTTCAAAGTTTCGACAACAAGTGACGTCACACTTGGCAAGGGGGTCCTGCCCTGGCGGGAGTGATGCAATGACGTCACTTGTTGCTGAAACTTTGAAAGCTCATAGAAAAAAAGTATTCACTGTAGGAGAGTGCGATCGGTTTCAAACTTTTTATAATGGAACTACTTTCATTTAGAAAAGGCACAGTAAATATAAACAGATGTCATCTCCCCACTGGTTGACACTCGAGATCCCCCTCAAAATACTAATATATAGGTACCTACTTCAATGCAGTCGAGAAAATCCAACTATATTATTCAGTGTGGAGGGCGTGCAAGAAAATCGAATAAATCAAGTCCTAGACGTAAACTGAAGAACCATCCGATTTTAAATTTGGAAAAAGTTCTGAACTCAGAAAATAAAACTATAAAATATGACCAGCTGGGATTTTCAAATTATGGATTATAAATGTAAAATTTCATTAAATTTGATTGAATTTTAAATGTTTATGGAAATTTCGGGTGTCGCGTAAATTCGACGTTTGTACTGAGTACATTGAAAAAATTGGACCAAAAATCGGTTGATCCAAGCGGCCAGGGGTTTGGAACCTTTTTTACCCCCACTGGTGCAGCCATCAGTTGAAAAAAACGTCTCAAAAAACGGGATGATTGGCCTTAAAGTTCTTGCACGTTAGACGAACAGACTCCAATAACTTGAACAGAAACTGTATTCGATAACTCCGCTCTCGGTATGTTCCTACCCACCTTCGTAATACTGATTGTATATATTATTATTGGATACGTCTTTGTGTTCATCATGTAGAAATTTGCTCAGCGACACTAAGTGCAATCTGGATATACCATTAAGCTCAACTGGCTAACTCTCACAAACAACGTGTAATGCTCTGAAGTGTTGTTACTTCAATAATTTATTCTCATTTACTGAGGTGGTCTCAATAACGGATTCATACCTAACGTATTATATCACCTTCTATCGAAAGATTCTGTAAATGTACCCTACGTTCCTATGCCTAAACCCACCTATAAACTGGAAAAATCTCAAAAAACCTCAACCATTCACTTTTTTGACCTTTGGAAACGAAGGCAATGTGTAAGAAACGTATTCCTCTTCAAATGAGACTAGTTCTCCAGTTATGAAGCCATACTGTTTGGTGATACTGTTTAGGCACTGTTTTTCGAAGTGCTTACTTAGCAGTTTCTGTAAAATGTGATAGAAAAATATCCAAAAACGGTCGCTACAGAACTGGAGCCCTGTAATTGGCATCGCAAGGACATATGAATTGATTCTCTACAACATTTCTTTCTCAAGGAAACCATTTTTCTCGATTCTAATTTAGCGAAAAGTTCTAGTAATGCAGCATGACCATATGAGCGAACCTGACACACAATATGTCGGCCTGGCCTGAATGAATCGAGGCGACGGACTCGGTTCGCGCGACCACCTCCACAAAAATAATTTGGGTTTAACGGGGGGGGGGGGGGGGGTTAAGTTGCCAGTGGGTGGAGTGGAGGGGTATCGTTTTAGTCTGTCTGTTTCCACCTCAACTGTTGGCAGGTGATAAACAATTCAATGTGCGCGACCTCAACATTGAATTTGCATCCACAAAACGCAAACTGACCCCCCTTTTGTGTTAAATACTTTTTGAAATAGGTAGTCATTTTCAAACTTCAGGTGAATTAGTATAACTTCTTCGGGATTTATAGCCGTTTTTACCGATTCTTGATCACCTAAAACTCAAATTTGACCCACTTTTCATTTTTATGAATTATTGGGATATCACCCCGTTCTTTTGGCATCGCTAACATCATATTGGTAAAATTTGATTTGATTTTGTACTAGTAATCTATGTTTAATATCATCCGGAAAAAGAGTCAAAATGTAGGATTTGATTTAAAATTATCTGAAAGGGAAAATAATGAAAACATTTATCATAAATTCATCTATTAAAAACTTTGGACCCATTTCAATAGCTTGTTTTCTTCGAAATTTGCTTTAAAAAAAAAGTTAATTTTCAAGGTTTGAGGGATTTTTGGGAAAATCATTAATTTGACTATTCCTTATGTGGAAACCTGATATTGACAAGTATCGTTCCATTCAAATCTTTTCCAGTGAATACCGAATAGAACAAGTTGCTTCCACCTTGTAGTGTAGTCCCCGAAGGAACACCGATCTATTTCACTTTCCTCTAAAAGTTCTGCAAGTAAATGTGGAGAAATTGGATTGTGAGACCCTCCGTAACAACCCCATTTCAGATATTTCGTTGTCCTCAGCACTACTATTCCTACAACGAAGATGCCCCGGGGAGCCCGAGACGAAGCACGAGATATAGGGCGGCAGTCGAATGGTTTGAGAAGATATCGATAACTCGAAATTCTAACCAATGAATTGATAATAAACCTTTGTTCAACTGTACCGCTCCCCGAACATTTTCTTCCAATAATATGGAGGTTCGGAGAAACAATGCTTTTGTTCGACCATTGAAAAAATAAAATAAATAAATAAATAAATTAATCTTCAAGCTACGCCGCGGCCGGGAGTGGCACTATTACGCAGCAGACCACGCAGCGAGGAGGGGAAAAAGAATAGTATAAAACATGAACTATCGTGGTGAAAAATTTTTCATGCCATCCAAAAAAAATCATGGGAAAATATTATGGAGAAAACCACAACAATTTAAGATGTATCACGGTAAAAAAAATTAAAACTGCTGTCACAGTCAAGCATACGTGAAAACGTTTACTATAAATTAAAAACCTCAAGGTCTTTGGTTTTTATGTGACATCACCAAACTAACGGGTCCACGATCATTTGAGGTTCAAAACAAAGGAGGAAAGCAACATGCAAGGGACAGGAATCATTAACTATGGGAACCAGAACCTGTTACTAAGAAGTTACACGTGGCAATCACACCAGTTCTGAGCAAATTACCCAAATGAAATTCGTACACTTAGGGCCGGTTTCACCAATACTTCCTATCCATGGTTAAAATAGTTCATTGTTTTATCGAATCGGAGATATGAAGCCTTGGTTGAGGACAAGTGGGCTTAACGAGTGTAATAATCGATTATAATGTTTTCATAAAAAGTTGTTTTCGTAAAACATCGATTTAACGGTAGCATGGAGGCATTGGCCCGCCAAAATGGAGGCACTGGGTGTGATTACGATTGATAACGTAGTTATTGAAGTGCATTTTGAGGTTAAGTAACAACTCCTGCTCATTTGGTTTTTGGCGTTTGGTTTTTTGTTTATATTGTTGATTGTAGTGTTACATTTATTTTTTGAAAGAAAGTTTGTTGACAGTCGAAATCACGGAAACCAGCATGGAGTCAGCGTCGAAAACGCGGACCGAAGTTTGATGAAGCCAGCGAATAACATATTTTGGTTGACACTGTTCGCAAGTATTTCAACATAAGAGTGTAAGAAAACCGACTTTATCTGTCGTTCTTGTTATAAAATATATTTTTATACAGTAGGTACATCATAGTATCAATAATAATTTGTCCCGCTGAGCCTACCAAGGTAGTTATGTTACTTACCTACACAATTTCTCCCTAACAAATGTCCGATTTCTCTCAAATTTGGTGGGCTGGTAGTTGACTGCCCTCTATGAAGTTCACTGCGATTGGACTTACATAGTTTCATCGCTAATTTAAAATTGTATAGCTTAACTATGCTTGCACAAATGCAAAATCACTACATCTCGAATCGCTAAAAATGGTAAAAGATATCGCAGTATTAATTATCCAAAGAACTGCATGATCAACTAGAACTTTTTTGTTTACAGTTAGGTAATGTTGTTTTTCTCTCCCATCAGTTAAAAGAAACGAGAAAGCCATGTACCATTTCACTCGACAATATTTTAGGTAGGGGAGACCGGGGCTAGAAGTCCCAGGGGTAAGAAGTCCCAGGGGCGATAACTGGACAAGTGGGGGGTGTAGGGGAAGGGGGAATGGCTGAATTCAGCCTTGACAGTCCACAAGTAACTTTCCTAGGGTTGAGGCGCACTCCGTTTGTCTTCCTCGCCGGTGCTTCATTTTTCATTTTGGTGAGTTTAAAAAATACTATTTACTCCTTCTTTTCGCATCTCCTACTTTCTTAGCGATGATTCTAAAATAATGGGAATAAGTTTATCTGTGACAGCATCTTTCAGTGTTCTATATCCTCTGAAGAAAATCTTCCAAACACTTACGTAGGTACTCAAGACACTGAAAAATTCCAACATGGAGAAATGGGGCAACAAGTCTCACAGCTCTGGGGCAGATTGTCCCAACATCTAAATTGTGACATCTAGCCCCCATTCGAATTATTTCGAATGTTTTATGTTATTTTTGTTTTATTTACAATAAATTCGATTTGCATAATTATTTTTATAGACACATTTGCAATTTATTGGGAGATAAAGCAAAGGGCTCAACACAGTTCACGTCATAATTCGATTGAATTTGAGAAAAAACATCAGATTCCTGTATTTTGGTTTTAGTGATATGGTGAGGACCTACAAAAGGAAGACCCGTCGTGGGGAAGGTACCCCTCAGGACATCTTGGAGGCTGTGAGGGATGTGAGGATTAGGGGATTTTCGATCAGGAAAGCTGCAGCGGAGTCAGGGCTGAACTATAAAACCTTACAACGGTATGTTAAAAAAATCGACGTTGAAGAAGTCCTCAACGATCAAGTAACCATCCCATCATGCGCTGTTGGTTATTAATCAACTCGATTGATATTCTCCCTCATTGAGGAAGCCCAGCTTGAAGCCTACATTCTTCAAGCTGCTGACATATATTTTGGGCTAACACCTTGTGAAATACGGCGGCTCGCATTTGATGTAGCCTTGGCCAATGGGAAGAATATCCCCCAAAGTTGGACAGCAAATCAAAAAGCAGGAGAGGATTGGTTCTCTCATTTTATGAAACGACACCCTAGGCTTTCTATTCGAACACCTCAGGCCACGAGCATTGCCAGAACTTCGTCGTTTAACAAGCACAACGTCAATCTCTTTTTTGACAACTTGCTAAAAGTGATGGAACGTCATGGTTTCGAGCCCCACAATATCTGGAACATGGACGAGACTGGCTTAACCACCGTCCAAAGACCTGACAGAATCGTGACTCGGAGGGGGGAAAGACAAGTGGGAAGCATAACCTCTGCAGAAAGGGGAACTTTGGTCACTATGGCAACATCTGTCTCAGCTTCAGGGAGTTTCATCCCTCCTTTCTTTGTCTTCCCCAGAGTTCACATGAAACAGCATTTCCTCCTTGGTGGGCCTCTCGGTTCTGATGGTTCAGCAAACAAGTCTGGATGGATGCAGGAAGATGACTTCTTGAAGTTTCTGAAGCATTTTCAAAAATTCTCCAAAGCAACTACAGGCTGCCCTTGTCTTCTTTTACTGGACAACCACGGTTCCCATCTGAGCGTCAATGGACTAAATTTCGCCAAAGATAATGGAATCGTGATGCTTTCTTTTCCACCACACTGTTCACATCATCTTCAGCCTCTCGACAGGAGTGTTTTTGGGCCACTGAAAAAATTCGCTAATTCTGCTTACAGTGCGTGGATGTTAAACAACCCTGGGATATTTTTTATTCAAGTTTTGTAAGTTTATATTGAGATTATAAAAAATAATATAACCTTTATTCATTAGAATTGTTCTTTCTGACTGTTTTCCCGACTGATAATATAAAACTGAAACGATTTGTTCCATGGGACAACTTGCCCCACTCACTGAGACAACCTGCCCCAGCTCGGGGTAAGACGTCCCAATGAGACGAATTGTTTTCAACTTGGAGTGATATGCTAATAATGGCTGTATTAAAATATTTCAGTAACGTTTTTAGGTTGAAATGAAGTCCGCTTAACTATGTAAAAGAAGAAAACCGCGATACTTCTAAGAGAAAAAATATAATAAACAAAAACAAAAAAAATGTGACAACCAGCCCCGGTCTCCCCTACCTTGTCACAAAATGAATTTTTCTCTCTCTCATCCTTCGAGAACGGCGAATTGCGAATTCTTCATTGGTAATTATATACAATTCATTTGTCACCCACAATTGTATTAATATTGAGATATTTTGTTCAGAATGAAATTCTGAAGATAAAGAAAGACGAATAAAAAGTCGGAAACCCCAGGTATTTGTACGAGTAGATAACCGACATCAAACAGAACGGACGTGGCGCGAAGTGCGGGGAACAATTCCACGTTACGGCAACCGAAAACACCATCTGGCTGAATTTATGTTTCGTCGGATATACTCCGAATATACTAATAATAACTCATTTTGAGCCTCTCTTTTTGATTTGTTGACGCTGTTATGTGTTGTGGTTTCTGGGGTTCCGTTGATTAAATCATTCTAATCGAATCCTAGATTTTGACTTTTAGACAATACCCTCTCAAATTCTGTGAGTTTTATTCATGTCACTTAACGGTAACAGGTAGGAGAGTACTTGAGTGATGGATAGAATATAGATGCAGTTTAGATAGCAAGAATTAAATTAGATATAGTGAAATTATAAAATGTAGGTACATAACGGTTGTAATTTATGAAATGATCAGAATAATTTAAATGAAAGGTAGTAATGATAAATCAAGGTGGCAGTGGATGAGGAATTGGCCATTTTATACTAAAAGGTAATATACGGCGCTATTTTTTTGAAAGGTGCTTTGCTTAAGTACATAAAATATCAATTAACACATGGAGAAAAGACGAACTAATGCCAAAAAGTAAAAATAAAAATGAGTTTGGTTACTTTATGAAGAGGTTATGGTATAATACGTCCTCGACTGAGCATGGTAGGTAGTGCATCTTATTCGGTTTTTCGAACAATTTTTTTTTTTTTTTTTTTTTTTTTCATCGACAACTTTAGTTTTCATAATATCTTTTAACCAGTAAGTACTAAAATGTTCTACATAGAATTTATAAAAGATGAAACTTGATCCAATTTGAATAATGAACCTTTTGAATCGAGCAGGAAAAATTATTTTTAATATGCTGTTAAATTAATGGCTGTTTACTAGTGGTTTCGCTGACCAGGTGCCTCACGAAATTCTGAAAACAAGCTCAAATTCTGTCTATGTACCACGCTCAATACTAGCTATTTTTTGTAACATTTTATGACTAAATATTTATCAATCGCTGTAAGGATGTTTGATAATGTTTGATAGAGCTTTGAATGTTATTACATTCGATTCAGCGTGCTGGAAAACACCAAATACATCTGTTGCCAGCGTGGCGCCGATCCCTGGCACTATGGTGGCACCAAAAACTATACAGCGATTTCCGGAGGCCTAAGGAATACTTGTACTCTCAAAATTTCAAATCAAATACCCAAAATTGAGGCCTGTAGCGTGGTACAGACACACACATAAGTACATATTTATATTAGTGACCCCCAAATGTCGCTCGATATTCGGCATTAATCACACATGGCTTTATGAAACAAGTTTGATGTTCCGTGATATTATTACATTTGGAGACAGATTTTTAACAAGGATTTTGTTGATAGGTACTTTTTTTAACCTATTTGTTGATAGGTAGTACAATTTTGTTGCTCTCGGCCATACGAATCATCGAAGTTAGGTGAAAATGTGAAAATTAGAAAATATTTCGAGCGTCCAACCTAGGATTAGCGCCCATCAGAATTTCAAAATGACCTGGTGGAAGTTCATGGGGCCGAAATGGTGCGTTACAGGAGCTGGGGGCGGTGGAAAAATGCATAATTTTATGTAACTGTAGTTGCCGAACGTATAAGAGAGATCGTGTCTATGTGTGTGTGCGTGGGTAGGTAGGTATCCACCGCAAAAACCATCCTACTAATTCGGGGTCTACGCTAATAGGAATTCAGTGATTTACGCAGAAGGGGTATCCATACGGAAATTAATAAACCGTTGTGTAATACATTGCAGCGTTTTCACACTTAAAATAAAACCAATGTGCATAGGTAAATAAAAAATTTGAATTTTGTGGGCCATAGTAGGTTGTTAGCAGTTGCCCTGTGGTTTGAACCGTTGACACCAGATATGTGCTGTAGGTTTTTCAATCTCTTCAAATTGCTGTTGGTTCAAGATTCCAACATGTTACAAGGTACCTAGGTAATCGGGAAAAGTGATACTCAGGTAAAATATTATAATAATAAAAAATGTTGATTATTTAATTATGAACAACTTGAGAACAAATTTGAGTCTCTACGACGCTCGGTGACCGAGTTATAGGGAGTTGACCTACAGCGTTACATAGCACCGCCCTCCACCTCTCTCCAGTCATAAACTACAAATTTCCCGGGTGGGAATCTGTATTTTCCTGATCAGCAGGACCCCCTGCGCGCGGAATTGCATGATAAAGCGCGGTGCGCGAGTTTTGCATACCTACCTACTCAATCACACCCACCAGTCTATGGTGTTTAAACCTGTCAACCCCTCCCTGATCAACTATTCATGACCTTGGAATATACGTTCGCTTTTTTCTCAACTTCCGTTTTTCTCCTACGATTCCCTCTTTGTAATTGACGTTATAAGTAGTAATGAGTGAAATCGTTTAGATCTACTACCTATATTATTGATAACGTTGTGAAATTCGACAATGTTATGACACTTTTGTCATTCTTAGCGAATTTTCAAAGAAAATGAAGCTATTGCAATGGGTCCCAAATTTTCAGAACATGAAGTTTTGACATTTTTTTAAATAGGAAAACCCGTTTCAGACCGTCCTGCATTCAACCCTCGATCTAAAAAATTTATATATATGTATATATTTATTTATTTATGAATCACTCCAGACGATATCTGACCTTGGATACATGATAAAAATTCCATATTTCGTCAAAATCTCCACATTGCCAAACAAAAGGATGAGTTCAAAGATGAGCAATTTTCCAAAATTCTAAGGGGTCAAATTTGAGTTTTTAGTAGATCAACAATCGGTAAAAACGGCTGAAATCGCGAATAATTGATATAAAATCACTGAAAGTGGTACGGAAGGGTGAGTAAAGACAGAAAAACACCATTTCAGTTGTTTTTCAAAAAGAAATTTGGATTTTTGGGGGTCAATAAGGGATAAAATTAATATTAATTCACCTGACGTTGTGTGGGATGGTGATTCACGACAGAAAGAGGGACCATTTCGATGGCAAATGTTTTTCTCTCAAAACAAATTGGTCAAATTTGACTTTATCAGGGTAAAAATTGCTAAAAAATATTTTTTGAAAATTCACTCTCATAGCCGTGCTGCATGAATGCAACTTTTCAAAATTGTTCTCAACTTTAAACGGCCTATATAGTCACAAAAAAAAACTTCACATAATTATTAAAGCTGTAGTAAATTGTATCCTCTATAAGTTTTACATAGCGAGTTTTTTTCTCAAATATCGACTCGGCGGGCCAAATGCTTTGCACAGTGGTTGATAGATGTTTCCCAAAACAAGAGTGGCCCTCAACCGTGTCAAGCGGCACGGATAATTACAGTGAAGCTATTTTATTGAAGTTCAGTGATTATATGGTTGGACGGCCATGTGTCAACATCATGCTAAAGTAACGGTGGCCGCCTTTCCTCGGTCTCTTTGAAGCCTGACCGACGTTTGCTTCGGATAGTTAGCTCCATGTTGTCATAGTGACTTCACGGAAACCGAAGTCCTATTCAAACAAGACTTCAATCGGGTTCCGATTGAGATCAACCCACAACTCGACTGACGCGACGTCCGGATTTCAATGCTACAACGGGGTGTGCGTGCGTATAATCAGTTTTTATTTTTCCAAATGAAAGAGTTCTGGGAGAGATACGCAAAGTTGCTGCAATATTAAGAGGGGTCCGCCATCCGGGTATAGGGTTGAAATTAAACAATCGGTGACCTGTCAACCCCATATCCGTTATTAGGGGTTAGTACTGTGGAACTTGCATGACTGTATCCGAATTTGCAAGTATGACCTCAACCCTCAGATTCAATAACCTTCAAAACGACTCATTGCCTATTTTCAGTGTGGTGAGCCGTTCCTGAGGGAGTTATTTAGGTGAGCTAACGCCCCGGGGTTATCACCACAGCAGGCGTTAGGGGAAGAGACGTCCCGCGGTTATCATCACAGCAGATGCCAGGGCGAAGGAGGCTAGCACCCCGAGGTTATCACCACAGCAAGTGCTAGATGAAGGAGCGTCCCGCGGTTATCACCACAGCAGAGGTGTAAGGAGAGGGATGCTAGTGCTCTACGGTTATCAGGCGTTACAGGAGGGATCATCCCGTGGTTACCACCACAGCAGAAGCGATGGGAGGTGAAAGGGTAGGGGAGAGAGAGGGCATACGGTGAGCGAGAGAGAAGTCGTAGGTAGGAGTGTGGTCGATCGAATGAAGAGCTGGGCAAGCGGGGCGGTATATAAAGGTGCCTCCACCTCGTCCCTCGTCTGTCAACAGCCGTTACGACCGTTGAGAGTCGTTGGGAGTTCCCTTCTGGTCCTCTTCCCGAGGCGTCGCACAGCTCATCTTTCTCCGTATTTATTGGTTAAATCTATATTTACAAGTATATGTGAATGGTATCGCAGCTGAGGGGTATCGCGACATTCAGGTTAACCGTTGATGATTTGTACCTCAAATAGGTTTCCTTGGTCAACGATTGAGAAGGGGGAGGGGGACCAACAGTGGGAATGTAGAATGCCAGTTAAGAAAATGAGGAAATGGATGGAACAACAGGTAACTTAAACGCGGAGAAATCGAATAACGTGAAAGACGTCAATTACTAGATGAAAGAAAGCGAATCGAACACAGGAATCGGTGCTGGGAGAAGTCAGCAACTTCAGCAGAAGATAGGTACTAGATATTGGATCGTAATGTCGTTTAATGTTTTTAACACATGTGTTGCTTACGAGACGACACTCTTTGAAAGGTGCCATACTTTCGGTTAAAAAAAATGTACCCCCCCCCCCCCTCCCGATTAAAACACTTCTAAAACTGATTCAAAATGTTTCAAAAGTGGGCGCAATTCGTACAACTTTTCAAAATTTCCATCGCTGTCTTTGGGAATCTCAGCTTTTCTACAAAATGGCTGACTAACATCACGAACCGCAGCAATGTCAATGAAGCTGGGATTGGTTGGTCAGTAGAGCCTCATTGAAGGGAGTCCGTGAAACCACATAGCGATGTGGGACCCTAGAAATGTCAGCAATTCCTTTAGATAATAAATTGCATATTGATTGGCTACGGACGGATAAAGCTACTTGCAAAATAAAGTCCAAAATACGGAATTTAACCTTCTGTCCAGAATCTAGTGTCATCTCGGCAATTAAAAAAAGACCGACTTTAGTGATTTTTTTTTTTAAATCCGAACTAGCCAGACCAAAGAGATTTCACAAGAATAACTAGGCCATATCGAAGATGTATGGTCATTTAACCAGATGAGCGTTCGCCTGGCGCTAGTTAGGTACTCACTAGATTTTATGTTTCCGCTGTAAATCGAAATCTGCCGGTTTATGTATGGGTGAGCGGTGCTGGATGGGAGTTGGAGGAGGAAAGAAGATAATTGCGCACAGCGTATACCGTCGTGCATACTTGAGCGCTCTTCGTATCCTCGGCGAAGCTATTTTCAACCTATCAACATTCGTTTCCGGTAGCTATGGAATTATTAAAACCAAACACTGAGATTGCTAATTAGATTCGCAGTGATGATCAGGATCGAGGAGATATTTACGAACAGCGAACGATAGCGGTTGAATACCAACTCGGAAACAGACCACTAAATGTTTCCATAATAGACGGTACATATAGACGGTAGGGGTTCGCTCACGTTAACCGAGTTAAACGGACGTCAGGTGAACGCTAGTTGAGGAGGCGGGCGTCGTATCACGCCCTACAATAATTAGAAAACACGAGATATGAGGGAACGAAGTGAGTGCGAAGTAGCAATGCTACTCACCTCCTCAGTAGGATTTGACCATAGCTCTCACGCCGTGGCTTCCGGCCGACGGTGCCGCCGGCTCGTTCAAACTCCCCGGTGCCAACTCCGCTGCCAGCGGCGACACTGGGAAGAAGAAATTCAGCAAGCCGAAGACTGTGAAAAAGGCCGCGTCCCCCAAGAAGGAGAAGAAAGCTCCCAAAGCGAAAAAGGCCGCGTCCCCCAAGAAGGAGAAGAAAGCTCCCAAAGCAAAAAAGGCCACAAAACCACCTACCACTCCCAAGGCGCCTAAACCGAAGAAATGTCCCAAAATTATCAAAGAAGCATGAAGAATTAATTGTTTATGATGACAATTTGGAAAACAGAACTATGGGGAAGACTGACACTTTTCTGACAATTTGGATCATAGCATGGGTAGAATTTCTTACTCTGAATTTCTGGCCTGAATTTCTTAGTGGCCCTGGCCACTATCCGTAGTAAAATACCTGATATTACAATAGCAAAGGAAGATGGGGCGGGGAATGTGCTTAAACGCCATCATATCTCAATGCGCGGAGTGACAGTAAAACCCAGCCTTGCCAGGGTTGTATATACGAGTAGTTACTACTGAACATTCAAATCCATCAAAAAGTAGAATCAGTGTTAATATGGAGGAAAAAGTTCCTGCAGTAGCGCATGCGTAAACGAAAAATACAGCTCAATCCTTGTAAAGTTCACATATAGGTACCTACACGAATAGCTCCTGTGAGTTAAGTCACATTCATGAAAGCCGGAGTTACGCGTGTCTCAGAGGGTATGAACCCGTCAAGCCGCCAAACTAAGGCCAATCAACTAGCGTTCAACTGAGGAATGGGCACAAGTGGTACAAGTGTTTGAAGGTGAGTTTTAAAAAGCTTCAATCGTGTAAGGATCAACTAAGTAGGCCAGACAATACAATGTGCACTCATCTCATGATACTATAGGGTCAATTTTTTCCAAGTAAAACAGGGCTTTAAATGTGAAAAAAAGCCTTATTTCGGGTTGGATTGGTTTTCCAAAGCTTTTGAAGTAGTCGTACTCTTTATTCAAAAGGTCCAGGGACGTTGTGTACTGGGCACGTCACCACTCGTTTTTCTCTGTGTCCCCACCTCTTAATAATTGGAATCCATACTGAAGCAGAAACTTGAGCAAGAATATTCCTCATCTGTTAGCCAATTCTCTTGATAGAGGGAAGGGGCGGCTAAGCTGTTCAAGTCTTTATTGGTCCCAGCGGGTTGAACGATGAAAATTCGTCGGTGCCCTGAGGAACCGAGCAACACCAAGGGGAACGTAAGAGTCTGCTGTCTCATTTGGAACTCAGGAACCTGAGGAAAACCTAATTTGTTCGAAATAAACAATTTATAATTGCGAGGTCTACGAGGATAATTTGTGTTGATACAACTTTTAAAGATTTAGGTTGATAACTCATTCACGCACGAAACCACTTTGGAAGAGTTATTAAATTTTGAACAGAAATTTGGTTGAAAATCCCAGTATAGGTAATATACCTAGGTAAAGGAATAAATGTTTCAAATTTCGGGTTTACATCGATTCAAGGACTTTCGATTCATCATTCTTTATGTTCCCACTGTATTACAAAAATTATATCATTATCTTGGCAGTAAACATGCTTACGCGTAGTAATAGGTTGTAGGTCCAGCCAGTGAACGCCCAGAAGGGGAACATGACAGGGGGGAGAATTGTTTCATGGAATTCGTTGGGAGTAGGTAAGAGATAAACATACTAAAAGTCCCTGGTTCTAGGTAGATCGCAAATGATGAAGGGCGGCGGGGTACAGATTTTTTATTTTTCGCTTCTATCTCGAAAATGGTGGGTCGTAGGGCTAAAATCACTCCCTACAAAATGGAAGTTCATTAAATGCCCGAAAAGGTTGTCTCAATTCAATTTTCCCCCCTATCCCCAATAGTTCCCGAGATATCGCCTTGCGAAAATCGCTGACAAGAAAAAATTTCTACCTCAACTTTTTCGTTAACTTATGTTTCGAGCTCCACAACCCTTCGATCTAAGAAAAAAAAGTTGTACAACATTCAAATTTCCTATCTAATTTAATTTTACTATTTTATCTCCAACTGCTCAGACGGCCGCCTGGGGGTCTGCAGAGTTAATTCCCATTCTCGAGGGGCCCCTGAGGACCTGTACAGGATTTCAATCTTTCGGGACCATCAGGTGACGGAGTTATGGAATTCAACAGCGTTGAAAGAAATTTCAAGGTTTGGGGAGAAGGAACAGATACACATATTTAAAAGAGGGGTTTCTATATTATGCACATCCAAGAGCGAAGTGCGAAGCTCCAAGCATGCTATTTTGGCGGGCAAAATGGATATCAACCTTCTTGCGGCCGAGGAGGTTTTTTGGCGGGTAAATTTTTACTACGGGGTTATTTGCGGGGGCTTCCTACACAATACACAATATGCGCGAAAATTCCGTACCGATTACCTACAGGCCTCCAATAGTCACATACATTAGTCATACGGCAGCTGTTTCAAAACTATACCAAAAATTGAATGAGGCATCACAAATCCATTCCATGTACACGAGTAGGTACGGACGTTCCCAGTGAGGAGTACCCATGACTTCTGTCCATATTTTTGAACGAAAGATTCCATTCTAAGAATTTTGAGACCAACCGCACTCTCCTACGACGAATACTTCTTTCTTTACGAGCTCTCATAGATTCCAGCACTACCTCCCTCACAACTGGTAAGGGGTACAATGAACTCGTTGCCGAAAATTGAGAGCTCATAGAAAAACGTTGCAGTCCTTGTCGAAATAAACTTATGGTTTCTTTCATGTGCAATAATTGGAATAGCTATTTTTTTATGGTTTCCACCAGTTTTGGCCCCCAAAAACACGAATTAGGCTCCTATTGTTGACAAATTATCTTTGATCATTGATAGTGCCATTTAATTTCTTTATTCACCTGTTGATACAAATTCTACTGTTATTACACAAGTTTATTGTGATTTCAGACAATTTCCCAGGCTTTTGACCCATTAAAATGAATTCGTGACTGAATTCGTGAATGACCTTCGTTACAACCTCAACTCTTCGCTCTGGTCAAAATCGACTTCATATTCGTTCTCCTCGCCCTAAAAAACATTGAAAACGAGACCTCACAAGCTCATGTTACTTAAACACCCACAAAAAACAAAATACATTTTTACACCCATTTTTCACCCATAAAACCTTGGATATATTCCGATCGGGCTGCAAAGTTTCGGGACACAACTAGGGCCCAAAAGGAGCCAGTGTGCGAAAGAACGAATTCTTTAGACCGAAAAAGAACCCAAATTAACCGATTTGGACCGAAATTAAAGTTGATATGGATGATACGGCGGATGGACGTTGCATTTTAGCGAATTTTCAAAGAAAATGAAGCTATTGCAATGGCTTCGAAATTTAAATAATATAAATTTTTGGAAATTTTCTTCATAGAAATCCGTTTCAGACCATTCTAAAACGATTCCTGAAATTTAACACTTTTTTATATGTATATATATATATATATATATATATATATATATATATATATATATATATATATATATTTATATATGTGTCACTCCAGACGATAACTCTCGATAGAATTGAGATAAACAGCTCAAATTTGCACAAAAAATCTATCTTGGCAATCGAAAGGCTAAGTTCGAAGATGGGCGAAATTGGCCTACTCTAAGGAGGGTTTTGGCGCATTTAAAGTGCGCAAAAATTACCCAAAAATCCCCAAAATGTTATTTTCCAACAAGTGACCCCTCATTTTAAAGGTTTTTGCACGCTGAACACGATGGTGGAATCGGATTTTAGATATCTTGATCCGTTCTCAAATTAGAGCATTTAAAGTGCGCAAAAATTACCTAAAAATCCCCAAAATGTTATTTTCTAACAAGTGACCCCTCATTTTAAAGGTTTTTGCACGCTGAACACGATAGTGGAATCGGATTTTAGATATCTTGATCCGTTCTCAAATTAGAGCATTTAAAGTGCGCAAAAATTACCCAAAAATCCCCAAAATGTTATTTTCCAACAAGTGACCCCTCATTTTAAAGGTTTTTGCACGCTGAACACGATGGTGGAATCGGATTTTAGATATCTTGATCCGTTCTCAAATTAGAGCATTTAAAGTGCGCAAAAATTACCCAAAAATCCCCAAAATGTTATTTTCTAACAAGTGACCCCTCATTTTAAAGGTTTTTGCACGCTGAACACGATAGTGAAATCGGATTTTAGATATCTAAATCCGTTCTTAAATTAGAGCATTTAAAGTGCGCAAAAATTACCCAAAACTAGGATAATCTTTAAACTCTTACCCCCCCCCCCCCCCCCCCCTAGAGTGGTCAGATTGAAAAATGTGAGAAGTATTAATTGAAGACGAGAGTTCGAAGCAAAAAAGGGGGAGGCAAACGATTAGTACAACTCCTTGAATTTACCCACAGCGATCAAATAAATAAGCACTTAGTACAATTACGTAATAAACAAACGGTAGAATCAGGATGGACAAAACGTACAAATTAAAATAAATACGAAGAGAATATACATAGAAAACCAAATTTTAGACCGAAGTTTTCCTTTATTCAAAACCATAGCCATTAATTCGAATATTTCTTTGAAAATTCGCTCATTAAGTCATGCTGCATGACTGATTTTTTTGGAATCTACACAACTTGAAACGTAAAAGAAAAAACGCTGCAAAGTCCTTGTCACATGGGTTTATTATTCTATTGGACATACCTACAGAAATGTTGGTTGTTCATTTATTGTTTCTTTCATGTGAAATAATTGAAATAGGATGGTTTCCACAAATGTTGGCCCCCAAAACACGAATAAGGTACGCTTTTTTTTAAATTTATTTATTTTTTCAAATTATCTTTGATCATTGGTAGTGCCATTTAATCATCTTGATTCACATGTTGAAACTTTTCTAGTGTTAATATACAAATTGATGGTGATTTCAGACGATTTTCCAGGTTCTGACTCACAAAAAATCAATTTTGGGAGCTGATCCTTTGGCAGAACCTGAATTGTCCACTCTCTGGTCAAAATCGACTTCATATTCGGTCTTCGCGTCCCAAAAAACATGAAAAACGATACCTCAAAAGCTCATGTTACACCCTGGGTATATTCCGATCGGGCTGCAAAGTTCCGGGACACAACTAGGGCCCAAATGGATCTGGTGTGCGAAAGAACAAATTTTTTTGGCCGAAAATGAAGCAGTTATGCGTGATATACAATTTTTTTGCTGAGCGAATACATAGGTGTATTATTCATAGAATAATAAACCAAAAGAACTATTCATCCTAGGAGAGTGTGGCTGGTCTCAAAATTCTTAGTGTGGAACATACTTTCATTTGAAAATGGGAAAGTAAAAGTAATATATACAGAAGTCATGGGTACTCCTCGTTCGCCTATTTCTGGCGCGCACTCCTCTTTCGCCTATTCCTGATTCGCCTATTCCTCATTCGCCTATTTCTGGCGCGGACTCCTCATTCGCCTATTCCTGATTCGCAAAAACAATATCCTCAAACATGGTCACGCTAGTCGGATTTCTCCTATAATTTCCTCCTAGGAGAGCTCGAAATACAACATTCAGGTTAGTTTACTATTGATTACTTAAGAGGAGTGTATTTTTGTTTTCTGTCAAAGAGTGCCCTTGTTCGTCTGGCTAAAATGGGGAAAGAGCGAAAAAAAAAACCTGAAACGCAAACAAATTTTAGGCGAATCAAGAAAGCAAAACTCTTCAAGCCCTAATATTCAGGTTTTGTTCCTCTTGAGTAGCCAAAATATGGATATAGAACCCATTTTTTCTTCCTTCATGAATAAGTTTTCCAATTACTTCTTGTTTATTAAGTTCTGCGTTTGAATTTAAAAGAGTTTCATTCAAATAGCACCTGTTCGTGTGTAAGGCCACGTGTCTAATCGTCAAAGCTGAATTACTACTTATATGTACTCCTTTATCTGTATGATCACTTGATGCTTACTTGTGCGCTGCAAACAGCATTTTCTGGTCCCCAGTTCCCCATGAATTGTTTCAGTAGGTAGTTATATCCACCGTTAAATTCGTTCAACCTCGCTAGAAGTCCCTCAACACAGGTTCGACTGCCCAATATTTTCCCTAGTCACATTCCACAATCAAACGAGGTGGAAGAAAAGCTGGGTTTCAAGAAGAGTGGAAGCTCTACTGAAGATTAAGGCCAACCGAAATTTCGAGATGCTGTTAAGTATGATAATGTGCACCCTGTTCATTGGGAAACTCGAGGCGGAGCGTCGTTCCTTGAATGGTCGTCAGAATTCGGTCCGAAAGTAGACAATCGTTCGTTGTGCAAGTTCCTAATGATGATTTGCATAGCGATTAAAACGCGGGACCAATGACAGCATGTCATCCCTCCGGGAGTAAAACTCCAACGGGACGGGGTATAAGAATTCGAAAAGAATCCCGAAGAGAAAAGGGATCCTTCGCTGGGAGGGATGAACCGTCTTTTGTTGTTGGTTATACTATTCAACATCAATGAGGTACCTACGTTCAGGTTGATTTTCCGCTTCCTCGCCAACGAAGGTAGTTTAGAAAAGAGTTGAAGCCATGCTTAATGAGCAAATTTACAGAGTAACGCACCCAAACTACACCCAGCTCAACTCCAGTTAAAACCCCTATTTTGAAGACCTAATGTCGATCGAATCTCTTTTTATATTCTAATAGTACCTTGTAATTGAGTCATTAAAAATTAGTTTGCAATACTTTTTATTTGGTAATAATAATGGTACAAAAATTAATATTAATGCCATTATTGGTGACTTCCAGCGAATTATCAGAGAAAATAAGCTGTTGCTGAAAAATGTTCAGTAAATGGTTTTTGGAAAAGAGTATTTGAGAAATTTGTCTATTGTAATTAGTTTAGGGCATTCTCAATTCGACTGGGTGAAGATACTCAAATGGATGAACAAATAGCGTTGTTGACATGCTTATCGATATTTACCAAATGTTTACAAAAATGTATAAGGCACATACGTATGTTTTTACGTAGCCAAGTACTGTTTGCTATGATGAAGGTACAATATATGATCTCCATGCACGTGAATCTTCTTGTGCATTTCTCTTCGCCGAGACTTTCCAGTGGATTTTCTTGATCCCAGATGTACTACCTATCAGCACCGTTGCTCTAAATATAATACGATTGGATATCGAATCATGCACGTCTTCCGACTCGTCAAACGTACGTAAGCATTCTTTTTCAATAAATATTCAACTCAGAATACCAAAGTATACTTTTCAGGTCCCTCAAGTTTTCAGCTGAGTAGGGTATGTTGAGCACTCCCTCTAGTTGTACTATTGACATGCGGTGAGCATAAGCCTTCCCTTGTCTTGCCTGAGTGAAATGCTTGAACAATCTTTCATTTCGGATGCATAAATTCCGCCCTTCGACTAACTTAGCTAGGTCTTCCTTACTTCTAGCAGGTACGCTCTAGTTCTTACTGTTGAAGGTTCTGTCATTTAAACCATCGCTATGAAACCATCAATCTGAACATAAGAACAATGGGCATTTAAACTTTTTTTTTTCATAAGAAGGTCATTTAAACATTTTTTTTTTTTCATAAGAAGGTCACTTTCAAGTTTTAGGGGGTCGAAAATCTTCAAAAATACTTCGAATCAAAAAATCTGAATGTCACCTCATATGGTCATGATGCATGAGTGGTCCTTTATGTTACCTAGATCCAACAAAATAATGTCACGAGCTTTGCAAGCGATGAACAGAAAGCACCAAGTTTGGGCCCAACAAACCATAATATTTTATCAAAAAAAGGAAAAGATGTGAATATCGCAAATAGCAAGATATCGAAGAAGCAAAGCGGTGAGAGGAATGTACCTACTTCAAAGAAAACGAAATCTTATACTCGTTCGCTTTGTGTTTGAACCCAAAGACCTTCACTGCAATGCCCCCCCCAACAACAAACACACACACCAACCGACTTACGCGCGCAGGGGTTAGCGACTCCGTGAGATCCCATCATAACTGAAACGACTGCCGAGTGGAAAGAGCAGTATTATAAACTCCTAACCTACTTCCACAGTCAAATGTACTTTGGCAGTTATTTGCACTTTTTACTTTGTTCGCCAACCCCCAAGGGGAAAAGGAAAGTATAGCAATCACCCTAGAAAACCAACCAGCCAAGGGAAGCCAGGCTTCACCCAATTTGACACAATAATGTCTCTTATAACAACTTGTGCCGGTAAAAGGTTGCGGCCTTGACAACCATCAAAGAGAAAACGCTGCAAATTATTACACAACGGTTAATTATTTACCTGTATAGATGCCCCTACTGCGTAGATCACTGTTTTCTGAGGTCAATACCTGCCCTCGTGCTTCCCACGAGAGAGCCGATCGAGTACTGGAGCCAGCCGGGGTATTATTTCATAAATATGCGGTGAAATCAAGAATTCTATCATTAATATTATTTGCTGTTATTCGTAAGCAAAACGTTTTTCAAATTAAAAACGCTGCAAAGTCCTTGTCACATGGGTTTATTATTCCATTGGACATACCTACAGAGATGTTGGCTGTTTATTTATTGTTTCTTTCATATAAAATAATTGAAATAGCTATCTCTGGTGGTTTCCACCAATTTTGGCCCCCAAAACTCGAATAAAGTACGCTCCTTTTTTTAAAATAAATTATCTTTGATCATTGATAGTACCATTTAATCGTCTTGATCCACCTGTTGACACTTTTTCTAGTGTTATTCTACAAATTGATGGTGATTTCAAAAGATTTCCCAGGTTTTTGACTCATAAAAAATCAATTTCGGGAGCTGAACATCTGGTAGAACCTCAATTTTCTATTCTATGGTCAAAATTGACTTCATATTCGGTCTTCTCGTCCACAAAAACATGAAAAACGATACCTTAAAAGCTCATGTTACCAACATGTTGCTAAAACGCAAAAAGTACCTATTTTTATACACATTTTCACTCATAACACCCCTGGGTATATTCCGATCGGGCTGAAAAGTTTCGGGACACAACTAGGGCCCAAATGGAGCATGTGTGCGAAAGAACGATTTTTTTAGACCGAAAATGAAGCCTGTAAACGTGATACGGCGGACGGCGGACGGCGGACGGACATTGCATTTTTGGAATCTACGCACCTTGAAACGGAAAAGAAAAAATTTTGAGGGGGTGTTATAAAAATTTTTTGCTGAGCGATTACATAGGTGTATTATTCACAGAATAATAAACCAAAAACGCTGCAAAGTCCTTGTCACATGAGTTTATTATTCTACTGGACATACCTACAGAAATGTTGGCTGATCATTTATTGTTTCTTTCATGCGTAATAATCGAAATAGCTATTTCTGATGGTTTCCATTAATTTTGGCCCCTAAAACACAAATTAGGTAGGCACGCTCCTTTTTTTTTTTTTGTTAACTATCTTTGATCATTGGTAGTGCCATTTAATTGTCTTGATCCACGTGTTGACACTTTTTCCAGTGTTATTATACAAACTGATAGTGACTTCAGACAATTTCGCAGGTTTTTGACTCTCAAAAAATCAATTTTGGGTGCTGAACATTTGGTAGAACTCAATTTTCCACTCTTTGGTCAAAATTGACTTCATATTCGGTCTTCTCGTCCCCAAAAACATGGAAAAAGCTATCTCAGAAGCTCATGTTACTGACATGTTGCTAAAACGCAAAAAGTACCTATTTTTACACACATTTTCACTCATAACACCCCTGGGTGTATTCCGATCGGGCTGAAAAGTTTCGGGGCACAACTAGGGCCCAAATGGAGCATGTGTGCGAAAGAACGACTATTTTGTACCGAAAATGAAGCCTGTAGACGTGATACGGCGGACGGCGTACGGCGGACGGCGGACGGACATTGCATTTTTGGAATCTACGCACCTTGAAACGGAAAAGAAAGAAGTTTGAGGTGGTGTTATAAAATTTTTTCGCTGAGCGAATACATAGGTGTATTATTCACAGAATAATAAACCAAAAGTACCATTCAACTGAATTCAAAATAACCACAATTCTTCAAATGAGATACTATCTCTGAACAACCTACTCGATTTCATACGGCCATGCGTGATTATAATCAGGTGATCCCTAGCAATGATATCTGGGCCGGATTTATACCGTTTCATTCACGATCATGTTGACGAAGCTTTTCGCTGCAAACGAACGGCTGGACATACAATGCTCCGGGTGATCTCAAAAAATGCTTAAGTTCTAGTTCAATTTAAAAACGTTTAAAAAAACGCTGCAAAGTCCTTGTCACATGGGTTTATTATTCTATTGGACATACCTACAGAAATGTTGGCTGTTCATTTATTGTTGCTTTCATACGTAATAATCGAAATAGCTACTTCTGATGGTTTCCATTAATTTTGGCCCCCAAAACACAAATTAGGTACGCTCTTTTTTTTCTTTTTTTTTTAAACTATCTTTGATCATTGGTAGTGCCATTTAATCGTCCTGAACCACGTCTTGACCCTTTTCCAGTGTTATTATACAAACTGATGGTGATTTCAGACGATTTCCCAGGTTTTTCACTCATAAAAAATCAATTCTGGGAGCTGAACATTTGGTAGAACTCAATTTTCCACTCTTTGGTCAAAATCGACTTCATATTCGGTCTTCTCGCCCCCAAAAACATAGAAAACGATATCTCAGAAGCTCATGTTACCAATATGTTGCTAAAACGTAAAAAGTAGCTATTTTTACACACATTTTCACTCATAACACCCCTGGGTATATTCCGATCGGGCTGAAAAGTTTCGGGACACAACTAGGGCCCAAATGGAGCATGTGTGCGAAAGAACGATTTTTTTAGACCAAAAATGAAGCCTGTACACGTGATACGGCGGACGGCGTACGGCGGACGGCGGACGGCGTACGGCGGACGGACATTGCATTTTTGGAATCTACGCACCTTGAAACGTAAAAGAAAAAAGTTTGAGGGGGTGTTATAAAAATTTTTTGCTGAGCGAATACATAGGTGTATTATTCACAGAATAATAAACCAAAAACCATGCCCTTCTACTGCAAGTTTTCAAGCTACGGCGTTCGGGACATTTACACTCCTATTTTTCACCCCTTAGAGATAGGTCGATGACTTATAATAAGGCCGAGCTTCTTGGATCAACTGGACCCGAAATGGGACATACAAACCAAATTTCATTAATTTCGGTACATGGTAACTAAGGAAAGTGCGAAGTACAGCGTACGGACAGAAATTGTTAATCCCATTTCCGGATTCTAAGTATCTTGAAACGGAAACCATCAATTTGGTGGGGGGGGGGGGGTAAATTTTTGATTAAGATCTGTCTCACACACAGGCGCGTTTGTTTTCATTCTCGACGGCGTGTTGTCCTCTTTTCTGGCCTTATCAAATACATAAGGGCGTATCTTACTATGAGGAACATCAAACGCACACCATGTTGTTTTCACCAACTGAAGGGAGGGGGGACGCACATCACGTTATCCAGTACAGTTGCAACCCTATTTCAACGAAGTTTTTTTTTTAATTTTCATATAGGCCCAATGAAAACTTGGAGAAAACCTTCATTCATCTATTCCGTGTGAGACGGAACCTGCTGACTGTCTTCATGTGAGGAATACGCAAGATAATGAAGGAATAAATACCTGGGATAAGAAAGGCACATTGATCCGAACTCCTTGCATGTGGAATCCAATTTAGTTCATTGGATAGGTACAAGACAAAACGAAACTGCTAATTTGTTTAAGAGGGCTGTTGTAATTGCATACAATCGGGGCTAAGTGAGGTTGGCAGTAATAACTATGAGGATGGTTTGCTTATCATGGACTAGATAGCAAGATGGTTATTAATTATGAGCCTTCACAATTAGTGGAAGTGGTGGGTCCTAGACCTCCGATTACACGGTCACGTATTCTCCAGATCCAGACGTAGAGCCTAATGGTCTCCTCTATATTTCCTAGCCCAGCTCGAGAATGAGTGATGATGATTCGTAATTAGGACAGGGAGTTATCGTAGAGCCTACGATATTGCAGATGATTGCGGCTTGATCGTTGCCACAGTTGATGAACATGAGCTAGCTTGGCCACGTTAGACGGGTTCATAAAGGAGAAAGGAGACATAGCAACTTTCTCTTCAATGTCCGTACCTTTTCTTTTCAGTTCCCAAAAAAAATAAAACGGAATGAAATAGGTAAACTACTAACAAAAAGAAAAAATAAATAAATAAAATAAAATAAATAATCTGAATAATTTACAATATGATTCCAAATCATTTCCAACAACCTCTCATTGCGTTTTTCAGTTCAATTTGCCGTTTATTCCCGTAAATATAAAGGGTATTGTCGTGGTACCCCTCAACAGTCTACATTTACTACTCCTACATAATACGGTAAAGATTTAAACAAATAAACGAAGGGAATGACGAGCTGAGCGACGCCGCGGGAAAGTAGGAGAAGGGTCCCCTCCATCGAAAGCCATCGCCCCTCAAAGGTCATAACGGCCGTTGGAGAACGGAGGACGGGGTGAAAGGGACCTTTATAAGCAGCCCAGCTCCTCATTAGACCGACCACTCTCCGACTTACGACTTCTCTCGCGACCTCCTTACGCCCTCTATCTCTCTATCGTCTAGCACCTGCTGTGGTGATAACCGTGGGGTGCTAGTCTCCTTTCCGAACTAACGCCTGCTGTGGTGATAACCGCATGGTATTCCCTCTCTTCCTGGCGTCTGCTGTGGTGATAACCACGGGGCACCCTTGCCCCTAGCACCTGCTGTGGTGATAACCGTGGGGTACTAGTCTCCTTTCCCAACAAACGCCTGCTGTGGTGATACCCGCATGGTATTCTCTCTCTCTTCCTGACGTCTGCTGTGGTGATAACCACGGGTCACCCTTGCCTCTAGCACCTGCTGTGGTGATAACCGTGGGGTGCTAGTCTCCTCTCCCAACTAACGCCTGCTGTGGTGATAACCCCGGGGTGTTAGCAAAAGACTTCTATGAAGTATATCCTTCACATATCCAAACCAACCCTACCTTCATCTCACGGTGTCACAAACCAACGCCCAGGCTTACGACAGGTATTATTGCAATGAGTTGCGGATATAAACTTGTGAAAATAATTTAATTTTCACAAGCTTACATAACTTGGCTTGGTTTTTTCCCCCTAATTGTGTAAGTAAGGTAACCAATCTTACTTACATAATTAGGTCGTATAATGAAAACTGATATACTATCTGCCTACTTCAAAAAATATAAACCGAATAAATGAAGTCGATGTAACCCATAATAGCCAAGCTCCGCTGACAAGCATGTGCACTTCATTCATTCAGGGAGAACGCGCGTCCACACCGGGCGAATACTTGCCAACACTTGTATGTTTGCCTTTACGACCAATCGAGACAAGCATTCTTGTTCGTCAATAATCGGCAGTATCCCCGCTTTTTTCCGGCAGTACCCTCTATCCAGTTTTTTTAAATACCGCTTTGGCCGCGGCTTATACGAAGCTTGCCATTACGCTTCGGTACCTAGCCTCGTTCAGATTTTCTTTGAAAATAATGTTCAGGTAAATACTGCCACTGGAATCGGCAACATTAAATTCAAAGCAGGTACCAGTGTTCACCGTCCCTACCAATGTAGGTACACGTACTATTTTTAAATGCGTGGAATACTTCATTCCTACCCATCTTTAACAAATATAATTAACTGACACTGGCGTTCGTGACCGCTCTCAACTGCGTCCACACCGGGCGAGCACGAACGACGAACACCGTTTGATATAGCGACTCCAAGTGGGAACATTCGCCAATACGTCCACACCTACACAGCATCTGCATTCGCGGGTGCTCGGCTCGTCGATCCTCGCCCGGTGTGGACGCGGCTTCAGAGAGCTCCTCACATATGTACAGATCGCTGCTATCTTGTCTTGGTCTTCCCCACGATCCAGTACGTTCAGGAGCGCGTGGGTCTACCTGCTCGAACGGTATTGTGTTACTCTCAGAGTAATCAGCGATGTAGCGCTTAAGGCAGTGCTATATGGGTTGAAGATTGGACAAAGGAAGAAGAAAATGTCCTAAGGTCTCCAGCTCCTGTAGGTTGCTGTTCATGCAAAGCGCTGTGCGATTCATGGCGTGCTGCTTCTTGTCAACATAGAGGCTAAGTTTCCCCTTATATCCCGAAACGTCAGGGAATGGACTGGCATTCAGCAGGCTGGGGAACTCTCCAGAGTTGTTGATGACAAGGAAGCTGTCTCTGTCGTGATAGCCAACGGTAATTCAATTCGGTAATTTAATTCTGGCATGTTATGCTAACCACTGCCCAATGCTTCCAGCTCGTTGAAACGCAGTCTGGGCAGTCGGCCCTCGTCCATAGCCGACAACCTCAACCAGTAACCCAAGATTCTACAAAAAAACCGCCACCCTCAGCCGAGGTCGACCCGTCTCCAGCCGGAGGTAGGTAATGGCTGGAATATGTGAGTAAGGCAAGTGGAGAAGGCGCTTCAAGAACCCGTTCTGCACAACCTTCAGCTCGCCCAAGTACCTTGAGCCCCAAATATTGATATTTCCTTAAAACCCCCCTTTTCCATCTTTACAGAACCTTTACAGCCCCGGGGCTGGGTAGCGTTGAGCCTGAAAAATCGAATAAAGCTGGAAATTATTTTAAACCACTTCTGGTATGCCATATAAGAGTAGTATTAGTATGAGACGGTTTCTCAGCTCAGCTGAAATTTTGAGAGCCCAAAGACCACGTTTTGTTATAAGAAATAAATAAAATTAAATGAACAAAACTTGAACCAACTGATGGTACGTTATGCTGTGTGAAACATTTTTCACAAACTTCAACCCGACCTCCACTCAATCATCAATATTGACAAAGTGAGCTAATGTCACTGTTCAAATGTTAGCCAAAGAACATACAATACGTTCAGCGAATCATAATAACAGTAAATAAATAATATATCATTGTCATTTCACAGATCTGGGAGTGATGTAAAAATAACTAAACAATTTCATGTCTAAATGCATATATTATTAATTTAAAAAAATGATACTATAAATATAAATGTACTGATATGTAAAAAACTCAAATATACACCAATGCTATATACGTTTTTGGGAATATTGAATATACACAGACTTGAGAAATTAATTTAATTGAATTTAGCTTTTTTGGAAGGGCCGGGGGTGTAGCCTGCATCAGCGTTCTTCCTCCTTATCATCTGAGCACAAGAGGTTGTCCAGAGCCTCCTCGTCTGACACCAAGGTCTCACGAACAGACGTCGATGCCGACAGTTATTTTCGGCAAGTGGTCGCAAGAGTGACCACAGAACCGTGGAGCACCTCAGCCTCACCGTCCTGCAACTACAGGCGTCGCTACAATCCCTCTTGAAGCTGCAAGAGATCAACTGCAAGAGATGTTGTGGGGCTGCGCTATTCGCCATTACATTCATACGGTTACATTCAGGGACATATTTAGCACAGTCTTGACAGTATTTGTTTTCCCAAGCTCATTTTTCTGTTGAGCTTCAATAAGTTCTTCGTTGATTTGATCTCCACCGATAAAACGGCGTGTTACCTGAAATTGAAATGATCAGACGAGGATGCCGTAGCTCTCGCTGGATTCACATTTGCTTCTTCACGGTAAACAAGAGCTTTGATCATGAGAGGGTTGTTGAACCGCTTTTGGCACGCCTCATACACGGATACCTTATGTACCTACAGATTTAAATAAACGTTAATTTTTCAGGTTTTTCAATGGAACGCTCGATGCTAAGGGTTTTTATCCCTCTTTCCTTCACCGAGAGAAAAATGTGGCGCACCATGCCCGCTAGGAACACTCGGAATTGATTTCCCGATAGGAAACCTAGCGGGTGTGCCTAATCCCAAGCGGGTAGGGTGTAAATCGTATCGGGTGATGGTAAAAATCTATCGGGAAGACGTAACTCCAATCGGGTACGACATAAATTTCTATCGGGCTGCCATAAAAATCTATCGGGCTGTTAGATTAGCCCCTCCTATCGGGTATGGTTCGGATATTTTTGTATCGGGCATTCGTAAAAACAAGCGGGTTTTGGTAATTCCTAACGGGTATTCGTCAAAATCGTATCGGGTGGCGACTTAACCCTAACGGGCTTTTATAAATGGGAACTACACCCGTTAAGAAATCAATCGGGTCTGTTGGTTGTCTATCGGGTTTCATAACAAATTCCTATCGGGTCCATGAAACCCAAGCGAGCATGCAAATATTCCAAAAAAATACCTGTTAGCGCACTATCGGGTCATCTGAACATTTACGTCTCCCGTTTGATGATCTATCGGGTTTTTTTCACAATTCCTAGCGGGTGTATGAAAAACGATCTAGCTAGCAAATGTTGAAAAAAATACCCGTTAGCACACTATCGGGTCATCTGAGCATTTACGTCTCCCGTTTGATAACCTATCGGGTTTATGCAAAATTCCTATCGGGTGTATGAAAAACGATCTAGCTAGCAAATGTTGAAAAAAATACCCGTTAGCACACTATCCGGTCATCTGAGCATTTACGTCTCCCGTTTGATAACCTATCGGGTTTTATGCAAACCTCCTATCGGGTGTACGAAAAACAATCGAGCATGGAAATGTTCAAAAAAATACCTGTTAGCTGACTGTCGGGTCATCTGAGCATTAAGATCTCCCGATTGATAATCTATCGGGTTTATACAAAATTCCTATCGGGTAGAAATAAAATTAATCGAGCTGGGAAATATGCATAAAATACCCGTTAGCGCCTATCGGGTGAAATAATTGTCAAGAGCTCCCCCTTAATAATCTATCGGGTTACATCACACATCGCTATCGGCCTATGAAAGCCAATCGAGCAGGGAAATAGTGAACAAAAATACCCGTTAGTCTTCCTATCGGGTGATGTTTGTTGCTAACAACACCCGATTGAAGATCTACCATTTCCATTGAGTGATCCCTATCGGGTAGAGAAAAATCGATCGAGCTGAGAAATATTCATAAAATACCCGTTAGCCACCAATCGGGTGATATAATTGTTAACAGCTCCCGCTTAATAATCAACCGGGTTGCATCGACCAACATCTATCGGGTTGAACAATGCAATCGAGCAGGGAAATGCCGAACAAAATACCCGTTAGTAGCTCTATCGGGTGGCTGTAATTGATAACAACACCCGAGTGAACATCTATCGGGTTGCACAGACGAGTCTCTATCGGTTTTTGGAAAACCAATCGAGCAAGAAAAAATTCAAAAAGTAGCCGTTAGCTTTCTATCGGGTTCTGCCAGTGTGAACAGCTCTGTTTTACTTTTGTATCGGGTTATCTCATTCAAAACATACCCGTTAGCATCGTAACGGGTCGTCTCATAGCTCCCGATTGATAATCATCCGGGTTGCATCGACCAACGTCTATCGGGTTGAACAATGCAATCGAGCAGGGAAATGCCGAACAAAATACCCGTTAGTAGCTCTATCGGGTGGATGTAATTGATAACAACACCCGAGTGAACATCTATCGGGTTGCACAGACGAGTCTCTATCGGGTTTTGGAAAACCAATGGAGCAGGAAAATATTGAAAAAATACCCGTTGGCTGCCTATCGGGTGATATAATTGTTAACAGCTCCCGCTTAGTAATCAATCGGGTTGTCCAATGATTCCCTATCGAGTAGGCAACATTTCTATCGGGTGTCAAGTAGGTCCCGCCACAATTTGAACTTGGTCGAAGGGGCATTGGCTCCGGAGATGGATTCACAAATTTTTTCCCAGGTTCCGAGTGAGCGTTGAAGGGTTTTACAATTTGAACTTGGTCAAAGGGGCATTGGCTCTGGAGACGGATTCACAAATATTTTCCCAGGTTCCGAGTGACCGTTGAAAGGTTTTATGTGAGGATTTAGTACAAGACGAGATACGTAGAATCCTCACACAAAAGCCTGCAACAGTTAATGAAGAGTTGGGAAAATATTTGTGGTTTAATGATAGCCCAGGTAGCCCGAATCCCTGTGAGGAGGTATAGGAAGCGAAGCCTGCATTCACCATTTCTAAAGGATAACTGTTTTTGGGGAGTGGTGAGAATTTGAGAATAACAACTCTTTCCCTTCACCTCCCGTAAATATGGACGTTTGGAGGACATGTACTTGTTACCATGGGAGGGTTCACGCGAAGAAATATGGTAAAGTTGAGGGAATTGTGAAGGACATGATACTGGACCTGAAAATTAAAAACGCTGCAAAGTCCTTGTCACGCATGGGTTTATTATTATTCTATATGCAGAAATGGTGGCTGTTCATTTATTGTTGCTTTAATGTAAAATAATTATTGAAATAGTTATTTCCGGTGGTTCCCACAAATTTTGGCCCCCAAAACTTGAATTAGGTATACCTACGCTTTTTTTTCTTTTTTATTTCAAATTATCTTTGATCATTGCCCAACCCACCCGCCCATTTACCCGCAGGGTGGCTGTCCACAAGCATAATCCAATTGACATGTTGTCGTCCTTCACCAGTTTTCGAGTTTTATATATATTATCAACAGATTTATGCTGAGCACCCCCACCTGAGAGAATTATGACTCCGTATTTTTTTTTTGTACTGATGAGTCCTCAGTATAGTCGAGAGTCAGTTAGACTTGGTTTTCATTGAATTTTTACCTCCCCTCCCAACGAGTATTTCTCTCTGGTGCGGGGGGTGCTCGACCTCGTTGAAATACCCGTTAGTAGCTCTATCGGGTGGATGTAATTGATAACAACACCCGAGTGAACATCTATCGGGTTGCACATACGAGTCCCTATCGGGTTTTGGAAAACCAATCGAGCAGGAAAATATTCAAAAAATACCCGTTGGCTGCCTATCGGGTGATATAATTGTTAACAGCTCCCGCTTAGTAATCAATCGGGTTGTCCAATGATTCCCTATCGAGTAGGCAACAAGTCTATCGGGTATTAATTAGTTCCAGCCACAATTTGAACTTGGAACAATTAAACAGTGTAGGAAAACGGTTGTTGAGCGCATGATGACCTATGATATTATAATAATATATTCTAGGGCGAGAAGTAATTTGGCATGAGCCAAATTGAGTAGTTTGGCCGGTCATTTTCACCCGAGCTATACTCATTATGAACATCTCTGTGAATGAAGTGTAATATAATATTATATTGTATTGAATAAAGTTTTGATAAAAACGACAGCGTTTACAAAGTGATGTGCATCGCTTTTGCAACATTTCATGGCGTCATTCAATGCCGGAAGGAATCTGAGGGCAGTAAGTACCTATATGTCATTTATTTCTACAAGTCCACTACATGTTGTAAGTTGTTATGTTGTGCATGTGCATGCGTACATTATCAATTAAATTGAATTATCAATGGAATGAGTCGTTAATCACTCGTGGTATTTGTGATGGGGTTTTTAAAATATTTTTTCCTAGTAGGCACAGGTACCTATACTAATGGTAGGCACGTAGGAGTTTCTGGCAGAAATGTTAGAAAAACCGTACACGTGTTAGCAAGTGAGTGAAAACCCGATACGAATTTAAAAACCCGTTACACATTACAGTAACCCGTTAGAAGCAGGAATTGAAAAACCCGTTAAGGGATTCGAAACACCCGATAGGACGTTATGAAACACCCGATCTCAATTGAAAAAGCCGTTACGAGTTTCGAAGTACCCGGTAGGAAGTTGTGAAAAACCCGATAGGAGTAACAGAAACTCGATAGGAATCGGAAAACCGTTTGAAATCGGGAAACCTGACACGATAGAAATGAAAACCCGTTTGGGAGGTAAAAAGACGTTACACGACATTCAAACACCCGATAGGAGGCAGAAAACAACCGATAGGAATCAGAGAAGCGTGTGAAATCGGATACCCGATAGGGACCTCAACACCCGATAGGGATTTGATAAAGTCGCTAGAAACATTCAGACACCCGATAGGATGTAAAAAACACCCGATGGGGAATGGGAAAGTGTCTGAAATCGGATACCCGTTAGGAATCTTAGCACCCGATAGGGGATTTGAAAAACCCGCTAGAAACATTCGGACACCCGATAGGAGCACATGCCTGCCCGCTTGGAGCAGGGAAACCCGTTACCAGGTGGGGCATGGTGGGGAGACCTCTATATAACCCCAACGTCCCCTTATGGCGACAACCACTTCTTCCCGATCACTCGCGTCACTCACGTGTTCTGCTTACTTCCCTGTGCTTCTTCATTCTGTGTGTTGCGCGTGTGTTTCAAATCAGTTGTTTGAAATCAGTTGTGTTTCAAATCAGTTGTTTCAAATTAGTTGTGTTTCTTGTTTGTTGTGCTTCAATTATCAACGTTCACCCGTCACCAAACAGACATTCGGACCCTGGTACGTTGTACTACAGAATTCATTTTTATTTCAATGGCGGACCAACAGTTGACTGATATTCTAGAGTCTTGGAAATTGGATGCAAGAATTGTTGCTGCATTTCAAGGTTAGCAAAAACCTTTTTGACTCTTTTTCTATAATATTCCGATTTCATGATAATCGCATAAAATTTATGTTAAAGGTATATTTAATATACCTTTAACTTCCAAATCGAAAGTGACATTTCAATCTGAATTTAATTTCGTTTTGTTGAGTATTACTATTTCCTGTTGCCAACGTATTTACCAAATGAAACTTTTGTTGTATGATATTCCGATTTCAAGATATACTCACATACCTGTGACTTCTAAATCCCAAGTGACATTTCAATTAGAATTTAGTTTTGTTTTGTTGAGTATTACTATTTCCTTTTGCCAACGTAATGACCAAACGCTAATTTTTGTTGTATAATATTCCGATTTCATGATGTACACGTAGCTATGACTTACACACCCACACTGGCAATTGAATTTGTTTTGTTGAGTATTATTATTTTCTTTTGCAAACGTATTTACCTACCAAACGAAACTTTTTGTTGAATGATATTCCGGTTTCAAGATATAATCACATACCTGTAACTTCCAAATCCAAAGTGACATTTCAATTTGAATTTAATTTCGTTTTGTTGAGTATTACTATTTCCTGTTGCCAACGTATTTACCAAATGAAACAGTTGTTGTATGATATTCCGATTTCAAGATATACTCACATACCTGTGACTTCTACATCCAAAGTGACATTTCAATTTGAATTTAGTTTTGTTTTGTTGAGTATTACTATTTCCTTTTGCCAACGTAATGACCAAACGCTAATTTTTGTTGTATAATATTCCGATTTCATTATGTACCTACACGTAGAAATGACTTGCACACCCACACTGACAATTTGAATTTGTTTCCAACCAATTTACCAAATGTAAACGGTTTTTCTATAATATTCGGATTTCATGATGATCTTGGTTTAAATTTCATTGTTACGATATCGGGAAATTGCTACGTGTGTTAGTGCCCGTTGGTAATTCAATCGGGTAGTATTGGACGTTAAATACTTGCACCAACTTGTTTTTCGTTGTCCCTTGTATACATAACGGGTGTTTGGAGGGGGGGGGGGGATGAGTACCCGTTAGTAATCCAATCGGGTAGTGTTGTACTTTAAAATATGTTCAAAAAACTGTTTCCCTTGCCGCTTGTAGTCGTATCGGGTGTTCACTTCGTTCCAAACGGGTTCATCCGGACTTTGCCAAATAGTCGTAAACATTCGTAACGGGTGTTTGAGGGTATGGGTACCCGTTAGTAATACAGTCGGGTAGTGTTGTACTTTAAAATATTTTCAACAAACTGTTTTGCCTTGCCGCTTGTAGTCGTATCGGGTGTTCACTTCGTTCCAAACGGGTTCATCCGGACTTTGCCAAATAGTCGTAAATATTCGTAACGGGGGTTTGAGGGTATACCACCCGTTAGTAATCCAATCGGGTAGTGTTGTACTTTAAAATATTTTCAACAAACTGTTTTGCCTTGCCGGTTGTAGTCGTATCGGGTGTTCACTTCGTTCCAAACGGGTTCATCTGGACTTTGCCAAATAGTCGTAAACATTCGTAACGGGTGTTTGAGGGTATGGGTACCCGTTAGTAATCCAATCGGGTAGTGTTGTACTTTAAAATATGTTCAACAAACTGTTTTGCCTTGCCGCTTGTAGTCGTATCGGGTGTTCACTTCGTTCCAAACGGGTTCATCTGGACTTTGCCAAATAGTCGTAAACATTCGTAACGGGTGTTTGAGGGTATGGGTACCCGTTAGTAATCCAATCGGGTAGTGTTGTACTTTAAAATATGTTCAACAAACTGTTTTGCCTTGCCGCTTGTAGTCGTATCGGGTGTTCACTTCGTTCCAAACGGGTTCATCTGGACTTTGCCAAATAGTCGTAAACATTCGTAACGGGTGTTTGAGGGTATGGGTACCCGTTAGTAATCCAATCGGGTAGTGTTGTACTTTAAAATATTTTCAACAAACTGTTTTGCCTTGCCGCTTGTAGTCGTATCGGGTGTTCACTTCGTTCCAAACGGGTTCATCTGGACTTTGCCAAATAGTCGTAAACATTCGTAACGGGTGTTTGAGGGTATGGGTACCCATTAGTAATCCAATCGGGTAGTGTTGTACTTTAAAATATTTTCAACAAACTGTTTTGCCTTGCCGCTTGTAGTCGTATCGGGTGTTCACTTCGTTCCAAACGGGTTCATCTGGACTTTGCTAAATAGTCGTAAACATTCGTAACGGGTGTTTGAGGGTATGGGTACCCGTTAGTAATCCAATCGGGTAGTGTTGTACTTTAAAATATGTTCAACAAACTGTTTTGCCTTGCCGCTTGTAGTCGTATCGGGTGTTCACTTCGTTCCAAACGGGTTCATCTGGACTTTGCCAAATAGTCGTAAACATTCGTAACGGGTGTTTGAGGGTATACCACCCGTTAGTAATCCAATCGGGTAGTGTTGTACTTTAAAATATTTTCAACAAACTGTTTTGCCTTGCCGCTTGTAGTCGTATCGGGTGTTCACTTCGTTCCAAACGGGTTCATCTGGACTTTGCCAAATAGTCGTAAACATTCGTAACGGGTGTTTGAGGGTATGGGTACCCGTTAGTAATCCAATCGGGTAGTGTTGTACTTTAAAATATTTTCAACAAACTGTTTTGCCTTGCCGCTTGTAGTCGTATCGGGTGTTCACTTCGTTCCAAACGGGTTCATCTGGACTTTGCCAAATAGTCGTAAACATTCGTAACGGGTGTTTGAGGGTATGGGTACCCATTAGTAATCCAATCGGGTAGTGTTGTACTTTAAAATATTTTCAACAAACTGTTTTGCCTTGCCGCTTGTAGTCGTATCGGGTGTTCACTTCGTTCCAAACGGGTTCATCTGGACTTTGCTAAATAGTCGTAAACATTCGTAACGGGTGTTTGAGGGTATGGGTACCCGTTAGTAATCCAATCGGGTAGTGTTGTACTTTAAAATATTTTCAACAAACTGTTTTGCCTTGCCGCTTGTAGTCGTATCGGGTGTTCACTTCGTTCCAAACGGGTTCATCCGGACTTTGCCAAATAGTCGGAAATATTCGTAACGGGTGTTTGAGGGTATACCACCCGTTAGTAATCCAATCGGGTAGTGTTGTACTTTAAAATATTTTCAACAAACTGTTTTGCCTTGCCGCTTGTAGTCGTATCGGGTGTTCACTTCGTTCCAAACGGGTTCATCTGGACTTTGCCAAATAGTCGTAAACATTCGTAACGGGTGTTTGAGGGTATGGGTACCCGTTAGTAATCCAATCGGGTAGTGTTGTACTTTAAAATATTTTCAACAAACTGTTTTGCCTTGCCTTGCCTTGCCTTGCTCGTCGTATCGGGTGTTCACTTGGTCTCATGGCTGACATTTTTTTCCCCTGCCACAGCTGCCGGATTTGAAACTGACGATTTACGCGACCTAGAACCAGACAGGGTCCTCTGGGAAGCAGTAGCAACAGGACTGTGGACTCCGCCACAGAAGGTGCGATACGCAACAGGGTGGAAGGCGAAATTCGGTCCACTCTCCTCTCCCAGACGTTCTTCGACATCTCTTGCTAGACCCATATCAAGTGACGACTCCACCCCAACACTTCCTTCGCCGGTGAGTGTTGTCACTTACAATTACAGACGACAGGCAGACGGAAACAGTGTTCATGTTTGACAATAACTTCCACCATATAAGTATGTATTGTTACGAGGTGAACGGTGTTTTTGTTGCAGTCTTACTCCTCGATCCCGCGCCGTAGAGAGTCGTTGCCGAGTGAACTACGGCTCAGCGATCCATCTTCTGACGACGACGACGACGACGAAGCCGCCGACGACGACCCCCACGTCGCCAGATACAAGCGAGTCGATAAGGCTGCTTTCATTAACACTTTAGATAAGGTAATGTGCATGACACCATCCGTGTGAAATTGTATCATGTACTCATAGTCAAACTTATAGGGTTTTTATATTAAATGTACATCTATTCCTCTCTCCCTAACAGGTCACAAAAATACTACAAAAGTCTGAGAAAGGGAAGAGCTGCGCTGAGCTAGCAGGGTCGAAGAGGACCAGGGCAATCAGCTCATCTGACAGGAAGGTGGTAGCGGATATTGTTATAAACCACCTTCACCGACAAGCCACCCCCGTGGGTGCGAACGTCATCCCCCATTTCTCTTATAAAGAATTGAAGTGAGTGACACCTTGAAATTTGTGATTACGCATTGTTTGTTAGTACATTAGTATTACATGTGGAGTACTCGTATCTTAACATTCCTCTGCATAAAGACATAATAATCACGTGTTTGAATTGCTGTGTACGTTTCAGTTTCATAGCTGCTCAGTTGGCGAGATATTTCCGGGATCCCTCCTCGCTGTGGTTTACTTTATCAGCATCGACGCGGGGGGGCTCGTCACACAGCAGTGACAGCACGCCGACGAAAAAACCAAGGAAGTACCCCTACGGGCACTTGTGGAGCAAAGTGAACAACCTCAAGGACTCCTGGAGGAAGGCCAATAAAGAAAAGTACGATAAAATAAAGGAGGCAAACTCCAAGAGGACAAGCGAAGCAAGGAAACGGAAGGGAGGCAAACAGAAGAGGGCCTACACGAAGAAGCCGAAGCAGCCAACCACCTCCCCTCCGCCCGTACGGAAAACCCTGACAGGTGAGTCTACTCTCTATTCATCTCTTTTCCTCCTACCACCCTCCTTCTCTGCCGTTTCTGTGTTATTTATTGTGAGGAGTCCTAACCGTTAATGTTATTTTCCTAGAGTGGGAAGAGGAACTCGAGAATCATCCCTCCATCCAAACCATCAGGGGAAGTGATTGGTTGAGCCGGGCGTCGATCTCCAAAGAGATACAAGAGGCGTTACGGAGGACAGCGAAGCTGCGGCACGACTACCTATGCTGTGAAAACAACAACCTATTCCACTACATCGACTACTTCCCGTTCTTCAAGTCGTCCGTCCACGCAGCGAAAGTGGTGAGTTCTTAATTTGAATGTATTTCATGTGCTCTGTTTATATACTTGTGCCTGCAGTTGTTTAAAGCGAGGAATGTTTTTTGAGTAATCAGTAATAATAGTTGTTGTTTTCTGTTGTACAGATAGAATCTGATTTCAAGGAGATATATAACATCCCGGAGGGGAAGCTGTACCAAAAGCTTAGAGAACTCCACCCGGCCATAGTATCGGAGGCTAGGTCTTCCAGAAGAGTGAAAGGGAGGGAGACGTTCGTCGAGGCAATACTGAAGTACTACGACAACAATACCGGTGAGAAATAATTGTGATTGGCCTACTCTGTGTTCAAATTGACTAGGAAACATTTTTTCAATTTTAATATTTTGTTGTGACCAGGGATTTTTCTTCTTCACGCATTTGTAAACAAATGATTTGTTGAAATTGCTTTATTTGACCATGAGGTGGTTGTAATGACTGAATTGTACTGTACGAACGTGTTGATAATGTGCTCCGTGATATTTCAGAGGAGGACAAGAGAACGACTGCAGCTCTCGTCGCCCTCCCGTACGCTATTGGGACACGAAGATTAAGGAAGACCAAAGCAAGTAAAGCTACGATTCAGATCTCAAAGAAGGAATCAGCGGATCACTTCGTCACATTCCTGGAAACGGAGTCTGAGGTGGACAACCTCCACGCCCAACGCCTGGAAGCCGAACAAGGAACGTTGCAACCGTATGTCATAGCAATAGGAAAATTAGGTTCCGTCAGCCATTGTCTAGTCAAATATTTAGATTTGAGCCTTAGAGCTGACACCATACTCCAGGCAGTCGATCTTTGTTTTAAATTAATATTCGTGCTGAACTGTGAGTACCCACCTCAGTGTACACACATCTGGCAAACTCTAGAACTGGTATGCTATGAGTTAAAGGTTTCGACAGACTTCCTCCTCTCTGCCGTGACTCTCGTTTCCACCTGTTCCCAGTTTCTAGAGTCTCACATCAAACCCCCCCCTGCTGCTGCTCCTCCTGCTGATGGTGGCTCCAGTGATGAAAATTCATTTGTACAAGTGTTGATACAAAAATACGCCATTGTAGAGGGCGAATGTGTATGCTTTGTTGTGAGTGGCAAAACAGGTAGATTGATAACTTTCTTAAACTTAACTGGGGAAAACATTATACACGGTAACATTCTTGGTGATTCGGAACTGTTAACTTATGGTACTTGTACAAAAGCCTTTGCAGAAGAACACAGATTAGATTCTTACAATATACATCCCACCAATATCGAAATACTTGGTGACCTTCAAATAACAAATGCTCCTGCTTCAGTAATATTACCTTTCACATCAACTTCAGGGGGTATTGATTCACATTTGCCATCAACTTCAGGGGGTATTGAGTCACATTTGCCATCAACTTCAGGGGGTATTGATTCACATTTGCCATCAACTTCAGGGGGTATTGAGTCACATTTGCCATCAACTTCAGGGGGTATTGATTCACATTTGCCATCAACTTCAGGGGGTATTGAGTCACATTTGCTATTCACTTCAAGTTCAAAATCAATTTTTGACCCATCTGAGGAGGTACATCTACCATCAGCAACAGCAGTTCCTCCTGAGGCAAGCCCTGCTCTTTCAGGTGTATCTGAACCACCTCCCCTTCTGTCTCCTACATGGCCAACAACTCCCGTTAAGGAAGTTGGATTCCACAAAGACAGTAGGACCCCGACAAGAGTGACCCCATCTAAGCTAACCACTGCTACAGCCACTCCAGAGTCTGATACCAGCACTCTGCCCGTTTCCCCTCCCCCCCATTCCAGCAGCTCCCCTGCCTCATCCAGCGAACTGGGCAGTACTCCACGGTCCTTACAGGATTTGGTCGAACGCTAGAAAGTTGCAGTACGTAGCAGTAAGAGTAAAAAACAGCTGACGTACCCACCACGTCCTCATCACTGATTGCTTTACAACGTGTCTACACTGAGGTGGTGCTACTTAGTTACCATTAATTTGTGCATCAACAGTTGCTTGATGACCGTTCTGAATAATATCTAAATAACATTCTATAATAATATATACTCTAAATAAAATTGTGTTGAAGTGTACCATATTTCATTGGGTATATACATCACTGTTCCAACATGAGTGGTACAGAACATTACAAATGTCACTACTGTCCCTTAACATTCAGAGAAGTCAACCGTTTGATTGAGCATGTTATGAACCAATGTCTTAGTAGTGGAGAGAAACACAAAGAAAAGAGAGTTTTGCACTGCGGTATGTGTGGGTACAATACCTCCCTCCCCTGGAGACTGAAGGAACATCTTGTTAGGGTTCACCCTCCACGTCCTCAGTCGCATATGCATGACGATGGTTGTGATGTTTTGTGTCAAGCAGCTATGTCTCGTTCCTCCTCCTCCTCCTCCTGCGATGATGATGGTGAGTTAATGAGGGTCGACGAGGGGCAGCGGCGGCCGCCTCTCGTCGTCAGGTCAAACAATGATATTGCCGCACTGCTTTCTAGGGAGTTAGCTGAAATTACTGCTGACGCCTTAGAGGATACTGGTACGACAGAGAAGATTGTACAGTTTTTCATGCACCGCTTCAATCATTATCATCAGGTTTTTCACTCTTTGGGTCTCAGAAATGTATACAATCGCTACGCTAGCACGACCATGCCGACCTGTTGTGAAACGACGTTGACGTCGTTTGTCGACGACATCAAATCCATTATGGACAGCTCTGTGAAACCCATGCGCACGATCCACTCTCGCTTGAACTACTTCTCTCAGCTAGGGACGTTCATCAAACCTGTGTCAGTATTTGTGAGTAAAGAACTTAGTGGAGCAGGAGAAGTAGCTGCACTTACTGACAGAGACATTCACTTGGGTTACGGCGACTCAGATCAATTCGTTCAGTTCATTCCGATGAGGGTGGTTCTTAAAAAGCTCTTTGAAATCCCAGGTTTTTTTCAGGAGGTGGTGGAATGGGGGCAGGCTTGCTCTGAGACAATGGAGGTGACGTGTTTTTCAGAAAGTAGGGTGTGGTTGTCACATGCTCGTCAACGTCAGCACGCTGCAGACGGCTCTTATTTTTTCCCTCTCCACCTTTATTACGACGATTTTGAAGCTGGTAATGCACTTGGTAGCCACTCAGGCATTCATAAGTTAGGTGGTGTTTACTACTCCCTTCCGTTCGCCCCTCCACGTTTGGCGTCCAAGCTCCGGTTCATCATGTTGGCAGCTGTTTTCAAATCTCGGCTACGTTCTGTTCATGGGAACAAAGCAGTCTTCACTCCTGTCATAGATGAACTCAAGTTCCTGTACGAACAGGGCATCAACGTGTCTGTCGGGAGCAGGGGATCTGTAATTGTCAAGTTTGCTGTTGGGTGCCTGGTCGGTGATAACCTGGGGCTGAATTCTATGCTGGGGTTCACTAGTAGCTTCAATGCAAGTAGGTGTTGTAGGATATGTCGCATCCGTAAAGAGGATTACAACACAACTTTGAGGGAAGACCCCGACCTGTTGCGGACTAGTGACAATTTCAAAGCCGATTACTCTGCTAATACTCCTTCGCTAACCGGTGTTGTAGAGCCTTGTGTCTGGGAAGAGCTGGGTTACTTTAGGATCGAAAACAACTGTTCAGTCGACTTTATGCATGACATGTTCGAAGGCGTAGCACGCTATGTCATGTTAGTCGTCCTCAAGGGTCTCATCTACAAAAACAAATGCTTCACTCTTCCTCAGCTCAACGATCGTATCAGAAACTTGTCGTACGGTCCAGATTATTCCTCTAGACCCATGCCCATCTCTCCCGCCCCCAGCAACAATTTCACCATGAGGATGTCTGCCTCAGAAATGCGAACATTCCTCGCTTACTTTGGTCTCATGGTGGGTCACTGGGTAGAAGTAGGTGATTACGACCCTCATTTCACTGACGATGAATTTGCTGACGACGACGACGACGAGGAGGAGGAGGAGGAGGAGGAGGAGGAGGAGGAGGAGGAGGATAATGATGGTGGGGGGAGAGATGAGGTCCCTAATAAACGTTCTAGAAGGAGTAGAGTTTCCACTAAAAAAAAAGCAACCACCACTCGTGGTAAGAGGAGCGCGAGGAACCCTCCTAAAAAAAGGCGTGAGCATGGAGGGAGAGGGGCACGAGTTGCCTCAGATGCTGAAGAGTATTACAAATTGTACTTGCTAATGAACGAAGTGATCAAATTGATTAGCCAAGATTCTGTTAGTAACATGAAATCACTGTACCTTGCCGATGTGATCGAACTGTTTCTTAAAACTTTCGTACATTTGTCATTCAAACTCTCTCATCTCCCTCAATCTGAAGGCGGTGAGCCTAAAGTTCCGCCGGCGTTGCAGCCAAAATTCCATTTTCTAACCCATTACCCATCAATGATGATGAAGCATGGACCCTTGTCAGCTCTCTCCAGCTTCAGGTTCGAATCAAAAAACAAACAATTGAAAACTGGATTGAGGAATTCTTTTAACAATATTAATACTCCATTTTCAGCCGCTAAGAAAGAACAGTACCACCTTAACTATCTTTTCTTCCACAACTCCCTTCCCAATCGACTAGACGAGCCTGGGAAATTATCTATCATTACTGATCAATCAGAACTGTTGGAGGTTAGCACATCCCTCCAAATTGACCCTGCTGAAATTCGATGTATCAAATTCGTTACCACTTACGATGGTGTTAAATTCAATCCAGACTATATGGTATGCTTCGATTTAGACGATAGAGGGCTTCCACAATTTTACCAGATCTTAACCATGTACTTAGACCTTAGAACATACGAGACCTACGTAAAAGGGCTCAACTATGTGACTCACATGTTTTCAACTCATTTCCAAGCTTATGAAGTCGAATCCCTTGGTTTTCATTCATTTTACAAACTGTCAAACCGCCGATATACTTTCCCAAATACGTTAGTTAAGGCTCTAGACTACAATCACTACGTATTAATGCGGAACAGCCTGTAATTAAACATGAACATAGACAACTGTTAAACTGTTTATTTTGTTGTTGTACTTAGTTAAGAAACAAATTGCTAAACAATCTGCGTACGAAAACAAATTATTTATTGCCGTTTTTTATTGTGAATTTGAACTTTATGACTTTTATGAATAAATTGATGACCTAAACACTTGTGTTAACTCTTCTTTGCCCAAGCTGTGTTCACCTTTAGAAATAAGAATTACTTATTCACATTTCTATACATTTATAACTTTCATTTCTTTGTTCAACTGTTTGATCAACACTTTGATTTCAATGAGTATTTCAATTTCATGAGTATATGTTTCACGCAGGTTCCTCACCAGGCTTCGAAATCCTCATTCTCCCTACTCCGTAGGATTCCTCCTAATCCCAATCCACCGCTACCCTTTTGCATCTCCATACGCTCTACTAATAATTACCTGATTGGTAGAGCCATTGGAGAATGCAAACGGTTAGGGTGGAAACGGGCTCATTAGGAATCCAATCGGGTAGTGAGAAGTAGGCTCGATAGAATCCTATCGGGTTCTACGAGTGGACGCTCGATAGAATCCTATCGGGTTCTACGAGTGGACGCTCGATAGAATCCTATCGGGTTCTACGAGTGGACGCTCGATAGAATCCTATCGGGTTCTACGAGTGGATGCTCGATAGAATCCTATCGGGTTCTACGAGTGGACGCTCGATAGAATCCTATCGGGTTCTACGAGTGGACGCTCGATAGAATCCTATCGGGTTCTACGAGTGGACGCTCGATAGAATCCTATCGGGTTCTACGAGTGGACGCTCGATAGAATACTATCGGGCGTCTACTCGTAGAACCCGCTAGGATTCTATCGGGCGTCCATTCGTAGAACCCGATAGATCCCAAGCGGGTGTTAGGTGGTAGACCCGATAGCAATCAAACGGGTGTTAGGTGGTAGACCCGATAGCAATCAAACGGGTGTTAGGTGGTAGACCCGATAGCAATCAAACGGGTGTTAGGTGGTAGACCCGATAGCAATCAAACGGGTGTTAGGTGGTAGACCCGATAGCAATCGAACGGGTGTTAGGTGGTAGACCCGATAGCAATCAAACGGGTGTTAGGTGGTAGACCCGATAGCAATCAAACGGGTGTTAGGTGGTAGACCCGATAGCAATCAAACGGGTGTTAGGTGGTAGACCCGATTGCAATCAAACGGGTGTTAGGTGGTAGACCCGATAGCAATCAAACGGGTGTTAGGTGGTAGACCCGATAGCAATCAAACGGGTGTTAGGTGGTAGACCCGATAGCAATCAAACGGGTGTTAGGTGGTAGACCCGATTGCAATCAAACGGGTGTTAGGTGGTAGACCCGATTGCAATCAAACGGGTGTTAGGTGGTAGACCCGATTGCAATCAAACGGGTGTTAGGTGGTAGACCCGATAGCAATCAGACGGGTGTTAGGTGGTAGACCCGATTGCAATCAAACGGGTGTTAGGTGGTAGACCCGTTAGGAACAGCATGGACGTGCAAGGATTACCCGATTGTTTTCAATTTTTTGCCCGATTGGAAACCAAACGGGTGTTTCTTTACAGCACGTTCGGCTGCTATCGGGTATCCCAGCACGTACGTGCTGTGATTACCCGATAGGGTCTTATCAGTAGATTCCTATCGGGCATTTCCTGCACAAATTACCCGATAGGAGCTGCACTAAAAACCCGTTTGCAGGGATGATCTTGTGGGTACCCGATAGAAATGTTTCTTAACGGGTCTTTTTTCCATTCCTATCTGGTACGCCTAGTCCCTAGCGGGTTTTTTTCAAAGTTTTCACCGGCCTGCGAGCACCACGAGGTGGTAAAACATTGCGTTTTTTCTCTCGGTGTTCACCAAAGAGGTGAGTAGGGTATTGGCGCAATAGTCCCGGATTGTTCTGGGAAGGAAGGCCTCTTCCCACTGACCAATTTTGACATCTTGAACCTAATTAATTGACAGTAATTTGCATGGGTAGGGATGTCACACGTTGGACATCGAAATAGGATTTAGGACCATTGAAAATCCCTGTGTGCCATCATATTGCACCTTTTTGGAAAGCTCTCACTGCGATCTTTCGATAGAAAAAGAAAAATAATCATGAAATTACCCCTTTCTTTCTCACAGTGGTGTGAGGGTGCAGGTAGGACATATATTATACCGTTCTAAAACTGTATGCTTTTTGGGCCTGGTCTTCACTTTGTTTTATTATTCTGTGAATAATAGGTGTATTATTAATTGTGTATAATTAATAATAGGTTATGCATAATAAAATCACGATGGGACGGGGGGGGGGGGGGTTATCTCACGAGTATTAACTCTGAGTATCCCCTGATTTCCTTGTGGTTTTGGTTTATTATTCGGTGAATAATACACCTATGTATTCGCTCAGCAAAAAAATTGTATAACAACCCCTCAAAATATTTTCTCTTACGTTTCAAGGTGCGTAGATTCAGAAAATGCAATGTCCGTCCGCCGTATCATGCATACCAACTATATTTTTGGTCTAAAAAACTCGTTCTTTCGCACACATGCCCCATTTGGGCCCTAGTTGTGTCCCGAAACATTGCAGCCCGATTGGAATGTACACAGGGGTGTTATGAGTGAAAAACGCTGCAAAGTCCTTGTCACATGGGTTTATCTTATTGGTCTACAGAAATGCCGGCTGTTTATTTATTGTTTCTTTCATGTAAATTAATTGAAATGGCTATTTCTGGTGGTTTCCACAAATTTTGGCCCCCAGAACTTGAATTAGGTACTACGCTCCTCTTTTTTCTTCAAATTACCCTTGATCATTGATTGTACCATTTAATCGTCTTGATCCACGTGTTGACACTTTTTCTAGTGTTATTAAACAAATTGATGGTGATTTCAGACGATTTCGCAGGTTTTTGACTCATAAAAAATCAATTTTGGGAGCTGAACATCTGGTACAACCCATTTGCCACTCCTTGGTCAAAATCGACTTCATATTCGGTCTTCTCGTCCCCAAAAACATGGAAAATGATATCTCAGAAGCTCATGTTACTGACATGTTGCTAAAACTCAAAAAGTACCTATTTTTACACACATTTTCACTCATAACACCCCTGGGTATATTCCGATCGGGCTGCAAAGTTTCGGGACACAACTAGGGCCCAAATGGAGCATGTGTGCGAAAGAACGATTTTTTAGACCGAAAATGAAGCCTGTAGACGTGATACGGCGTACGGCGTACGGCGGACGGCGGACGGACATTGCATTTTTGGAATCTACACACCTTGAAACGGAAAAGAAAAAATTTTGAGGGGGTGTTATAAAAATTTTTTGCTGAGCGAATACATAGGTGTATTATTCACAGAATAATAAACCAAAATGGGTGTAAAATAGGTATTTTTGTGTTTTTTGTGTTTTAGTAACATGAGGTTTTGAGGTATCGTGTTCCATGTTTTTTAGGACGAGAATACCGAATATGAAGTCGATGCTGACCAATAAGTGGAAAATTGAGGTTCTAATGAAGTTTCAGCCTTAAATTTACGTTAAATTTTGGTCTAAAATCGTCTTTCTTCCGCGCAAAGTTTGGGAACACATTTGGGTCGCAGTTGTGCTCCAAAGCTTGGCAGCCCGATCGGAATACACCCAGGGGTGTTGTGGGGGAAGAAAATGGGTGTAAACTAGGGCTTTCTGAGGTATTTTTGAGGTTTTAGTGAACTTGGGCTTGTGAGATGTCGTTTTCCTTGTTTTTTTAGGAAGAGAAGACGGAATATGAAATTGATATTGACCAAAGAGTGAAGAATTTAGGTTGTAACGAAGGTTCAGCTCCCAAAATTCATTTTTTGTGAGTCAAAAACCTGGGAAATTGTCTGAAATCACCATAAATTTGTATGTATGTATTTGTATTTGTAAAACTGGAAGTAGTATGAAAAGGTGAATCAAGACAATTCAATGACAATTTCAGTGATCGAAAATATTTTTTTCAGAAATAGCAACCTAATATTTGTCTACCCTCAAATAAGTATATATCTTTGTGTGTCTCTTCAGTGAGGTCCCAATCGTGCCGTATTCATTCAAGAATAATAAACCCATGTGACAAGGACTTTGCAGCGTTTTGGTTTATTATTCTGTGAATAATACACTTATGTACCTATTCCCTCAGCAAACAATTTTTATTACACCCCCCCTGAAAGTTTTTTCTTTCACTATTCAAAGTGCGTCGATGCCAACAATGCAGCCCGGCCGGAATATACCTAAGGGTGTTTTGGGTGAAAAATGGGTGTAAAAATAAGGTTAATAGTGTTTTAGTAACATGAGCTGTGAGACAGTTTTCCATGTGTTTTAGGACGAGGATACCGAATATGAAGTCGATTTTGTCCAAAGAGTGGACAATTGAGGTGCTAACGAAGTTTCAGCCTTAAATGTACTTTAAACTATGTTCTGAAATCGTCGTTCTTCCGCGCACAAATTGGTTCCCTATTTGGGAACACATTAGGCCCTAGTTGTGCTCCGACACTCGGCAGCACGATCGGAATACACGCAGGAGTTTTATGGGGGGAAAACTGGTGTAAAAATAGAGTTGTTCGATGTTTTAGTAAATTGAGCTTGAGAGGTATCGTTTTCCATGTTTTCAGGGCGAGAAGACCAAATATGAAGGTGATTTTGCCCATAAGGTGAAGAATTTAGGTTGTAACAATGGTTCAGCTCCCAAAATTCATTTTTTATGAGTCAAAGACCTAGGAAATGTCTAAAATCACCATAAATTTGTATGATAACACTAGAAGTAGTATCAACAGGTGAATCAAGACAGTTAAATGACACTATCAATGATCAAAGATAATTTGTAAATAAAACAGGAGCCTAATTTGTGTTTTGTGGGGACAAAATTGGTGGAAACCATCAAAAATAGCTATTTCACATGAAATCTATATAACTAAATTTACAGGTGATTTTCGTGGTGTCTGTCTGTCTGTTTGTATTTCAATCACGCCAAAACGGCTCAATAGATCGAACCCATCTCGCGTATTTAGATGTTTCAGTGATCGGGGAAGGACATAGGGGGATTCACTCCCGGATCTGATGAATAGGGGTGGGGGTTTATAGGGAAGCCGAAACATAAAAAAATTAAATTCTCAAAAACAGCTCAATGGATCGAACCCATCTCGCGTATTTAAATGTTTCTATGACCAGGGAAGGACATAAGTAGGTTTACTTCCGGATCCGATGGATAGGGGTGGGGGTTTATAGGGAAGCCGAAACATAAAAAAATTAAATTCTCGAAAACGGCTCAATAGATCGAACCCATCTCGCGTATTTAGATGTTTCAGTATTCGGGGAAGGACATAGGGGGATTCACTCCCGGATCTGATGAATAGGGGTGGGGGTTTATGGGGAAGCCGAAACATAAAAAAATTAAATTCTCGAAAACAGCTTAATGGATCGAACCCATCTCGCGTATTTAAATGTTTCTATGACCAGGGAAGGACATAAGGAGGTTTACTTCCCGATCCGATGGATAGGGGTGGGGGTTTATGATCCATCACGCAAAAACGGCTGAATGGATCAAAGCCATCTCCCGTATTCAGATGGCTGGTTCCTACCTATGATAATTACCTTTTTGTCTTCAACATTATAACAGTTTCTAAAGGGAAATGTAAGAGATATAATCTGTAAAGCGAGAGGTAACAAAGTCAGATGGACCCACCCCGAGTTCTACCCGTCAGCGACGGGCAACACAGCTAGTAAACAATAAATGACCAGCCAGCATTTCTGTAGGTACGTCCAATAGAACAAGAAACCCATGTGACAAGGACTTTGCAGAGTTTTTCTGGGCGATGACAACCACAGCTTTCTTTATTCCCCTCTTATCGATTTTTTCTGTCGGATGAATCTGTGGCGGGCCTTTAGTCTGAAATCCAATCATTCAGAATGCTTGGAGGCAGCTCAATACACTTTTAATTTTGTTTAATAATTCTTTCGAGGTTTCGCCATTAGGCACCTAGTGCAAAATCTTGGTGGCACCAATAACAGGTGTTAGAGCGTTCTATCGCTCTCAGAACATAGAAGGTATTAGTTAGGGAGCAATGCGTTGCCCCCATGCGACGAGTTTATTAACATTCATTCGTCTGGATAGACAGTGAAGTTTCGGCAAGTTTTCCGAAAATTTAAATGAGGTATTTAACATTGCATTCATGCCTCAATAAAACCTACTAGCAAATCATACTAAGGTAGGAGGTACCTACCTACTTAACGGACATACTTTCAAAATAAAAAAAGGAGTTATTGAAAGATTGTCTAGTTCCACTAATACATGACGACATAAGGCTAACATTTCGACTAATACATTGCCTACTATATACTAGTGTAAACAGAAATCCGTTCAATAACGCAGTTTGTCATTTTAAAATGGGTTTTCACGATGCCATCGCGAGCGATTTAGTTCGGACATACTATCATACAAACCATATGTTGCGGTAACCCTCACTCCTATGTATAATAAGATTTAACCAAGTAAACGAGGAGAAGGAGAGCTGTGATACCTCCATCAAGCTCCCCAACGATCCTCAACGGTCATAACGGCCACTGGGGGAGTGGCGAGGGGGTGAAGAGGGAGGTCCTTATAATGACGACCAGTGCACCCAGCTCTCAATTCCACCCATCACGCTCTTACCCACGACTTCTCTCTCACTCGAACTACACCTCCTCTCTCCCTTACCCTTCCTTGCACCTGCTGTGGTGATAACCGCAGGGTATTGGCCTACTTCTTCCTGGTTTCTGCTGTGGTGATAACGGTGGGACGCCTCCTTCTCCTCCAGCACCTGCTGTGGTGATAACCTTGGGGTACTAGCCTCCTCTCCAACTAACGCCTGCTGTGGTGATAACCGTGGGGCGTTAGCGACCAGAAAAGACTCCAAAGAGGCAGCATCCCTCCCATCCTTCACCCTACCCAAACCTACCCTACCATTAGGGATCATTACACCATAAACTTCTATGAACTTGACTGATAAATAATACGTATGCATTATGTTTAATGTTGAGTACCAAATAATGTTATAGGTATTATTGCACAATGTTAGGTATTAATTGTATTAATATTAGGTAGGCACCTATGAACCTAATAATGATATATTAGGTAGGTAGGTATTACTTTTTATTAGGCTTTCTAACGAATATTGGGGTTATCGCAATCGCCACATTCGGAATGTTCAGTTATGAGGATGATATTGAGTAGGTACTTACATCTCGACAGGTAGGTAGGGCCCATTCACAGGTAGTCAAGTATTGCTCTTTGGGGCTTACCTGAAAAAAAAATCACTGTAGAGCTGAAATGACGTCTGGATATCACGTGCATAAAGGAGTGGTACTGCCTCTCGTGTCCGACATGATCGCAATGACATTTATGATGATCCTTCACTCCATAAAGATAATCCGCTCAACAACTAAGAATTGAAATGAAATAAAATTTATAATATAAAAAAAAAACTCATAGGCAATTAAAGTTGTCAGAAAATTACTTCCCTACTTGGGTAAAGCCCAAGTAGGGCTGTTAAGGGTAAATGTCCCGGGTTTAGTTCCAAGAACCGCCACCACATTGTGCTTCAAAATGAGCCAATCCAATATTCGATTTATCTCTTGAACGGGTCAAACGATCTTCAATCTGTAAAATGTTCTGTAATCGTTATGAACAACCACAAGTGCGGACATTCAGTTTTGAATTTTAAATTTTTTTTTCATGGAGTTCCCGAAATTATTATACTTAATTTCAACCTTTTTAAAAAAAGCAACTAGTACTTTTGTACGAAAAACATCGAAGAATTCAAATCCGCTTTCAGATTGAAGATCAGATCATTAGATCGAACGGCATCTGGGAAAATCACTATAACAATGGGGCCTATTGTTAGCCCTCTAACAACCTGGGCCCACCTTGCAACGATGCCTTCCCTCTCCTGTTTATTTGAGCTAGCAGGCGGACTGAGTTCACATCTAAGAGTGTATTTTTCCTTCTACATATTTCTATTTCTTCAACTACAAGATTTGCTTGGCAGAAATAGTTGGCTGCTGGATCAAATCAGGATACAGCCAAATTTTGGCTGAATCCTGTCAGGGTATCAAGAAGGGCGTTTGGTTTTTAGTATCTGACTGGTATCTAGTTTTCTTAATATGATTTCATTTGCTAAATTATTACTTTCTAAGTACCTATGTGACTGGAATTTCCATAATAAACCATTCAGTAAATAATGATTTGCAGGGTTCTCATAGTCCACCAAACCCTTTAAAGCCATTAAAAAAATCGCCGTAAGTAAAATGAAGTAAGTTCAATAAAAGGTTCAGGCAAAATTGCACTCGATAACTATATATTGCCACAACCATATATCATCAGTTTCGAGGTTCACAAGTGACGCCTATGGAAATATCACTGACAACGACCGAAGATAACAAATATGTTGAGAATGATCAATATAATAGCAATAACAATAATTCAAATGCAATACAAATATCAATAGAATAATAATAACAAGAATATAAGTACATAAAAAATAACTTGCTATTGGAATAACAATAACAAGAATGTAAAATAACGAGAGTGCCAAAGATTTTTCATTCGAGCTGACGAAGGCAATATTTCAATGAATTTTATCCAACCCATTTATATTATATTGGTCCAACCCGTGCCTACCCGAAAAATCTGCCACCATTTTTCGTGCACTTATGGGCGTTATAAGGAATTGGCTAAATAATTATATTTTCATGTGTTCAACAGAATACTCCCGTTATAATTTGGTGAAACTCATGTGGAACCTTCAGTGTTTCATTCTAGATCCACCCTCCAAATTTGAATTATTTGCTACGATTATAAGGTAGTTGTGGGCTGTACAAGGATTGCACGTTCGCGCATGCGCTAACAAATCTTACAGTTTTTTTCAATGATTTTGATTTGGGACTATCAGTGACCCGACCTGCACCTGCCCTCTAAATTTCAGCTCGTTTTTTTCTGGCACTCATGGCCTTCATCAGGGATTGTACACAGACAGACACGGAAAAATGTTCCTTGATATGTGAAAAGCACCATGGAGCATAATATACATAGGTATATGATAGGGGATGGGGACTCCAGTGCATTTGTCAAAAGTTCTCAAAATGTTTCGTATGGACGCAATATGACAAAAATTGAATGCGCCAATCACGTGATCAAAAATAATACAAAACGGCTTGGTGGTTTGCAAAAAGATTCCCGGACTTACTCTAAAATGTTAACCAACTCTGTTATAAAGTGGCTGACAGCGTGCGCGAAAGGTGCAATCGCGCACAATTCGAAATCTACCGGTCTAGTAGAAGATTTAAGGATAGATTTAACTAATGGGCCAGGTCTCATTTTTGGCGACCATAGAGAATGTAATGAGTATTACTGTTCAAACCCCGAAACGGGAAGGTGTTTGATGAGGTAACTATTATTTTACTTTGTAAAATACAAGTGGCACTTGCCCTGTACTATTGGAAAGTCACTATTATTGACAAATGACACAAGTAACTTGGCAGAAAGTTATAATATGGCAATAGTGGCCAAGTTTACTATGGGTAAACAAATCAGCAGAGCGAGTAGAGTTAGAGGGGCTGCTTTAGATGACCAAATTGTTCCCGAATGGCACGCTAAAACTATTACATATATTATAACGGGAAAAAGCCCAGCATGTATCACCGTCACCGGACCGACATTTCGAAGTTCCTTGGCGACAAATATCCTGCTGGATATGACGGCCGTTATTTTCCATAGCCGTTTTGAGGGTTGTTCTCAGTTTTAAGATTGTCGTTACTCTTGGACACGGCTAACGGAAAACTGACTGAGAAATCCAGCCCAGATATCATTGCTGGGGAACACCTGATTATAATCAAGGATGGCTGTATGAAGTCGAGCTGGTTGCTCTGTGATATTATTTCATTTGAAGATGTTATTTCATTATTTCTTTTGCAACTTTAACAAACGCTACGCTTCATGAATAACAAAAATAACAATGAATAACAACAAATAATATTAATGATTGAATTATTGAATCCCGCGCATTTGTATGAAACTGTAATTCCCGGGCCGGCTCCAGTACTCGCCACTACTCGGTTCAGTGCTTTCCTGGGGGGAGCTCGAGGGTAGGTATGGACCACAGAAAACCGTGATCTACGAAGAAGGGGCATCTATAGGTACACTTAAATTAATAAACCGTTATATAATAATTCGCAGCGTTTTTTCTTTAATTAAAAAAAGATTTTGGAAGACAGTATGAACAAAAAAAAAGGTAGCAAGAATAAAACTTTTTAGATGTTTCAAAAACTTCGACAACAATAACGAAAATAAATAAAATAACGATAACAAGTTACACGTTTTAGTAATGTCAATAACAATTTTAAAAAAATGCATGCAATAACGATAATAACAATAAAAATGTTCAATAATCGTAGCAACAATAACAAGAAGAAATTAAATCATAACAATGAAAAATATAATGAAAATAACAAGAATTAACCAAAAACTCTTTGGTTGGGGGGGGGGGGGGGAGGAGTTAAAATGACAATAAACATAACAAAAATAAATAACTGACATCAATCTCATCTTTCTCCCCTGATAGCTTCCTATATTTCCTGTCTGTCGGCCAGCGTATTACCAATACTGCTGAGAATAATTCGACGGCATTAGATCAGAAATGTCGGTTTACCTTGATGAAAAAATGCCAACTATTAGATATAATGAACCTGGATATCCACCAACTCCCCAGACCCCTGGTTCTAGAAAACTTTCCCAGGACCCTGGAAGACCCTCACCAGGTGGAAGTAGAAAGTCAACGACGCACCAGCCTACGGGTGGAGCCCCCCCCAGAGGATTAGAGGGCTAACAATAGGCCCCTATTGTTGTAGTGATTTTCCCAGATGCCGTTCGATCTAATGATCCGATTTTCAATCTGAAAACGGCTTTGGATTCTTCGATTTTTTTGCTACAAAAGTACCAGTTGCTTTTTTCAAAAAAATTGAAATTGAGTAAAACAATCTCGGGAACTCCATGAAAAAAAAATTTGAAATTCAAAACTGAATGTCCGAACTTTTGGTTGTTTATAAAGATTACAGAACATTTTACAGATTGAAAATCGGTTGACCCGTTCAAGAGATAAACCGAATATTGGATTACCCCCGACGGTGCAGCCATCTATTGAAAATATTTCTTACTCAAATCCGTGACATTTACCCTTAAGGAGAAGAGTCAACTCTTTTTTTTCCCCTTTTTTATATCCTGCAGTAATAGTGCTAGAAGTTCAGTCATGCAGCACAGCTGTGAGTGCGGATTTTCAAAGAAATATTAAGAGATGATATAGGTACGTGGTGTAGGTGGTAGATGATATATAGGTTTTTCCGTGATTTTAGTCATTTTTCCGATTTTTGACCCTTATAAAGTCAAATTTGACCCACTCTTTTTTGAGAAAAATATTTGTTTCATCGAAATAGTTCCTCCGTCGTGAACAACCATCACAAACAATGTCAGGCGAATTAATATTGATTTTAGCCCTTAATACCAATTTTTGACCCCAAAAAATCCATACTTGACTCCTATTACGTGTGAAATACAACTGGGGGGCTATTCACTAAAATAGATAGTGGAAAGAGATTATCTATTTTGAAAATCTCCCGCTAGAGATAGTCTCCCCTGGGAGACAGTCTCTTCCAATGTCTCGCGGGTTCGTCTATTTTACTGAATAGTTCCAGAGACCTTGAGAAAGAGATATGGATCCTAATACACGAAAATTCCATAGTATCCATGAAGTGCAAGATGTTTGTGCCCCCGGGAGTTCAATTCCTTAATAATGAACGCTTTTCTTAGTAATACCTATTCAATGGGTACCTACCTACCTCAATCCATACTTGGACGTTTTTACTCACGAATCGGATAAAAGTTTAAATGAAATTGAAAAAAGTCTCAATTATAAACAGAAAAAGTAGATTTAGGGGGCTTAATGCTTGTATTATATCTACACCTAATGAACGGCCACTTTTAGATAGGTAGGTACCTACCTCAACCCGTACTTGGACGTTTTCACTCATGGATCAATAGTTATGTATATATTTTTAATTAAAATTGAAATGAAAAATTAAATCTTTATGAAATGAAAAACTTTATATGATGAAAAACTTTTTGAAATGAAAAAAAAATACACTATCAAAATTACCGATGTGGTTGCGGATGTAGGAGGATGTTACAGGATCACTGTGGAACAAACGAGAAATAGACTCTCTCTTTCGAGGAAAGACACCTAATTAGCTGTCTCTCTGAAAGAGATCGAGAATGTCAAGATGGCCGCCAACTCTCTCTTTTAAAGGTTACTGAATAACCCTGTCATGGATACTATAAAAATCTATTTTGCCAAAAGAGAGAGTCGGACCTGAAAGAGATGTCTCTTTGGCTTAGTGAATAGGCCCCCTGAAATTGTATTTTTCTGTCTTTACTCACCCTTCCATATCATTTTCAGCGACGATTTTTCGCGGTTTTAGCCGTTTTGACCGATTTTTTACCCCCTAAAAACACAAATCTGACCCCATAGAATTGTTGAAAATTGCTCATCTTCGAACTCATCCTTTTGTTTGGCAATACGAACGCTGAGACGAAATTTTGAATTTTTATCATGTACCCAAGGACAGATATCGTCTGGAGTGACAAAAAAATACATTTTTTTGCTAAAATCTGCGGACGAATTCAGGATGCTCTGAAACGGATTTGCCCATAATAAATTTAAAAAATTCATGTTCTGAAAATTTTGGACCGACAGCAATAGCTTCATTTGCTTTGAAAATTTGCTAAAAGTGTTTTTTGCCCGTAATGTAATCAATTACAAATTAATAAAGAAAATGAAACTGTATGAGTACTTTGGGCAGATAGAATAACCACTAGTTACAGAATTAATGAAGAAATATATACGTCTCAACTAAGAAAAAAAAAAACTGCTTCAGTACCTCATTATCTGGCGGTGGATGTTCTCTAAATTTAGTTTTTAGGACGGAAGAAAGTAAGTTGAACTCTGATACCAAGAGGTTCTGCCCCGCCGTTGTGAACTAGTGCAGCAATTAGGTCGGTAGGTTCCTCTAAACTGACTGCAGAGTTTCAAGGGGGCGCAAAAACTAACCGACTGAGCCTCATGAACTGTAAAACATCCCATTAAAAATTGTTTATTAAGGTGGTACCAGAAAGGATAGGTATAAAGTTGCGCATGTGCAGAGAAAATCACAGAATGGGATTTTGATTGAATCGGTAGAGAACCGTCCAGCATGAAGCCCCTCGTTTTCATTTTTCCAAAAAATCTTACTTCAACTGTGAACAAATTTGTGACTTTATATGGGGCTATCATGTGGATGATAGTCCGTGAACATATTCAACCCATAAAACATTGAAATCCATTTCAATAAAGATTTCAATCTTTATGTTTCTAAAAATATTTGATATCTTTTTAGGATAAAGAGCCATATTCCACACTGTCAAGGAATATCAGAAACAAGAAAATAAGGTGGCAGTAAGAAGACGCCGGAGAGAGGCCCACTTCATGTTAGCTTTTCCACGCTTTTATTAGCATAACATTAGCACGCATTCGTGCTACTCTTCAGGCTGGGTTTATCGCAAGTGCCTACCTGAAGGAGGAATAGCCCGTTATGGCAGCAAGTAATTTCCATGAGCCCGGTGGAAAGGTGTCGCACGAAAAACGCCCATCGCATTGCCGGATGCAAGGGAAATCCATTACGCCAAGTCCCATGGAAGAGGCATTATTCTTAATTAGGATTTTCTAACGGGACACATAATTCTTCTCCACAGTTGAAACAATTGAAATATTTCTCGACTTGAGAAGGCTGTAAATTATTCCGAATAAGGCCGAGTAATAAGTGTCCACATTTCAGTAGAGCTGTAAAATAATTAAAGTAGCGTCACCCATCCTCTATCCTTTCTGTTTCAGGCTGCCGCAAGGACAAACGTTTCACCCCTGCCGTCCTATTTCTCGCTTTCACTCTTGGACCTTCCTTTCCGCCAATGTATATCAGTAATTTTATATCGCGTGTAAGTCCCTCCTCAATTTCGTTTTGTTTGATCTGTAATAATTAGTCAACCCAATGCTAATCTGACAAGAGAGCAGGGGTGAACCACACTCGCGTATTTGTTACAAGATGTTCCCAAACTCAGTGATTTTCAGTATCAGCCTATGGAGTGGGGATTCTATCCGATTTTCATGGAAATTGCAGCAGTCCTAGGATTTGGTTCCTGGATACATGAATGAATGATTGAATGCAAGAGAATTTATTCCGAGAAAGAGAGAGAAAAAAAACAATGCATTACAGTAGGTACCATGGAATATACCCCTTAACCATAGAGCAAGCCCTGTGCGGTTACGGTGAGATGATTGAGCTTCATGCAGGTGATAGGTAAGCATTTAAAACATCTAGAAGTTAATTTCTCGGTAGTTAAAAAATAAGCAGATTCGGTTACAATGATTACATACATGGCAAAATAAACACGGTTTTCAACTTCAATTAACAAAAACTCGGTACAATGGCTACTTTAAAAAAAAAAGAATATAAAGAACAGAAAAAACGCTGCAAAGTCCTTGTCACATGGGTTTATTATTCTACTGGAAACACCTACAGAAATTCTGGCTGTTCATTTATTGTTTCTTTAATGTGAAATAATTGAAATATCTATTGCAGACGGTTTCCGCCATTTTGTCCCCAAAAACTCGAATCAGACTCCTATTTTGACAAATTACCTTTCATCAATGATAGCGCCATTTAACTGTCATGATTCACCTGCTGATACTACTTCTAGTGTTATCATACAAATCTATGGTGATTTCAGAGAATTTCCCAGGTTTTTGACTCATAAAAAATCAATTTTGGGAGCAGAACCGTTGGTAGAACCTCAATTTTCCACTCTTTGGCCAAAATCGACTTCATAATCGGTCTTCTCGTCCCAAAAAACAGCAATATCTGTACCAATGGATGACGGACTTGTCCCCCCGGGAAAAAATCAGCTGAACCTGATACCCATATAATATTCAATTTTAATCCTAAAATAATGTAGATTTTTTTCCATAAATATGATACCACCCTTTTATTAACTAAAAGAAGCTAAAAAAAAATGTAGGTACTAATTGAAAACTGACCATTCCGCTACCGAGTGAGAAGGAGTTAATTCCGCATCTTCCCTCTCACTTCCACACTTGTACACCACAGAAATTTTAACTAAATGCCAAACATCGTCAATATTGGGGGTGAATGTCAAGCGAAAATACAAGTCCCAAAATGGTAAAAATTTTTTCAAATGTTGAAGCGTGAAGAATAAATGCGAAATGTTCAAAAGAGGACGACTTCGTATAAGTGAAGGGTGTTCACAGTTACGAGAAAAAAAGGGGGAAAAAACACAAAAAAATGCGTTGCCGTAGGTCTAGCCGCCAGTGGTTTGTGTTCATGATGGTGCGTTTATCGTCGAATGAAATCTGGGGGACACCCCTAGACCCCCGGATTATAACAGTTTAGATCAAGGATCAAAGCAAGGAAACATGGAACATGTTTTTCGAATAGGTACATGATAACAGAGGATATGGAGATATGTAGAAAAACGTCTGCCAGTTCGAGTAGGCACTATAGCTTCCTCACTTGAATCACATGAACGTGTAGACTAGTTGGGTAGGTTCGTTATGATACGAGACCATCTGCGATCCAATCCGCGTGTACCCTCAGAATTTCAGCTCTCTACGACTATTTATCGCGTAGTTAGAAACGTTACAAGGAAACGGTCAACATTTCATGTTCGCGCATGCGTAGATCAAAGTTGTATTACCATTCCAATGAAATTGATTTGGAACTACCAAAGTATTATTCCTGACCGACCCTCCAAGTTTGAATTGATTTCAACGATATTTAGGGTAGTTAGGGGTGTTCCAATTATTTCACGTATGCGCATGCGCAGACGAAAGTTACGGTACTTTTTCAATGATTTTGGTATGGGACCATCTGTGACTCAACCCGCACCTACCCTCGAAATTTCAGCCCACTTCGACCATTATTTCGGGTAGTTATTGGTGTTGCAATGAATTACCACAGACAGACAGACACGGAACCAAATATGTTCCTCGATGTCTGAAACGGAAAATGGTATTGGAAATTTTCATTTTGGAGGAAATGAACTTTTTTTTACTCAATCACGAATCCAAGGCTTCCCTGCCTTCGGTAGTGAGGAAGCAAAGAAACTTCGTGGGATTTCCAAGCCTCGGACCAGCGACCTAACGCAATGTCATGTAATACACGTCCTCAGCTGCTTTTGCCGTTTTTCGGGTAGGTAGAACCCCCTCGGAAGTTTTCGGCGGAGTGGGGTCTGGCTGATGCAGGTGTACAAACTATAGTACTCTGACCGAAGTCGAATCAGTTTTGACAACAAATGGTAACTGTGATGAATTTAAAATGGCGCAAAATTCACCACGAGTGGTCAAGGGGGGAATTTGCCGGCATTTGGTTAAGGGCGAACCTCCACCATGATCCGGGTCTTTCTGGATATAGTGTGCGGTTAAGGGCGGACCTCCACCGATCTTTTGAAGGATGTGCCGGAATTTGGTTAAGGGCGTACCTCCACCATGATCCGAATCTTTTTGGATGAATGTGCGGTTAAGGGCGGACCTCCACCGATCTTTTAGGAGAATTTGCCAGGCTGGTTAAGAGCGGACCTCCACCAAGATCTGGTTCTTTTAGGATAAGGAGAGAGTGATGAGGTGAGGACGAGAGAGAGTAGTCAGCGACTAGAGGAGAACGTAGAATGTGAAAAAAGGCGAAGGAGGCGAGTATTTATGTTCCTGGAAGTCGTCTCCCTCCATCCCCTATTTGGTAGGGGATGGTGGGGACCCAGGTTGGGCTTCGAGTCTCCTGCGGCTTTCGTCCCCACTTCTGTGAGTTTATTTGCGAGATCTTTAAGTTTGCGAGGAGTGGTTCTGGGGGGATACCACGACAGTAACCAACCCCACTCGCATGAAACGAATCCCTGGAATCCCCTTGTATTCTGTACAACAGGTGTGCGAGACCTCCGGCTGAATTCGAACGAGTGTTGACAACAACCAGACTGACTCGAATACTAGAACTTCCTTGAATTTTGTTGATAGTGACGCTAATCGGAAGGTTGGCGTTAGGCCTCGGAGGGGGGGGGGGGGGGGGCTTCGGAGTCTCCTGGTCTAGCTTATCTGGATATGGGAATATGAAAGAACCCTCAAAGCGCGATTGTTTGCCTTGGCAAGTATTGCAAGGAAAAATACTCCCTTCCACGGAATTTCAAGGTTTAAACAACCTAAATCAGGTGCAGGTACATACTTACCTATACATGTCATGTTATATTAAAGTGGCTACTATGTAATATTACAGTTCTGCACAAATTTGGCCTTTGCATCAGTGGGCAATTTTCGTGGGTTATAAATTCCATTTTTTTTGCCAAATTCTGTTCAATAACGGAAATTAACACTCACCTGCCACAAAAAGGGGTCTCTATGTCGGAAAGTATAGGCAGAAAACGAAATTTAAAAAAAATTTAGATTTCCGAGTTCCCTCTAGAAATTCCTTATTCGGTAAATGGCCGAGTAGTTTAATAATCCCGCTTGAAGCGCGAGTACACCACTTTAAATGATGTACAGAACTGCAATGGATTGATGGGTGTAACCGCAAATTTATAAATAAATTCAAAAAACATGTCCTCAAAATCAAACTGAGGGGAGGTTCACAATAAGTCACAGCAAAGGTTCCCGAATGTTGCCAAGAAGGTTTGCCATTCTAAACGGGTTGTTAGCTCTGAGAATCTTTGCCTCCAATCCTTGTGCCACCTGCTATCAGATGTCCGTTGCCCTGATACGTAATTTCTTGCCGCATTTTTACTGTTAACCACACTCATATAAAAACGCTGCAAATTATTACACAACGGTTTATTATTTACCTATATAGATGCTCTTTCTGCGTAGAAGGAGCCCCTCAGGAAAGTCCTAGATCGAGTACTAGAGCCAAAAAATGCGCAGGATTCAATAATTCGATCATTAATTATTTGTTGTTATCCATTAATTCTTCAATGAAATAATATCACAGAACAACCAACTCGACTTCATACGGCCAGCCATGATTATAATCAGGTGTTTCCTAGCAATGATTATCTAGGGCCAATTCCCAATATCCTCTACCAGGGGCCTCAGTCGCTGGCAATATTTTTTTCCGGTTTTATTTTGGCATTGGATTTCTCCATGCAGTCATATAACATTAAACTAAGGAATCTGCGAATTACGGCGTACGGACAGAAATTAAAAAAAAATCCATTATCGTATTATACATACGTTGAAACGGAAACCATCAAATTTTGACAGGGAGCTCAGATTTTGTTTCATGCTCGATTCCAAAGGTTCATTATATAAAATAATAAACCAAAATACTGCTTGTTTCTGAAAACGGGCTTCAAACTACAATTTTTCCAAGAGTTCTGCAATTTTTTTTCAAAGAAAAATTTTTGACGAAAATTCCCCGACGCTACTACGGAATAATAATCACTAGTCGCCTTTCTCCTAGGGGACTCTGCCGCTGGATTCGAGTTGGCCATCACTGAGCTCGGCGCAGGTGTGTGTGCGTGTGCGAGAGAGTGGCTTTCAGCCCACCACAGAATCTAATAAAAAAGGGTTGTGCCCTTTTTTTATGTTTTTCCCCGAACAAAGGCCTCAATTTCAATGTTACCTTTCTTCACTTCCTCATACGGAGAAAAACGTCAGTTGCTTGGTGGAGTGGAAGAGCTGTATGGCTGAACCGTATTTGTTAGCCTCCATTCAAAAAACTTCCTGAGTACTGATGTTTTGTAAGGAATTGTTTAGGCGATGAACGTGGAGCTGAACAACCATGCGAGATCTATTAATTCTTCCGGCCTGTACTACAGTGCGTCTAAGTCACACGAATAGATTTTTTCCCCACGACTTTGGTGAACTTTACCTACTCATATGAGTTAGGAGATATTGATGGTACACGACATTTTCGACCGGCTGCAAACACTGTAGTATCATGATGATTCATGAACAGGAGTTAGAAACAGCCAGACAGGTGGGGGGGGGGGGGGGGGGAGAGTGAGAGAGAGAGAGAGAGAGTGAGAGAGAAAAGTCCTTGTCACATGGGTTTGTTCGTTATTCTATTGGTCATACCTACTTAAATGCTGGCTGTTTATTGTTTCTTTCATATGCAATAACTGAAATAGCTATTTTTGATGGTTTGTACCAATTTTGGCCCTCCCAAAAAACACGAATTGGGCTCCTATATTCGACAAATTACCTTTGATAATTGACAGTGCAATCTAATTGCCTTGAATCACCTGTTAATACTACTTCTAGCGTTATTATACAAATTTATGGTGATTTCAGACCATTTCCCAGGTTTTGACTAATAAAAAATGAATTTTGGGAGCTGAACTTTCGTTACAACCTCAATTCTTCAATCTTTGGTCAAAATGAACTTCATAATCGTTCTTCTCGCCCTAAAAAACATGAAAAACTATACATCACAACCCCATGTTCATCACCATCAAAACATTTAAAAAAAACACGAAAACCACCATTTCCCCCCCCCCCCCCCCCTTACTACCCTGGGTGTATTCCGATCAGGCTGCCTAGCTTCGGTGCACAACTGGGAACCAAAATGTGTGCGGAAGAACGGCGGTTATAGACCAATATTTAACGTAAAAAGGCTGAAACTTCGTCAGAACCTCATTTTTCCACTCTTTGGCCAAAATCGACTTCATTATTCCGTCTCCTCGCCCCAAGAAAACATGGAAAAAGATACTCCACAAGCTCATGTTAATAAAACACCAAAAAAACCCTATTTTATACCCATTTTCACTCATAACAACTTTGGGTATATTCCAATCGGGCTGCAAAGATTTGGGACACAACTAGGGCCCAAATGGAGCCTGTGCGCGGATGAACGACTTTTTTAGACCGAAAATAAAGTAGATATAGATGATACGGCGGATGGACATTGCATTTTGGTGTACTATTCTGCGAATAACACACCTAGTATTCGCTCAGCAAAACATTATTGTAACACCCCTCTCAAAATTTTTTTCTTTTACGTCTCAAGACCGTAGATTCCAAAGATGCGATGTCCATCCGCCGTATCATTCATATCTACTTTATTTTCTGTCTAAAAAATTCGTTCTTTTGCACACAGGCTCCTTCGGGGCCCTAGTTGTGTCCCGCAACTTTGCAGCCCGATCGGAATATATCCAGGGGTATTAAGGGGGAAAAATGGGTGTAAAAATAGGGTTTTTTGGTGTTTTAGTAACATGAGCTTGTGAGGTATCATTTTCTATGTTTCTTAGGACGAGGAGGCCGAATATGAAGTTGACCAAAGAGTGAAGAATTGAGGTTGTAACGAAGGTTCAGCTCATAAAATGCATATTTGGTTTATTATTTTCAATGATGAACCTTTGGAATCGAGCATGAAAAAAAAAAAAAAAAAATTCTAACCCCCCCTCAAAATTTGATGGTTTACGTTTCAAGGTATGTAGAATCCGAAAATGCAATAAAAAAATTCTGTCCGTACGCCGCACTTAGGTAGCACTTTTCTTAGTTACCTACCATGAAAAAAATTGATGAAATTCGGTTTATAGGTTCCGTTCGGGGTCAAGTTGATCCTCGAAGCTCGGCATTACTGTCAGTAATCTATAAGGGGTTAGAAATAGGGGTTGAAGTTTTCAGAATGCCGTAGCTCGAAAACTTTCAATAGAAGGGTATGGTTTTATCAACGTTTTCAAATTGATCTTGTACTAAACAATTTTTTGAGGCCACCTGGAACATCGTACGTCCAGCCGTTCGTCTGTACCAAAAAGCTTCATCAACGCGATCGTGAATCAAACGGTATAAATCCAGCCCAGATATCATCAATAGGGAGCACCTGATTATAATCAAGGATGGCTGTATGAAGTCGAGTTGGTTGTTCTGCGATATTATTTCATTTCAAGAATGATGGCTCTTTTGGATTTTGTTGACAGGTACTTTTGAAACTTGAACAAACGATGAAGTATTATTGATGGGTAAACTATTACACAATAGTAAGTGATTACACATCGGCAAATTATTACACAACGGTAAATTATTACACAACTGTTCAACATACCGTGGAAGGGACTGGATTTTGTTGATAGGTACTTTTGCAACATGAACAACCGTTGAATTATTATTGATGGGCAAATTATTACACAACGGTTCATTATACTATCTACGTAGAAGGGGCACCTGTACAGGTAAATTATTGAACAACGGTTTATTATTTGCCTTATGCTTCATGAATCACTAACTACAAATAATTAATGACTGAAATATTGAATCCCACGCATTTTTAGGGAACTAATTCCGGAGCCGGCTTTAGTACTCGATTTAGGGCTTTCCTGGGGGGAGCTCGAGGGTACTGACCACAGAAAACAGTGATCTACGCAGAAGGGGCATCTATACAGGTAATAATAAACCATTGTGTAATAATGCAGCGTTTTTTATCATTGAATTTTAAGAGTTTTTCATCAGTTAAATTTAATTGTCCGAAATCACTATCAGTAGTAGTAGTATCAACAGGTGAATCAAGACAATTAAATGGCACTATCAGTGATCAAAGATAATACGTAAAAAAAAAGAAAAAAACGCTGCAAAGTCCTTGTCACATGGGTTTATTATTCTACTGGACATACCTACAGAGATGTTGGCTGTTTATTTATTGTTTCTTTCATATAAAATAATTGAAATAGCTATCTCTGGTGGTTTCCCCAAAACACGAATAAGGTACCTACGCTTTTTTTTTTTTTTAAATAAATTATCTCTGATCACTGATAGTACCATTTTATCGTCTTGATCCACCTGTTGACACTTTTCCAGTGATATTCTACAAATTGATGGTGATTTCAGACGATTTCCCAGGTTTTTGACTCTTGGTAAATCAATTTCGGGAGCTGTACATCTGGTAGAACCTCAATTTTCTATTCTTTGGTCAAAATCGAGTTCATATTCGGTCTTCTCGTCCCCAAAAACATGGAAAACGATACCTGAAAAGCTCATGTTACCAACATGTTGCTAAAACGCAAAAAGTACCTATTTTTACACACATTTTCACTCATAACACCCCTGGGTATATTCCGATCGGGCTGAAAAGTTTCGGGACACAACTAGGGTCCAAATGGAGCATGTGTGCGAAAGAACGATTTTTTTAGACCGAAAATGAAGCCTGTACACGTGATACGGCGGACGGCGGACGGCGTATGGCGTACGGCGGACGGCGGACGGCGGACGGACATTTCATTGTTGGAATCTACGCACCTTGAAACGGAAAAGAAAAAATTTTGAGGGGGTGTTATAAAAATTTTTTGCTGAGCGAATATAGGTGTATTATTCACAGAATAATAAACCAAAAGAGGAGCCTAATTCTTGTTTTTGGGGGCGAAAATTTGTGGAAAGCATCACAAGGTAGCTATTTCAAATATTGCACATGAAAGAAACAATAAATGAACAGCCAGCATTTCTGTAGGTATGTCCAATAGAATAATAATCCCATGTGACAAGGACTTTGCAGTGTTTTTGGATTCTACGCACCTTGAAACGTAAAAGAACAGATTTTCAGGGGGTGTTATAAAAATTTTTTGCTGGGCGAATACATAGGTGTGTTATTCACAAAATAATAAACCAAAAGGGAAAAATAGTGACTCCAGAGCTAATTAGACCTGAAGTTACCGGGACTGGGAAGTTGCACAAATCATAATTTTGCAAGCGACGATTATATGAAAATCGGATTGATTGTCCTTAGAAACCGTTATATGCCTAATCTGAGTTCGGAATTCCATATGTGTAATCGATGGGAGGAAGATCGTTAACATCATAGGGTTCTGTAACTCATTATCTCGACTATAACTATCAGGGAATTTTAACACAGTGGCAAACGTATTTTTCTTGAATGACACCAGAATGGATGCATTTATTTAGGTACGACGTGTACAGGGATGGCAGACGTCCCGGAATGTCCGGGACGGTCCCTTATTTCGCGTCGAGTCTGCCCCAAATAGTACTAAGTCTGAGTCGCAGCGATGTAATGGGCACTCAGCAGGTAATGGAACTGTTCATAACGAGAGATTTGTGTTCGTCTCGCATTAGTCTTGACTCGATTTTTCCTTTCTTTCGCCATGTCGCTTTTCTTAATTATCACGTGTGGGAAGCCTGATAACAGAAGGGGCAGCGCGAGTCTCATGTAAGACTAATGCGAGTTTTTCACCTGTGCACAGTACATGGCAGTCTAATCAGGCAAATCTAATCGTGAACACAGAGTGACCGCGCAAACACAGCCAAAGTCAAGTGTCTCGTCGACCTCCTTCCCACGGCAAATATAAAGAAAAGCTCTAAAATATTACACAACGGTTTATTATTTGCCTGTATCTATAGATTCCTCTTGTGACGGTGGGCAGTTCTCGAGTTGCGCTTCCGGTGAAGAAGAGGTCGTTTCGGCTGAAGCCTATTCGATATCCCTTCTCAACAGGTGATAACATCGCCAGCCAAGCGGGGGGGGGGGGGGGGGGACTCTCGAGGGTCCACCGACACTCTCATCACCCTTTCCCATGGTAGCACAGCGTGGTCTTGTATGTAGTATGCGCTGAGTAATTCACAATACTCCATCCAGGATAAGCACACCAGAAGGATAAGCACAAAGGTATCCAGAAGGATTCCTTTACAAACATCCTGTCCTTTTTATAATGCATACCTACATCTATTGGCCTCCCCCACCACCATTCTCCTTTTAGAGCTCAGCAATAATTACAATATATTGAGCTCAATTGAAGGCGATTAATGCCGAGTCCCAATTTACAAGTTCCAATAGCTGTTCGATCCTAACGATGGAGGTTGACCACCTAGAGGTTACCAAGATGATCAATTCACTGGACATCAACCTCTGACTGCATCTTTTTCTCCGCCAGTACTCGTAGGTAGGAGCTTGTGTACTGGTAGGAGCTTTGTGCTCCACCAGTTAATTATTAAGGTAGTACCCATGACGATGGAGGATAGTCACCTTGAAGTTGTTCAGGTGTCCTTTCCTGAACCAGAACATCATACTACTTTTCAACCCCCCCCCCCCCCCCTTCTTTTCCATCTCATACTTCTGCTACCCAGAAGTATGTCATGTGGGGAGGAGTGTGACGGTGGGCAGTTCTCGAGTTGCTTGTGTATCCGGTGAAGATGGGGTCGTTTCGGCTGAAGCCTAATAGATATCCCTTCTTAACTGGCAATAATATCGCTAGTCTAGAGGACCCCGGGGGCTCTCGAGGGTCCACCGGCACTCTCCTCTCTCTGTCACACCCTTCTTGGTAGATCACTGTTTTCTGTTGTCAATACCTGTCCTCCAGCTCCCCCCAGGAAAGCCCTAAATGCAGCCGGCCCAGGAGTTACAGTTTCATAAATATGCGGTGGAATCAATAATTCTATCATCAGTAAATTATTCGTTGTTATTCATGAAGCAAAACGTTTGTTCAAGTTACAAAAGTCCCTATCAACAAAATCCAAAAGATTCAAATTCTTCAATTGAAATATAAAGTAAATTTGATTTTAAAATAGAAAATAAAATCGTATTTTACTGACGATATTTCGTTACCTGCAGTGTTCAACTAGCAAATATGTACGTTCCTTCATATAAATACACTATAAATAGAATAATAAAAAATTAATTTGTCGATTTTGGTGTATCTCACCTGTATGATTTGAAATACGTTTTTCAACATTAGCTTATCGAAACCATTCCCTCGCCACCCGCGACTCGTCTGTAGGCCTCAATTATTACCTATGTGTCCCGTATATTTTGGTCACCTTTCTGAACTCTTGGGTGTATTGTGTTTTGCGTAAAATTGCTCCATTTTGAATGTACTCGTAATTAAGCCATTAGTGCACTTTACGCACTTTCCCTTTCAATCACAGCATTAGGTAGGTACCAACCTATCCAACCTTTTCCTTGGTTATTGACCATTAGAATCAAAATATGGACATTTTTAAACCCCACATGATTTTGTTACCAAAATAATGATTTAATGTAGCGAACTTCCACATTCCTCTACTTTTGTGATTCAATAAATGTATGCCACTATTGAGCATTCTTCAAATCGAAAAAAACTTAATTCGTTCCCCTAAAATATTTTGGATTGTTGAAAGTATTTTCTGCCTCGTGTCATCAGCTTATACCAATTTTGGTTATATTATATACCCAACCGTTTCTCAAGATTTGTATCGCACGAAACTCAAATATTACCCACTTTTAGTAATCCAGAATTTCCATCCATCGAACTTATACTTTCGCTTGTAAAATTGCACTTCGGCGAAATGTACGTACCTATAATTGTTGTATCTCTCAGCCGAAATAAGGATACGTGGACATAATAATAATATGAAATGGACTAGGATCGGAAATGTTTTCAAAAACTCTTGTACTATAATAAACTGCTGTACTCATTTTAAAAGGATTGTTGGAAACTAGGAAGCTATTTACTGCACGCCGGACATCACTGTGAGGCAACTTAGGGAGACTAGGTACCATCCATTATTGACCATCGGAGTATCTCAGTATTATGGATATTACGTTACAATTCATGGCTTTGAAAATAACGTTTAGATACTCCAATCGAATTAGTTCTGAATGGCCTTATCTAAATAACATAAGTAAACTCCAATAAATATGCACGCTCCAAAGAGTTGCGCAAATTGGGTACTGTGAACCACCATTTCAGAATCAGACGCGACAGAAGGTAGGGTGGAGTAGATACGAGTAGTTAGGGGTTTAACTTATGCATGAATCAATATGTCAGTGGATTTCTCCAGGGAAATTCCTGTTCTGACCAGCCCTCCGCGAACCCTTTCCGAATCCAACATCCAGGAGCCATGGACAAATTTTCGAGTTGACAACTGCCCATCAGCGAAGCCTAAATTGACAAATTGTACAGCATCATCCAATCAGCTTGTTGTTATGTGACCTGTTCTGTTTGTTCCACGCAAAGGCGAACCAAACCTGACTGGAACTAGTTGACACTCGATTTCATATATCACATTTGAAACAAATGCAACACATAGAAAAACAGAAAACATTTTTCAAAACATTCCTAGACTGTTGTTGAATAAAGGAAGCAGCAAATGAAAACTTAAATTCCAGTTGAGGTTCAGTTTGTTCCTCTAGAACAAGAGATGAATATTCTGCTCGTTTTGAGAAATTTCACGCCTAAAACATTCAAAATTTGCCATTAAATAACGTGTTGAAGAGTTGAAACTTTGTCGAGTTGGATTTAGTTCGTGGGCAACAAACGTAAGCAATTTAATCCGCGTTGTTCTCGTAAGGACACGCCTTGTAGTAAATTCCTCCATGAATCGTTTGATGCCTGGTAATAAGAGCGCCTCAGTCGTACTCATGAGATTTCATCAGTCCTTTTAGACTTCTTGCAAGCAACCAGCATGTGAACGACAGTAGAGCTGCTAACAAACTCAGGGCAAAGGAACCTGAATTGGGAAAAGGAAGACAGATAGAGAGAGCAGGGATTACCTGATTTCCCCGTTGATAAAGAGGGAAAGGTGCCGTACTTGTGAAAGTTCTTGGGGCCCAGAAAACGAATGTTTCATCAGATTACAGTTTCGAAAGAAGTAGAAACCGTTTAGTGGAGCTCTCATCACACTACTCTCGAGTTACCTACACTGGTCGTGGTATGGTTGAAGATATTTTCATTGAATAGACGCGCGATGTTCTCAGATTCATTTAGAGGACGCAGAGTAACAGGATTTAAAGCTTATGATTTTGGGGCTAGATATTTGCAGGTAATAGAATTTAAATCTTATGATTTGGGGCTCAAGACAGACATCCGAACAAACTAGATGGCGCCTCCCTAAATTATCCCAGTCCCCGAAAGAACTGTTTGGGGGGGTGCCACCAGCTCAGCAGGCGATATGCCAAGATCTCAATTGGTCAAATAATGGACTCGGCTGAGGAGGAGTGACAACAGTGTGCCTAGCAACGGACTTCAGCAGTCTTTTCGGGGTATCCCAGTTAAATTGGTACTACTCCAATTTTATCTATTTCATTAGGAATGGAATGGACTGCTCACATTTCATCTATTTCATTAGGAATGGACTGCCCTTACGTTGCACCAGTTAGTTCGTTCGCTGTTCTCATTGATAATATAAATAATATGACGCTAATACCAAGTATATGGTGGCCCCCCCTTGACATCGGGATGCCTAGAGACATCACAGTAGAAAAATGTTCGATTGAGAGGATCTCAAGCCTTATGTACCTTGGATTCTTCGGTTTCGGAGGCAAATTTATTGTAGGTACATCCAAAAAGGAAAACCTGCTGGAAGATTGTACCACGGGTTCTCGAAGCAAATAAAAAGTCGTATCATACGACCCAACCAGGACTATCAGGTCTACAAAATGCGACTGTGCAAGACCCTCGCTATAGCCAGTGTCAGTCTGCCAAGCTGACGAGGAGCGCTGTGATGAATTTAAAATTCTCATCACGGTGGTGTGGAAGGTGAGTGAGTGAATTTAGGTAAAGGAGAGAGAAGGAGGAAAAGTCGCAGGCGGCTGTAGTCAACCGAACATCTACGACTTTTGGAGGAGAGAGAGGTGGTGTGGAAGGAAGGTGAGGAAAAGTCGCAGGCGGCTGTAATCAACCGAACATCTACGACTTTGGAGGAGAGAGAGGTGGATGAGGGAATTTCACCTAGGCGGCTGTAGTCAACCGTTCATCTAGGTGAAGGAGAGGAAAGGAGAGGTCCCTTGTCTAGGCGGCTGTATTCAACCGATCATCTAGACAAGGAGGAGGAGGAGAGAGGAGAGAGGAGGTGAAATTCCCAGGCGGCTGTATTCAACCGATCATCTGGGAGGTAAGGTAAGAGAGAGAAGAGAGAGCTGGTTAGAGGAAGTGTCGAATGAAGCTTGAGCGCCAGGATCCGGGGTTTTATAGTACTTGGGGGCCTCTCCCTCCAGCTCCTTGCTGGGAGCTGGTAGTGGGGCCCCAGGTTGAGTAACCCTGGGTTCTGTCGCCTGTCCCCACTCATATCTTTATTTATGGAGCTTTAGTTTGGCGTTTGGATATTGGTGAGAACTTAATATGATAGGAGTGTTCCCGGGAGGGACTCACGACAGAGGTCCCCCCAGTTTGAACCAATATTGGTGCTGAAGGCGCAAGATGACAGGAGCTGAGGGCTACGGCAAACAAGAGGTGGTCGCTGAAGGCGCAAAATGACAGGAGCTGAGGGCTACGGCAAACAAGAGGAGGAGCTGAAGGCGCAAAGTGACAGGGGCTGAGGGCCGATGCAAACAGAGGTTGAGCTGAAGGCGGTCCTTAAAAACTAGTAGTAACATGGTAGATTATAAGTAGGTAGATGATAAGTAGGTAGAACATAAGGTAAGTAACATAACATAAGTAGGTAACATAGGAAGTAGAACATAAGTAGGTAACATAAGGTAGAAGAAATAGGATGAGATGGTGAGAGTATATACAGCAGTGGTCAGGATCCCTAAACATGTGGCATTTAGGGAAGTGATCGGCAAGGGCGAGATGAGGAGGATGAACAATATTTACAAGGTGAAAGTGAGGGGCAAGGGCGAGATGAGGAGGGTGAACAAGATTTACAATAACGATATTTACAATGTGAAAGCGAGCGGCAAGGGCGAGATGAGGCGGATGAACAATATATACAAACATGATATTTACAATATGTACAATATTTACAACCTTTGTGCAAATTCGGGGAACAAGGCGGATTCCTGGGTGTGTGTTGGGTGTGTCGAGTGATAGTGTGTGCGTGAGTGTGTTGTGTGGGGGCGGCGGTTGCTCCGAGCTCGTGGCGAGGCGGGCACGGCGGAGCTCCGAGTTCCGGTACAGTGCGAGTGGATGAAAAAGACACTTGCACTGTCCCGGAATCTCAAGGCCCCGCCGTGATTGCTCATAGCGGGGCGGGGGGTTTGGCCGCCGGGACGAGGGGAACATGGGGACGCTCCCTCCGTCCGTTTCGCCGCCCGGGCCGTTTCGTCCCGGCGGAGACTATCGTGGATATCCCCGGCGATGGAGGGGGGGGAGGGGGTGTTGGAGGGGGTGAAGTTGATACGGGGGGGTCGAAAATCGAAAACGGGGGGGGGCGGTAAACTTGGTGGGGTGACAATTTCGGGGGGGTTGGTGATTTGAACGGGGGGTGGGGGTTTGAAATTTATAGGGGGCAAGCAAATTTGAACGGGGGGCGGTGGGGGCATGAGTTCCGCGAGGTGGAACTCGCGAAGGATGGAGGACATTAGGGGATCTGTGGGGGAGTAGGGAGGGTGTACCCCCGTGGCCTGCGCTGTGCGAAATTCGCGCAGTATTTTCCACTGGGGGTACTTCCATCGCCGGGGCCGGGGAGGTAGTCCGGTGATCCGTGGCGGGACGAAAAGAAGCGGTGTAGTCGGCCCGGGCGAAGGGGGTAGGGGGGAGAGCGGGTCCGGGACGAAAACGTCCCGGAGAATCGCCGCCATTTCCGGATCCGAATCGAAATCCGGAAACGGCGACGGAGGTGACTGGTGCATTGGGAAGAGGTGCGACATCGCGAACGGACGGTGGGAGACTGATAGTGTCTGTGGGTTGGGTTAGCACAGGTGCGGGTTTACACCTGGCTAACGGGACTGTATGTGGTTTGCCGTCAATTAACAGGGTCGCGGTGGTGTGTGTTGTGCGAATGACTTGAAAGGGCCCGGCATAAAGTGGTTGGAAAGTTTTATGGATGCCGGGCTCTTTCAGGTACATGTGTGTGGTGGTGAAAAATCGTTTGGGATAAGTGGTGTCGTTTGTCGGTGTTGTTGAGTGTAGCGGTTCCCTGTTAATAGACGGCGTGTGATTTGGGGTGAAAATGTCGGCTGGTAGACGTAACGGGTCTTTAAATGCGTTTTGTGCGGGGCTGGTTTGGTCTGAAGGACGGGCTGAAGTGCGTAGGCTGAGTAAAATGTAGGGGAGGGATTTGGTCCAGGAAGGGGAATTTGTTGAAGTAGAAATGGCCTGTTTCAGGACCGAGTGCCACCGCTCTATTTTCCCGTTGGATTGGGGATGGTATGGGGTAGTGTGGATTTTGTGGATGCCGAGGGAACGTAGTAAATCGGAAAAGTGGGCGGACTCAAACTGCCTCCCTTGATCGACCGTGACTGTTCGCGGACAACCGTAACGGCTAACCCATTGAGAGAGGAAAGCCGTCGCGACGGTGTCCGCGGTGATGTTTGAGAGTGGAATGCATTCCACCCAGTTGGTGGCACGGTCGATCATCGTGAGGCAGTATTTTTTCCCCTCGGATGGGGGAAGGGGGCCCACTAAATCCAGATGAACGTGTTCCCACGGCAGGGAGTCGGGAATGGTTTGAGGCGGGACATGGGGGTGGGCCGAGACCTTAAATCGCTGGCACTTCTGGCACCCCAGAACCCAGTTACGAATATCTGTGTTCATGTGGGGCCAGAAGTACCGCGTCTTGATAAGGTCCCGGCTAGCCCGAATGCCAGGATGGTGAAGGGAGTGATAGTGGAGGAACAACTGCCGCCTCAGTTCCGGTGGGACGTAAGGGCGCGGCGTATCGGCCGTTACGTCACACCAGAGGTCGAGGGGCGGCAGCTGTTCCAATTTGGAGGCGGAAATGAGATTGGAGAGGGCGGGGTCGGAATGTGGAGTTTGCTTTGATTTTAGGATTTGTGGTGAAGGGAAAGGCAGTAACTCCGCCACCGGCGCGGGGGTAGGGGTGGGTCGGGATAGCGCGTCCGCCACGCAGTTGTCGGCCCCCGGCAAGTATCGGATATCGGACGTAAATTGCCCGATAAACTCGAGTTGCCGGAGGCGACGCGGGGAGGCGGATTTGCGATTCTGTAGGAGGGCGTGGGTCAGGGGCTTATGATCAGTGACGACAGAGAACTGCCTGCCCTCCACGAAGTCACGAAAGTGCTTGATGGCTTCGTGGATGGCGAGGAGTTCTCTGTCGAACGTGGAGTAATTTTTTTGGGTGGGGGATAGCGTTTTGGAAAAGAAGCCTAGGGGTTGGGGGGTGGCGCCGGTGTGCTGATGGAGCACTGCCCCGATGGCCCAGTCGGACGCATCGGTGGTGATGGATAGTGGGGCGTGAGGATCGGGATGGGCCAATAGAGCGGCGTCTACTAGGTCCTGTTTGCAAATTTTGAAGGAGGAGATGAGTTGGGGGGTCCAGGTAATGGGGCGGTTGTCATTTTTTTTGGAGGGTTGGGGAATGGCGTGTATGAGTGGTTGTTGATGTTGTGCTGCGTGTTTGATGTGTCTGCGGTAAAAGTTTAACATACCCAGGAAGCGGCGGAGTTCCGTCACGGTGCGGGGTTGCGGGAAGTCACTAATGGCGTGGACTTTGTCTGCGAGGGGTTTGATGCCCTCGGATGAAACGTGGTGGCCGAGGCAGCGGACGGAGGGTTGGCCGAGAACGCACTTGTCTGTGTTAACCAAGAGGCCTTCGGAGGAGAAGATGTCAAGGATCTGTTGGAGATGGCTGAGGTGTTCTTCCGGCGTCCTGGAGGCCACCAGGACGTCGTCGAGGAAGCAAAAGACGAACGGTAGGCCTCGCAGGATGCTGTCCATATAGCGCTGCCAAGTCTGTGCAGCGTTCCTCAACCCGAAGCCCATCTTAACATACTCGAAAAGTCCGAACGGGGTAATGATGGCGGTTTTCTGGACATCGGGGGGGTGAATGTTGATGTGGTGGAATGCCCGTGAAATGTCGAGGGTAGAGAAGATATTAGCGCCATGGAGGTGCGACGAGAAGTCCCGTAGGTGGGGAACATTATAAAGGTCCGGCGTGGTTTTTGAATTGAGTCGCCGGTAGTCCCCGCAGGGGCGGATATCCCCATTGGGCTTCTGCACGATGTGGAGTGGAGAAGCCCAAGGGGATTTTGAGGGGCGGACGATGCCGTCGGCTATGAGTGTATTAAAATGTTGTCGGGCTTTAGATAGTTGCAGGGGGTGGAGTCGTCGGGCTTTCGCTGTGATGGGGGGGCCGGAAGTCTCAATGTGGTGTTGAATGGTGGAGATGTGGGCAGAGGGGCGGCGCTGGGGGCGGTAGTTGAGGAGGAGGCGTTCAAATTGCGTAGGGGGGTGGTTGATGGCATGGATGAATCCGGGTATGGGTGTTTTTGTGGCGGGGTCGATCAGGCGCGCGTTCCGGACGTCGACCTGGAGACCGAAATATGCGAGAAAATCGGCCCCCAGGATCGCCTTCTCCACGTCCGCCACGGTAAACTCCCACTCGTACGCGAGCCCGCTCATATAAACAGAGGAGCGGTACTTCCCGTACGAGGGGATGGTGGTACCGTTGGCGGCGTAGAGAAGCTGCCGGTAGCAGCGCGCCTGACGACGGAGGATGTTGTTAGGAAATATTGATAGCGCCGCCCCCGTGTCCACCAAGAAAGGTACATTGGTTTTCCTGCAGCGCAGGAAAAGTCGCTGGTGGGTCGGGAGGGCGTTGGGTATAATTGCGGAGGTAGGTACATGTGTCGGCGTTGGCTGGTCCGCCGCGAAGGAGACGCGAGGCGGTTTCTTGTCGTTCCGGAGGGGGGGAACGGTGGAGTCTGCAGGGGGGCTGGCCAGTTTGGTAGGAGGAGGCTTCGCCTTGTTCCGGGGAGGGGGAACGGTAGTGGCGGGCTGAGTGGTGGCCGGAGGGGGTTGTGCCCTGGAGGCGGGCGGGGAGGTTCCGTTCCGTGGTGGGGAAACGGACGCGGCGGCGTGAGTGGCGGCCGGGAGGTTGTCTGCCCTGTTGGCGGGCGTGGAGGGGCCGTTCCGGGGTGGGGGAACGGTAGCGGCGGCGTGAGTGGCGGCCGGAAGGTTGGTTGCCCTGGTGGCGGGCGTGGAGGGGCCGTTCCGGGGTGGGGGAACGGTAGCGGCGGCGTGAGTGGCGGCCGGAAGGTTGGTTGCCCTGGTGGCGGGCGGGGAGGGGTTGTTCCGTTTGTGGTGGGGTGAGGGGTTTGGCGGCGCTGCAGGCGCGGCCGGGAGGTTGGCAGCCGTGGCGGCGGCGTAGGAGGGGTAGCGTGGCTTGGCGGTGGTGGCTGTGTGAATGCGGGCGGGGGGGGTATGTGCATGGTCCCCCCCGTGTTGGCGAGGAGGGGGGCCCGCCGGATTTACCGGCGGGCGTCTGCGTTTCCCTGCTTAGGGGCGAAGGAGCAGGGGGGTTGGCACTTGCGGGCCTCCCCACCGAAGTTTACGTGATAGAAACAACGGTTGGGGTGGTCCGCAGGTAGGTAGGCGGAGTTGGTGGGGCGGGCTGAGGTTGATGCGCGCGCAGCTGCTGGGGATCGACCTCTGCGCTGGCGGGGAGGGGATGCGTTGCGGCGCTCGGGTGAGCGCTGGCGGCGGCGGTCGGCGGACGAGTCGCGTCGGCGATCCGCCGAAAGTGGTCGACGGCCGTCGAGGGAGGGTGCTCGGCCGCGGTCCCGGGATTTTGTGCGGTCCCGGAAAGGCGGGGGGGTGGCGCGGCGTACGCACCTCACTGACGGCGGCCGCAGCGGCCAAGTCGTGCACGGTGTCCGCGAGGCGCAGGAGGGGCTCGTCGGGACCGTCGAGATGGCTGGCCAGGGCCATCTGGATGGGGTGGGGAAGGGCACGTAACCAGAACGTGCGTGCGATGTCGGCTGTCATAATCCCCTGCAGCTGGTGTCGCAGCTGCCGGTAGAGGTGGGAGGGCTTCTGGTCGCCGAGGTGTTGAGGTTGGGAGAGGGCGGCGACTCGGGCGATTTTCGACGGCTGGTAGGTGTTGATGAGGCGGCTGCGGAGGTCGTCGTACGCAGCGGCGGCGTCGGGGGAGATATCAGAGGTCTGCAGCAGGATCTCGTAGGGCAGTAACGAAATGATCCGGGAATATCGAGTTTTCTGGCTGCGGATGTTGGCGGCCGAAAACGCTGCGTCTACTTGGAAAAACCAAAGCGCCGGGTCGTGCGTGTAGAAGGGGGGCAGCGACAGAGGGAACGCAGCGGACGCCGTCATGACGTTGGCGGCGGCTGCGGCCGTAGCGGCGGCGGCGGCGGCGGCGGTGTCCGATGACGCAGAGGTCGGTGGGGAGAGCGTGGAGAAAGGGTTGTCGGCCAATGCGTCGGATGTCGCAGCGGCGGGCGGCTGCAGTGTGGCTGGTCGCAGGAGCGGCGGCGTCGGTGAGTTCGGGTCCATTTCTGTAAAAAAAATTTGACGTGGTTTTGAATTTTGAAATTCGCAATCGGCGGGAGCGGTGGTGCGTTGAGTTGAGAGTTGAGCGGTGAGGGTTGGGCCAAGAATTGCGAATTTATACTGACTGGTTGAAATTTTGAATTTAAAATTTGGGACACCGAACTATTTGACTGGGGCGACACATGAGGTGGGAAGGTGGGAAGGAAGAAGGTTGAGTGAACGTCGGGGTCACCACTGTGATGAATTTAAAATTCTCATCACGGTGGTGTGGAAGGTGAGTGAGTGAATTTAGGTAAAGGAGAGAGAAGGAGGAAAAGTCGCAGGCGGCTGTAGTCAACCGAACATCTACGACTTTTGGAGGAGAGAGAGGTGGTGTGGAAGGAAGGTGAGGAAAAGTCGCAGGCGGCTGTAATCAACCGAACATCTACGACTTTGGAGGAGAGAGAGGTGGATGAGGGAATTTCACCTAGGCGGCTGTAGTCAACCGTTCATCTAGGTGAAGGAGAGGAAAGGAGAGGTCCCTTGTCTAGGCGGCTGTATTCAACCGATCATCTAGACAAGGAGGAGGAGGAGAGAGGAGAGAGGAGGTGAAATTCCCAGGCGGCTGTATTCAACCGATCATCTGGGAGGTAAGGTAAGAGAGAGAAGAGAGAGCTGGTTAGAGGAAGTGTCGAATGAAGCTTGAGCGCCAGGATCCGGGGTTTTATAGTACTTGGGGGCCTCTCCCTCCAGCTCCTTGCTGGGAGCTGGTAGTGGGGCCCCAGGTTGAGTAACCCTGGGTTCTGTCGCCTGTCCCCACTCATATCTTTATTTATGGAGCTTTAGTTTGGCGTTTGGATATTGGTGAGAACTTAATATGATAGGAGTGTTCCCGGGAGGGACTCACGACAAGCGCCTACTCGTGTTTGAGAGGGAAATTCCGTGTGAAAATGAGATCTAGCATAAAGGGTCAAACTTGATTTACAGTCTTTACGAGGAGCCAAACACCGGCCGTGAGGACTGATATAAGTAAGTCAGGTGGCGCAAATGGGCGATGGTGAGGTCTTAAGAGTGAATCACATCACAAATGCCTGAAGGACCGAGGCTTAGAGGGTTGGACCAGGGAGCTGGTACTTTAAAGTGTTCGTTAAAGTCTTTGGGTAGGACGGTGAGCTGCTCAAGGCGGTGAGCCGAGATGCTGTAGACGCGAGCCTGGAGGAGAAAGGCGCAGGACAGGGGGAAGTCTTTCTGTAGCAGACCAGGACAACCACACCACCTTGACTCTACGTTGGACTCTACGCCTTGGACATGTTGGTGCCAGAACAGGCTGGCGGACTGTAGAGCCACATGAGAAGAAGAGTATATGGTGTACGGTACTGCATCCTGACTACCATAGGTAGGGAAAAGCTTGTATTGATGTAATGACAGAGAAATATATTTGACCTTCCGAAATTCCAACTTGCGTTTTGTGTTTCAGACGCCATGGAACACATTGACATGATGATGTCAATGATCCAATCGAGCTGAAATGGAGTAAGCTGTTTCGTTTGTTTTCGGAGGTCATACGTCCACAGCAAACAAGGTGGCCCAATACGAATTTGATCGTACTGCGCATGTGCTATCATAGCAACCGTTAACAGTAAACACTGAGTGGTTTTAATCAATGCGGATGGAGTTTCAAGCATTTTCATATATTCACTGCAACTTGTAATAGTAGCGAGGAAGCCATATAGATATTGGCTGAAACAGACGTTATTAATAATGACACGAAGAATTTCAGAGAGAAGGAATTTGCCAAAAGCTTACGAGTTCTCAATTATCCCTGAACGGAATTCGATGGCGTTACTATAAGACAGAGAGCAGGGCGGATAAGAAATCGGAGTAGGAGCTTACCTCGTCAGAGCCGGGAAGCGATTGAGAGGAAGGTTCCGGAAACCACCAACAAGAAATAAACCGTCAGATGACCTTTCCCGTCCTCTAAGTGAACTATCACAGCTGAGCTTGGTAAACCGAACCTACTGGCAACCAAGCCCATCGAATTTTACGTTACCCCCTACTGGATCGTCTACTTATAATTAGGGACCGGATTTGTTGACGGAGAGAAACATATCTAGCTTTTGATGGTGACAAGTTGGGTCATTTCAGACCTATATACATATTATGAAGAGATGGGATGACCAAACCATAATGTATTTTTAAGGATATTTTATAAGGTCCTCGGATGTTGTGAGAGCTGTGATAGAGGGTTCTACTGGTCTAATCGAATTTCCCTCTTTGTGGATTTTCATCAGAGGTTTTTCTAGCTATGGTACAGTTGTTTTTCGGAAAGTTTTGTAAGTGTAAAGGTCGATGTGCTTATGTTTGCAACTCTTTTCCAGAATACATTTAATTTCGGATTCTATGCGTTTGGTTGGATTCCTTGAATGAATTGATTATATTCTATTTTTCCTCGTCCTGGTCTAAGACCAGATTTTGCACGACGATTCTAGCAGACTTCGCTTGAATTTTCTGTTAGACTCAGTGATTCTAAAACATCTTTTCAAAATTCACTTTTTCCGAATTCGTTGACCGTCCGACCGAATTCCGGTCATGTTTTTACTCAGCATTCCTAAAGGCGCCTTTTACTGTACGACCCAAAATCTATCGCTTCCAGCATTGACCAGTTTAATGCAAAAAACCGAAGGCGACCATCAATCCATCTTGTTTTTAGACGTCAGAGTCACGAGAAACTCAGTAGGCAAAAATCGAAACTAAGAGGTGGCAAACGCCTAAGAACAAAGGTCGCTATATTAATATTACTTCAGCAAATGCATGTACCACCAAAAGATACACTTTGTAAAGAACCTTTTAAATCGAAAAAATCATTGAGTTCAAAACGCGTTCGTAAACAGAGCGAAAATAGTATACTAGACATACTTTTTAGGAAAATGGTCAAACGCATTTGAAAACTGTTAAAGAACCAAAACCCGGTTCCTTCAAACATTACCACCCCCATAAAATACTTATCATTAACTTACGTAAAGAATTTACCCAGAAAACTAAATAAAGTCCTCACTGCAAACAGCGAAAATTCTAAAATAGCTTACCAACGCCACTAAACGTGGAACAATATCTTCACGCCAACCAACTACCCTACACCAATAGAATTACTTAAAAACCTCATCTACCAAATTCCCTGTGAGAGTGGGAAAACCCACATTGGCCAAAATAATTCACGCCTGAAAGTAAGATTAAATGCCCAAATTGAGTACCAAACCTAACCCAGTAGTACGACCAAAGTCTACAGCTCTTGTAACTTATTCTCGTCCAGGAACAAAGGAAATTCACCATTTTAGGATGTTAAGATACGAGGCCAATGATTCAAACGCGAATTTGAACAAACTTTGGTGACTGGAAAAATATAACTATATTCATCAGCAAGAGAGTTGATGTTAAAAGCATGATGTTCAAGAGTAAGAAATGTTATGCCAACATTATGCACTCCCCTGGCAGTCCACCCCCTCAAACCCCTCACATACTGCCATTTACCTCAAGGTTAATCCTACCTGAAACCCTTCTCCCATTCCTAGTCAGAAAGAACCGTTTCCAACACCATTTTCAGCTCGTTTCGATGGTATCTAGGCAGTATAATAGTTTTTTTGTGAATTGGAATTGGACATGAATCATGAACCTAGAAAGTTGTAATAACGTAATCTACCTACTGTGATAATGATTTTTTTTTTGCATACTCATTGGATCAAAACTGCATTACTACTCTGCAAGTAGGTAGCATAAGTGTTAAATTAATGGTGCTAAATTTAGTTTTAGCAGTACTTATCCACACTCTACTCGGTGTTGATCCCCCCCAAGGGCGATGCCTTCTGCCATTGAAACCGCCGCCGATTGGGTCTATTGTGACTAGTTCCCCATTGTGTGTCTGTGTGACTAACTGTGTGATATCCCCATCCCTGCACTGTATGAGTGAGGAGGCGTCCTCGCACGAGGGGCGGGAGACTATCAATCATCCTTCAGTTCAGCAAACTCGGAGGGTTCTATGCCCTTTCCCAAGTGCCGAAATCTTTGAGATGCAACAATTGCATAAAATGTGCTCAGCCGTCTCCACCTCGCTGTCACAGAGGTGGCATATGTCTGTCCTACACTTGCCCATATGTTTGAGGTGGTACCTCAGAAAGCAGAGGCCGGTTGAGGAGGCCAGTAATGACACGTAAGTACTTATTACGCCTCAGGACAGAAGAGCTTGAGCTGTTTTCTTGAAGAATCTAATGAACGGGAGTGTTACGCCAGTAGCAGGTATGCAGCTCTGCTTGTCTTCCAATTTCTTCACTTCACAGGATAATGAAGCTGTTTGTGATATCGAGCTGGGCTCTGGACCAAATGAGCTAGGCTGATGCCGTTTTGGCGAGGCGCCTCCTCGTTGCCCTCAATACCATAATGTCCAGGCAACCACAGCAGTTTTTTGAATATTTAACAGAGTCCACGTAGTGTTAAGTAGATATACATGGAAGTTTTTATTTTTGTTTGTAGCCCACGAATACGGTGGCATAAACTATAAACGGAAATCTGCAGTGTGAGAGGTGAGTGTGTGCGCGCGCGCGTGTGTGTGTGTGTGTGTGTGTGTGTGTGTGTCATGAGGAGTATGTTGTGTTGTGTAGTGTGGATCAATGTTTCTTATTCGCTCTGGATGCTTGAGCTATCCCAGCACTGCTAGGTAATATATGAGGACACCAATGTACGCCTATTGGTTGTTGTGGTATTGTGGAAGGGGTGGAGGGGGGGTGCTCGAGCAATTTGAACTTTAAAACAGTTGTCAAAATTGATATCATGTGGGTGCTACCCATTGCCACAGACGCCCGATCACATGGTATATAGCAATTTTGCGATTCATTACCTTCATAGATCAGTTATGTAACGTCATCATTTAGTTTTCAACACTTGATGGCGCTGTGCCTCACGTTTGCGGTCGAACGTACTGAAAGAGCAGTGAAGTTTTACTGATATTACTGACTTTCTCTGCTGGCAAGTAGAAAGTACGTGAGGCGAGCTGGCGGCTGATTGGAACGGAGGGTAATGTTTTAAAACAGTCCTGTGGGAAATGACCTCACCCACAGCCATCGGACAACCCTCCCGTATCCGCGACTGGTGATATGCGTCCAAAGTCGGTAACGGGCTTCAACAAACTCTTCCAATCCCACATCGATATCGTCACCCGATGTGGATTATTAGGTACCTATTCATAAAATAATCTTCCCGCCTCTTGTGCGCATATATTTTCACGCTCGATGTCATTCCATAACAAAATACTATCTTTTGTTTCAAAATACGTTACTTTGATGGAACCGAAAGTCACTCATTAGTACCGTACGCGTGAAGTATTTAGATACACAATATCCGAGATTGGCAACAACTGCAGCTACCAACAGATCATTATGGTTGTACCGAAAACTGACAATCAAATGGAAGTTGTCAGTTGTTAACGCAACTAAATCTTCCAACTATTGTACGCGCAGTTGCGGTTGCACGAAAAATTAACTATTCAGTTTCCAACTGTCGAAAAACACCTACTAGCTGAATGTCTTTAATTCATCCTTATGAAGTTCAACTTACTATTGACGTGGGTTAAATTTAAATAATTTAAGGCTCTTCAGGAATGAACTATGTGTTTAACAAGTTTGATTAACCCCAAAATCATTTCAGTTAGTTCCTGATGGATTTACTTCAGTTCGGGTAAGTAGGTACAACAACAATACACAACACAGTATACCACTGAGCTATCAATACAAATAAAAACTAAACAATGCACTTAGTGTTAGTTGCTAGAAAGGCGAGTCAAATTTGAGACTTTGAGGAAAAATTCGATGGTTTTAATTAGGCACAGCAAGGTGAGTGGGCCTCAGTAGAAAAAGTTGAGCAGGAGAAAGACTGCGAAGACACTTCCTCTGCCTCTCATCACGAATATTCATCATAGTGGAGGGGAGGGCCATATCCTACTCTGCCTGAATAGCTGACGCTGCCTGATAGCGAATTTTCAAAGAAAATTTAACCATTTGGAGCGTTCCGAAATTTCAGAGATGCTCCCTGTGAACCGGAAACCCCTCCAAAATCCGTATCATGCATCGGAGATCTAAATTATAGATTTGAACTTTTTCTCAATATGAATTACTTCAAATATGGCAGTGACATGTACTTTCAAGTATTAGAAACAAAAATGGCTAGGGGAACAAAAATGGCGCCCTCGTACGCCATTTTGTTAACCATCTGCGTCAACATGTTGTTGAACCTTGTTTCCGCAAACGTTTCATGGATGATGGGTTAATGATATGGGAACATGGTAGGGAAGCTTTCCCAGATAACCCTGACGTCCTTATGGAAGGACGCTGCCCCTTGCGGCACTGAGGCCGCCTTTTCGGTGCCTACAATCATCTTTTCGGCTTGCCAGCCATTTCACTATCAAAGTTACCTTCTGCTTATCACATTCAACCCGCAAACGTTAGGGTTAGTGGTGTTACCAGTTTAGAAATGATCAGTATGTTACAACGCGTTTTCACGATGGATGAGTTGACGGACGTTTTCATAGAAAGGTAAGTATAGCAAACTCAATTATGTTCTATATCTCCCGTTAAATTTTTTTAATTTCCTTAGATGATGTGTGGAGGATTTTAATTGATTCTAAATCGTCGCTATTGATAAGGGTGTGGAAAAGTTGGGAATCCTTCCAGAAGGACTTCAGGAGAAGGTATTCGATTTTGTTTTCCAGACGACCTCTGACACTCGATGAGCTTGTCACGATCCTTGGAGGGGATGACGGCCCTGATATTGATTGTTTCAATATAACGGCACTGCCTCCAGCTAATGCTACGGATTCGATCACAGATGAGGACTCAGGACCAGAGGACAATCCAACAACAGATAGTCTTCCAGGCTCACAGTTACTATCTGAAGCAACAGCTACAAATAAGCCATTTGCAGCAACAGCTAAAAATGAGGCATTAATTTGTAGCAATAGCTACAAATAAGTCATCACAGGTGTGATGATAGTTCGCTGGAATGACAACAGTGTGGTGCCAGCAGCTACCAGCTATGATTCTGCCACTCCTCTGAATACCGTCAGCCGATTCTCCAGGGAAAAACAGAAAGTTATCCTGTTGAATCAACCTCGACTCTTCTTATCATACAACAATGGGATGGGAGGAATTGGTAGAGTTGATCAGAACATTACATACAGTTTCAGTCCGTGGAAAGAAGTGATATTTCTCTCTCATTGCCCAGATGTTGGAACTGTCAGAGCAAAATGCCTGGTAACGCTACAGATACGATGGCGGCAAACTTGATCATTCGTCTTTCAGAAGGACCATAGCTTCATCAATTTCAGCTTCAATTTAGAGTGTTTTCAAATAAAAACGGAGTTATTGAAAAGTTGTCCATTTCCACTAATACACGAAATAGACAACTTTTCAATAACTCCCTTTTTCTTTGAAATACACAGTGTGTTTGTCGCGTTTTTTCGTGTATTAGTGGAAATAGACAAATTTTCAATAACTACAGTTTTCTTTGAAATGAGTTTCCACGATTTCTTCGCGAGTGATCTAGTTCGTTAGAGTGGTTTCATGTAAGGTAGGCCTTCTAACTAGAAAAAACTCGATACGAGGTGTGATGGGATAGAGAATTTTTTTACGGATAAGCCAGTCGATACACACTCAGGAAAAAAGAAACAATTGGAATGGGAAATGGTTGAAAAAAAAACAAAAACTGCCTACAATGTGCGTGAAATATGACCGCGCCCTGCATGTTCCATGCTTCATTGCGTACCACACTAAACCCTAAAGTTGGGGAAGTGAAATAGGAAGCAATGGTGTTACATTATCACTCATTGTGGTTTTTTTTAACGAAATAAGAACTACTTTAAAGAAATTGGGATATAATGTAATTTTACTTTTGTTATTATTTTTGTTGTTATACTTTTTTGAACAGTACACATGGCTAAGATAGTGAAATATGTCTTTGTATACCAGAGGATATATTATTGTACAATTTCAGCCATTATAAGTATTTATCTGGCGTTTATTGATTAACTAGCTGTGTACCCGCGCTTCGCAACGGTAGAACAGACACCCCCTTTAGGACAGGCCCCACTCATAACATTTTTATGATATATTATACTATTTGAACCGACGCGTGTTGCTGCGATTTAAATAAATGGAGCCAACGGTCATGTATTTTAATATGCCTGTATCCCCCCCTCCTCAACTGATCAGAAACCTTCCCCAATGCCAACCCTAACTGCCTTTAACCCCCCCCCCCCCGTATCCTATGAACCCTCCCTACCTGGTTAGAAACATTCCTCAATGTTCACACAACAAATTCCCAAAGTTGCACTCCGATTGGTCAAGTAGTTTTGAAATTTCTGTAGACCCCCCCCCCCTCTCATAACCTGTACCCCCCTCCCACTAACATCCTGATTGAAGTACCACTTGAATGTACTCGTCGAGCTGAATCCAGAATCTAATTACAATCGGATTTACGTCCAACCGTTCAAAGTTATTATAAGCATAAACGTCCTCATAGAAGTGATTATAACACGTTTTTTAGTAGTATTTCATTCATAGCGTTTCAACGGATGGACAGATTCAAATGCGGATTTTTCATAAACCTTCCCAGATAAATTCTGCGTCAAATGGTACCAGCCGCAACTTTCTACGTTCAGCCGTTCTCAATTGATGCCGAGACAAACAAACAGACAAACAAACAGACACTGTTTTATTATATGTATAGATTATCATTATTCAGATGAGGTCAAGCGGAGGTGAGGTCAAGGATGCCTGGTTCTGGACATTCTATGCATGGCATTGAGATTGTAGTTTTATTTTTGGTCCACTAGCAACCCCTATGTACCATTTTAGAGAAAAGTTTGCTGAATATTTAGAAAAAAAAACAATTCAGGGCTATCTGGGTTAATGGTACTTGAACATCCAATGTTCAGTCAACAACACGTAAGAGATCCCATATGGATCTATTATATGGATTCCATGACAATAACAGCCCAAATAGTTTCAATAATTGTGTACTATTTGCGTCAATAAGAGCGAAAATTAAGGGACCAGCCTTAGAATTAGCACTAGGCTATTGTTGTGCGAATTACTTGGAGCTCAGAGCTGCCTTGTTAGGAATATAATTATAGCGATCCATAGGATCATAGGGATTTGCAAACAATGCTGAAGGAATTCGGACGTTTGGAACAAAAACCCAGGGGGGAAACCCGCTATCAATTCCACACTAGAGCTGTACCTTTGCTCAACATGCAAGTGCTTTTATTCGGACTAGAGAACCTGAAGAAAAAGGAGGGATTTTGACCGAACTAGTAAAATCACTAGGATTGCGAGTGGTCGTAATCCCTGACGGGATTACAAGAGTCTTTTGGGAGTTCAATAACGGTATTCAAAGGAATTACGTCATTCAAAGATTTACCCAACTTTAATAATTGCGAATTTTTCAATCCAACATGCTCCCTTTTGGGCAGAAATGAAGATACTCAACAAACTGCCAGTCTGTCTCAACAATTGAAGCTATAACTGGATTCATTCAAGTGACCTTGATCCTTTCTCAAAAATTCCTGCCAGTTTGACCACAATAGTTAAGTCCACAAGAACACTTTAATTTATAAACACTTTTATCTTGAACATTTTTTTAAATCTTTAACTGAACTTAATTAAGATCTTAGAGTATTATTAGATAGAGTATTGTATTACTGAAAAAATCTATAGATTAATGTTTGTGACGATGGTTTGATCACCAAAACCGGTATAACAGTGCACTTTTCGGAGTTTTTTCCCCGTGTACCTATTAGTGGAAATAGACAACCTTTCAATAACTCCGTTTTTCTTTTTCTTTGAAATGGGTTCCCACGATTTCATCGCGAGTGATTTGGTTTGCAAGGGCTCGAAATTCAACCTCGCTCGGAGAGTTATTAAACAGCCTTCAAGAACGAGATGCAGTATCATAAAAAAGTAATTAAACCGCCTTCTTTTGGACAATCTTCAAATCCCGTACTAAAGCAGCCCCCTTTCCTTTAATTCAGCCCCATAGCACCAATTTTCAAACCAATATTTCAAACTTTTCAACCCAGAGGACAGCCGAACTTTGTGAACAGACCCCCGAAAACCAACAGAACCAGTATCGGCCTCCTGGAGGTCAACCGAAACTCCTAACAGCCACCGATTCCAAAACCCCCGTCCGTCCTATCCTCCAAACAGTGGGACCGCTAGAAACCAAAACTACCCACAACCAATTAGTGAGTCAACAAGACATACCAATTTTCATAATATTGAACTGATAGAACCGCAGACAGAGAACATCACCCCAGCTATCCGGGAGCAAATTCCCGTTCAGGTAATTATGTACGACGGTGAAGGCTACGCCTACGCGCTGACGCCAGTTGTGCAGTGGGAGTTGGGCGAATCCCAACCTCCAAATATCGAAAATTCAGAAATTTCAGAGACCACTGCAGACTCCTCCTCCCATTGACTCAAATATTGCATGCGAAGATTAACCTAACATAGATCAGTACAATATCAATAACAGCTTACCATTCCTGACAATGCCAAAGTTCAACTTGAAAATCTTAGTAGGCACAGGCTCCTTTGAGAAGTTTTATTAACGCTCACACAGCGGGATCATATTTTCCTTAGTACGCAAGAAAACCTATGTTCCATGTGCTGAATTATTTCAAGAGAAAATTTTGACTCTAACATTCAGCCTCTTTCACTTTCACGATTTTTACGACTCTCTTTCACTTTCACGATTTTTACGACACGTCAATTGGTTTAGATAATCTCAAAATTATTAAAGCAAAAGTTGACTTAGGAGAAAACATACTGAAAGCTCCAAATATTACTCTACCTTTGTTTTACCGTGAAATGATGACCCCGATAGTTAAGCTAAAGCTGAATCATTTTTAGTTGAGCCTAGAACTATCCACAAAATTCACGTAAAGGTAGGTGGAACTGTCATCATTTTTGGACAAAAACGTCAAGGCGTAGAACTTCCTCAGTGTGTAAACAATATTCAAAATTCTCAAGCGATGTCCGAGTGACCAGCTCTAAAGAAACACCCATTAGAATCCATTCTAATAAAACATTTCGAGCCGAACCCACAGCAGGTATTATGTTCATTGAAGAACCAGGACAAACGCACAAGGCCGACTCTCGAAATTCATTTAAATCTCATAAACCATTTGACATCTCAAAATTTAGATTGGAACATCGAAACCAAGTAGAACTACTGCTATTCTGAAAGTCCTTCGCAAGTATCGTGATATTTTTCAAGATAATGATACAAGCCCTTTGTCGTTTACCCAGGAAGTCAAACTTCGCTTCAATAATCCGGAAAAAAGTAAAACTAGAAAAACTTTTCGATATTAGAGAAATAATTTCTGTATAAATTTCAAAAGATTCATTCCGAACCGATGTAGTGAACTTTATTAAAGAATATGTACAGCCCAAACTCAAATATCATGTTTACTTTCGAGAAGACAACGATGGAACTTTGTATAAAAAATTTGCGTCCACCTTGGCGACTACTTTCAAAGAATCTAGCATTCGGCTGACCAAGTGTACTAAACTCTTGGAGGATGTTCAGAATGTAGAAGACAGAAATGAGATCATTTCCAGCTTCCATGTGGGAAATACAAATCATCAAGGAATTTCCGAAACTAGTGAGCATAACAAAAGACGGCACTACTAGCCCAACCAGCAACTAACTATTCAAAATTTTGTGAACCAACGTGAAATCTGTCAAAGAACAAAATAATATCGAATTCCGTTGAAAATTAAGCATAGAATCACCCCGACACCAACCCGGCCTTTTGAGACATTATACATTAACAAAATCTCCTTAGAAAAAACAATCAATCCGTTCTCGAAATTTGCTCAGGTATACTTAGTCAAAACTAATTCAGCATTAGATACAGTTAAAGCTCTCACGCTATTTTTCTGACATGGTGGCCCGAAAACTATCATTTCAGATAATGGCGCAGAGTTAACTTCATCATTGGTTAAAGAATGTTTGGCATGGTCCCATAAAATATATCTTCACTATCTTTCGTCTCAACGTCCCGATTCAAACGGTTTCACTCTACTTTAGTAGACCATGTCGAAATTTTAAATTTTAGGGTGGAATTCAAAACGGATGATGCTCGTACATCGTTACGCTGTGTTATCTTACCACAAATTTATACATTCTGTATAGCTTAACACAACTGTATACATTCTGTAACCACGTTAACACCTTTCGAAATTGTTCAGGGTCACATTTCTAACGATCCGTTATTTCGTGTAAACCTTGAAACTCGTCTAGCAGATGATTACATGTACCAACCTCCAAACACCGGGAGAAAATAATCGCTCTCTATAGCGACAGTGGATTGCCCAAAATAAAGAGAAAGTCACTGATGCTTGAAATCAAGGCCGGGAAGATCCACCGGATCGTAAGGCGATTCCTTATGGGAACTCCAGGCCCACATTAGAGTCCGATGTTTTATTGGATCGGAAAAAATGACATATTTTTCCTCGTTGTCCCCATCCTTAAAAATGAAGATTTTGACCTGATCCTTTTACAATCAGTACCCACCATCCATTAGGGGAAATATGTTAACCCCGCCGTGCCCTGAAATCTTCAACTTCTGACGATGCATCTCTCGAACCAGGCCCGCATTTTGCCCTATGCCCAACCAGTTTTTAACTTACTAGTGAGCATAAATGTGAGCACGACATCTTGATCAAGGGACTCAGTGATCAATGTGACTTAGTTTCTTTGGAAATAGACCAGACCCATATAGAATTTGTTGAAGAAGCGAGACAGTACGTATTGATTTTTCCCCAGGAAGACCAAATGAAAGTCATTCTTCAAAATAATGTGGAATACCGTAGCATCCAAGGAATTTTCATGCTGTCTCCCGAAAATAGTACAATATCGCAACCAGACCCTTGTTGTGCTCACAACAAACACGTCCTACAACCAGTCTCTAATTCTTCATATGAAAACTTGGAATCATGCTAAATGGCCATCAGCCGAAATCAAATTGAAAAGTTTAAATCTCTTATCGGTTCCAGCACGTCCCCACTGTTTCTACTGCTGATGTGGTGGTTCAGTTAGCGACACCTAGCATCTGGACTGTAATCCTCCATGTTATAATAGTGTTATCGGTTTCCAATGCGCTCTATGTAAACATTGACGAACCTCAACTGTAAACCAATAGGTTTGAGTGAAATTCGGTACTTACTAGGTTGTCTGAATATTTCCTGATGTTGTTTTTATTGTTAACGTGCTACTTGTGGCAGAGAGATCCTACGATACGTCATATATTATTGTACTTACTGTGTGTCCTTGTTTTCTATTTTGGTGTCATGTTTAGTTTTATTAAGGTTAATTGAATTGTTTATTTGTATTATAATGAATCTTCTCTTTATAGGTTCTGATCTTTTGTTGTAAACTTAGCGGTTCTGCTGTTAATTTTTTTTATCTCCTACCAAATATCGAAAAAGTTCCCCTAGGAAGGGAGGAGTTACATTCACTGAGGTATCATAGACGCTGATATCAGCAGCAGATGCTATGTGAGGCAGACTCACGAACTCCCGAGCTCAGTTCCAGTTCGTCGTCAATCGTATTCAGTCAACTTGTGTTCCACATCAAACCATTTACCAATAAAATGCTGGTGTATTTCAAAGTTGTGTTTTCTTAAAAACGTTGGAGTCATAACCTAACACATTAGTTCGTGTATGTGTGTGTCATTCTGCAAGATAAGCCCCTTAATTTCCACGTTAAAAAAGTCGTCCTTGCGCAGAAATCCGTCTCCGCACGAGTATTGAATTCGCCACCCTGCCCGATCACACTCTTGTGAGCAGCTGATCGCATTTGCGAAGTTTTGGTCAAAAAAAGAAGGGATTTCAGCAACATCGGCTTGTGGGCTGTTGACAATCTTGCTTACTGGACCGCAGAATCGATTTAAACTAGTGCCAGTTCCATCAGGCGCTCCCAGCGTACCAAATTTACAAAATTGTAATCCAAAATCATTGCATATTTTTTATGTAGGCATGTGAGGTGTCGTTTACCATGTTTTTTATTGGTGGCTGAATCGATTACGATTAGTTTCAGCACGTTTAGACTGCATCGAGTTATCAAAATCACAATCGTTTGGTACAAAATACCCAAACATGATTTTTTGACGTAAATTTTCTGCACGACGTGCCACTCTCGTTTCAAAAAGTGCCCATTCAGGCAGTAATGAGTGCTCTGACACCATTAATTAAAATCCCAAACCATTCTCCAAAACCACGGAAACCAGTAATTTAAATTCTCTATTTCCCAAATATTTCTTCGAAAATTCGCTCCTTAAGCCATGCTTTATGACCGGAATTTTCGCTTCAGAGTCTTCTAAGGTTGCAGAAACCTTGAGATCCCTTTTGGTAGGAAAAATGGTGGGGGGGGGGGGGGGGGTATTTGTCCTCTAAAACTTAAATTCTGTCTATGTGGCTTAAAGGAGTTGGACTGGCATTGATTCCTCAAGCTGTATGAGAAACTGAAAAAGCGTGGAATCTAACTCCGACCCGTGTATCAACACCTTACACAAGGGCCATGAGGGTGTTGTATTTTGGCTGTTTATGTATACGATAATATTCTTCCGTCTAAGAACAAAACATACTTGGACACATTGATGAGAAGAGTCCAAGATGAAGGTCACTAGGCGGATTCATTACTCCATTCGTCTTGAATTCGAGTATTAAGCCAGAGATGATGTATATTTCACAAAGGAAATATGCCCAGGAAATTTAGAAGAAGTTCAAAATCGAATTCTGCAAAACCCTGAGCACTCCGCTGGAACCAAATTTCAAGTTCCAAGAGCAAGAAACGCCAATGTCCGAGGAATTATAGTTAACTACCCTACAGAAATTTGATAGTCTTGCTGATGTACCTGACAATGGGGTCAAGCGTTGACATAACGTACTTCATCAGCCAGTTCAATACAACGAACACGGAGGTACGATGGAAGGCGGCGAGAAGGGTACTGCGATATCTCAAAGGTACCTAGTTGATGTCCATACAGGAAAACGTAGCTAACTGTAAACTTACTGGATATACATGGAGGAAGACTGGGAAAACTGCAACACTGATCTGAGGTTAGGTACGTATTTACACTACCAGGTGCAGCTGTAACGTGGGCTTAGAAGACGCAACGGGTCTCCGGCCCCGGTTTCTGAAGTGTGGAAGCAAAGTACTTGAGTATGTCCGAAGCTGTTGAGGAAGGCCTCTACTTGGCAGAAGACCCGTAGCTGACATTGGATTACTGACGCTTGTATTGGACACAGGAGTCACAAATGCTGATATCCAACCCTGTGTAACACTCGCGAACAAAGCATATTGACATTACATTATAACAAAGCATACTGACATTATTAAATTAGGAATCAGTTAATCAAGCGAGCGGTGGAAGAACATCTGGTGGAGATGCACCATCTCATGACGGACGAGATGCCACCCGATTCTTGACCAAACCCCTGGACAGGGAGAGCAATGTATTTTGTTCCCTGAAATTTGGAATGGGCAACATTTTTCCTTGAGGAGGAGTATCAGAAAGTGGTTTAAATTCGGCAAATTAAGATGTTATTGGTTCCCTACAAACGATAATGTCCTATGTTGTCACTTGGTGACTTGATGTTTATGGGGTAGGTACGACTCGGTGTTTACATAATTAATTTTGCCACTCTATTATGATTCTGATTCTGACTCGATTCTGAGTTTCTCAAATAATAATTATGAAATCCTTACGACGCTATCCACTCACAAGATGTTACCCAACATTATGTGGTTTATATAAAGTGAGCACATGAAGATTCACTGTGTTCATCATAGTGTGAACCACTGTGAACCACTCGTTATTTGAACTGCATCGACTTCTATGACAGCCAATGAGTCGACCAGTCCTCTGCACTGCAGATGATGACCTTTCGGCGAGAAGATGCAGTTATAGAGACGAGGATTAAACGTTTGAGCTCGGAATTCGATTTCGATCCCAAATCTACACAAGATTCCTCTTCCGATAGGACGGCGAATGAAACGAAAACATTTTGTCAAGTGGGGGACTGAAAATAGCCCTTGGTGCGTGACTACTTGAGTTGGAGATTAAACCCTTTCCAATACCAATCCCTTTTTCGGTCACGGATCAACCGAGGAAGTGTTATTTGCCCACTCATTATCGAATTTTCAAAAATAAGATACGCTGTTGCAATAGGTCAACATAATGTAGAACACGACTTTTGGAAAAAAAAATAAATAAAAAACGCTGCAAAGTCCTTGTCACATGGGTTCATCATTCTACTGGACATACCTACAGAAATGTTGATTTATTGTTGATTTCATGTAAAATAATTGAAATATCTATTTCTAGTAGTTTCCACCAATTTTGGCCCCCAAAACTTGAATTAGGTACGCTTTTTCTTTCAAATTATCTTTGATCATTGGTAGTGCCATTTAATCGTCTTGATCCACGTGTTGACACTTTTCCTAGTGTTATTCTACAAATTGATGGTGATTTCAGACGAAAATTCCCAGGTTTTTCACTCATAAAAAATCAATTTTGGGAGCTGAACATTTGGTATAACTCAATTTTCCACTCGTTGGTCAAAATCGACTTCATATTCGGTCTTCTCGTCCCCAAAAGTAGGGAAAACGATATCTCAGAAGCTCATGTTGCTAAAACGCAAAAAGTACCTATTTTTACACACATTTTCACTCATAACATCCCTGGGTATATTCCGATCGGGCTGAAAAGTTTCGGGACACAACTAGGGCCCAAATGGAGCATGTGTGCGAAAGAACGATTTTTTTAGACCGAAAATGAGGCCTGTAGACGTGATACGGCGTACGGTAGACGGCGGACGGACATTGCATTTTCGGAATCTAATCACCTTGAAACGGAAAAGAAAAAAGTTTGAGGGGGTGTTATAAAAATTTTTTGCTGAGCGAATACATAGGTGTATTATTCACAGAATAATAAACCAAAAGTTTGAGGGGGTGTTATAAAAATTTTTGCTGAGCGAATACATAGGTGTATTATTCACAGAATAATAAACCAAAAATCAGCCATGAAGAATGGCTTAAGGAGCGAATTCTCAAAGAAATAGTTTGGGAAATTAAAAATTTAAACTAATCATGGTAATTCGTTACTACATCAAGTACACTGTCCATCTCGATTTTGATTGGATACTGTTGATGAAACCATTGAGAAAATCGCCATCGCTCATCTAAAGAGGTTCCTTCAGAGAAAATGCCGATTGAATGTAAAAAAACGTCAATTTTCCAAGGAATAATTTCAGTCAAGGCAAGGACGACTAACGTGACTCGACCTGGCTATGAATTGTGGAGTTGGGCATTGACGTTTACGTAAATGTGGACGCTAAATCGAATGGTAACATTCGCAAGTCCTCTCGATACCCCAAACTTTCCTTGAAATGATTTACTTGAAAAATTCAAGTTTTTTCACATTCAAGTGGCATTTTCTCTTCTAAATACCACAATAAACATGAAAATGATACTGATGGATGGCTGAGCGCCAAGAAAGTCTTTCCAGTCACGATTACCAAAAAACTCAACTTTTTTGTTTTGTGAAATGCGATGAAAAATATGTATATAAATTTGAAGAATTTCAAAAATTGATCTCTTTTTCCGTGAAAGGTGATATTTGGATCTGATAGGTTTTTTAAAGCTCTTTCCAAAGGTATCCTCAGATTTCTTCCTAGGGTGTAAAAGAAGGGAGCTACGAGGGTTTAAAATTATAAGGTCAAAAACGTGAAAGAAATCTCAAACAGCTTTGAGGCATTTTTTCATTGGAAATTAGTAGTAGAGTGGATCCCTGAAGTTTCGTGGGCCACCCATGTATAATTATGGCCTCAGCTAATGATCCTCGAATAGTTATGAGCGTTACTAGGAAGTGCGGACACACAGAGGGACAGACTAAATTTGGTCAGAAAGGTCTGAGCAAAATGTGAGTGGGAACTGACAAAAGGGGTCAGAGGTCATTTTGGGACTGGAAAAATTATAAAACCTACTGACGACTAAATTAAACTGGAGGGTTCAGAAATTTGGCCCAGGGAGAGGTCGCTGAATTTGAACTGCTGCCAATAATAGTTTTCAATTTCTAAATTGTAATCGGTAATGTCTCTGTATAATGTTTTCATTATGATTATTTACCACCTGCTAACATGTCGAATCTATTTGAGTCAGACAAATGCGGTACAGTTTACCGGCTCAGAAGCGGGACCACAAAGCGGCTACTACACTATGTACACGTACTGATGTGATACCTATTGAAGAGTTTGTGTTTCAATGGTATCGGGGCTCCCTATGAGCTGAAAGGACATCAGTGCGATCGGAAATCGAGTTCAAAGGGAAATATGAATGAAGTTAATTTGTCCAATGGCTGTATATGTAAAAATAATGAACCCTTCAACCGTCCTTTGAAGCGTACCAAGCCCCAAAAGTTCATACGGAAGAAATTGAAGCGAGTCGCCGAGGTGTAAAGGAATGATTTTAGCCAGCGAGAGGCAGTGATAAATTTATTTCCACAAGGGCTGGCTTCTATTTGAGCACGATTGGTTCCAACGATATTCAAATTTCTGAGAGAGGGTCGTGGAATGAGGTCCCCCTCCTCCGTTGGCAGGGAACAGTTCGAGAAAGTTGATCAGTTGCTCAAACCCTCCTGGAATTCGTCCTCAAATCCGAACAGTTTAAGGCGCCTGTGTCGGACATTAATTCTCCGCAATGAGTTGGTGTATTGCTCAACTTGAGTCTTTCCTAGTAGAACCGAACGCAACCTACCTCGATTTTCCGGTTTCCCAGTATTAAATACCCGTATGCTAAACAGACCCTACAAAACTCAAGTGAGCTGTGAGTTAGACGTATAGTGCTTCATGTAGAGCGAAGTTCTGTGGATTCATAAGTAATACATTTTGTGTTGACTGGAAGTTTGAGGTAGGTATGGTAAGGTGAGGTTTGAGAAGGAGGTTATCGGGTGCTGGGTGAGCTAATATGCAGAGAGGTTTGTCACCACATTGGATATTAGAGGAAGTGCCCAGAAAGGGTCCACTTTGGGATCTTTTCGGAATGGAATATCCAGATAGGTTTGTCACTACGTTGGATATGTAAGGTCGAGGAGAAGTGTGAGTTGAAAGAGGTATGAGGTAAGGTGAGAGAGAGACAGAAGGCTCTGGTTCGAGTGAGATAGGTAGAATGGCGAGCTGGGCAAGCCAGGCGCCTTATAATGGCGCCTCTACCCTCCCCCGGTTCCGATGGGGGTTCGGAAGCCGTTGAGGCATCGTTGGAAGGAGAGATTCCTGGCTTTGCCCCTTGCGTACGCAGCTCGCCTTCTCCACGTCTTTATTGATATATTTGGATATTTGGTCTTTATATGTACAATATTTGGAGAGGTATATTTTAAGGGTACCATGAAAAATTTATTCCTACATATAGTAATAATGATGATCGTTGGCCTGTGTATGTATACCAATTACGTACCTACTCTTATTTTTACATAATATCTTAAGAAAATTATGCTCTTGCAATGGAACCATAATACATTTAGTACATCAATTTTTGAAAATGATTTCGATTCTTTCTTCGAAGGATAGTTGCTCAGGGGTTAGGCTCTGGATGGTCGCATATAAATGTCATCAAAACTGTAAAGTTAGCCTGTGAATCCGAAATGTCCTTTTAACGCGCATTGCTACTAGGTATACGAACAGATCGTCGTAATGAGCTGAAAGCCGGAGAGCTGGTGCGTATAGGGCCATTGATGGTCCCACTGTATTTTGCTGCAGCTGATCCAAACATTCTCCAGCCAGAACAATCGTTTCATATTCGTAAATCAAATTGGTGGGGTGTCTGGGCTGAAAGTCGCTACTTGCATGGTTCTTCACGTATGAGATGGAACTATATAATCATCGCATGTATAGGACATCCTGAGCAAACAATGATTATCTTCATTTAACCAAAATGGATGGAACTAGCTCCAGTGGCAGTTTGCCCTCGCGTCTGAGTCATGGCGATAATGAAATGATTTCAAGGAAGAGGTGCCACACTTGGGCGTGCTTTCACTTTTCTTTTCTTTTTTTTACCTCTCACTAATCGAAAAACATCTCGCAAACGAATGAAATATAATTTAAGGTTATATTTATGAGATCTGCATGACGAAGTCTGGGACCTCGAAAGACTGTCAGCTGAATTGAGGAGCCGTCTCACTGTGAAGCTCCCAAAGAAAAAATACATATTGGACATAACATACTGGTGCGACGACTGGAGGGGTACTAACCCTGTTGCTTATACAGGGTGTCTCACTTATGATCCAAAAAACTTCACCCACGTGTTCTACAACTAATTTCCAACCAAAAGTGACCTATAAAGTTTTTTTGTAAACCACTAAAAAACCTGAGTTTTTTCACTGTTAAGATTTTTTTCGTGTTTTCGACCTTTGGTCACTGAAAAGGCCATAACTCCCTTAATATGAAGACTAAAACCAAATCTACGTAAACCTTTGGAAAGAGCGTTAAATTTCTCGTCTTTTCAGCCTCTAACAATAATTTTTTGAGGGGAACTTGAGGGAGAAAAATGAGCCCGAAAAGTTAATTTCGTCAAATCTTGAAAACTGCTTGTTTTTCAAACGCTCATTAGTCCCCCCATAATTCTGGTGATAAGGTATAGCCTGTAAGCCTACAAAATACGCAGAAGCCTCAGCTTTCCAGCGGTTTTTATTTTTTAGGTGGAACTTTTTTGAGAAAATTGAGTTTGTATGCGAAAAAACGTGTGTTCTTTCAGGGTGTAGGGAATCTCCATTTCAGGATTTAGGGAATGTCAAGTCAACGGCATTACTTTGGAAATTTATTTTTGAGCGACGGCCTTCACAAAATAAAATAATTAGATCAACGGTTCAAAATGAGCCCCATTCTCGCGGATGCAAAAGGTCGCTCGTCTGCGAATGGAGTCCACCTGATGTTGAAGCTCACGGTGGTTCTGGCGAATCAGATCCCCGCACTCAAGAATTCGGTCGACTAAATGGTCCCTCGACTCAATTCTGACCTCATATACCTTGGATTTCAAATTCCCCCAGAAGTAGAAATCCAAGGGTGTGAGGTCAGGACTGCGTGGTGGCCACCGGACTGGTCCATTTTGGCCGATCCACCTACATAAGTGAACCACAAACGCATCAGTTCAACCAAACAGATAAATGACAGAATACGGTATGTGTTTGAGGTTGGCATAATTCTGTTGAATCAAGTATTTACGTACTCTCATGCCGCTGCTGATGCGTTTCCGTTAGCGTAACCATATACGAAAATCATATCGACGCACTCGTTGACGGTACAGGTGAATGGAGCCATAGTGGGAAGAAAAACTTCGAAAAATTTCAACACAGGAAACTGGATCGAACGAAACGGAAGAACGGATTGAACGTGATGGTGAACTCGGTCGAATAGAGAGTCAACTTTGGACGTAGATGTTTTCCTCGTGACGATTTTCTTATCAACGCTAAGAAGAGGACATCACAACAAACAACAGAAACAAACCTGACTCTGTTTAACACACGTTTTTTCGCATACAATCCCATCGACAGACGAGCGACGATGCCAGGAAGGTCTGTATGTCACCGATTCAGCGTAAAAAATTACGTAAATCCGTCCAAATTCTGTTAGTCATGCAGTACTTTTTTCCCAAGAAAAAACCCCTCAAATGTGCCTGAAAACACACGTTAATTCGCATACAAACGGAATTTTCTCAAAAAAGTTCCCTCTAAGAAATAAAAACTGACTATACTGTTGGAAAGCTGAGGCTTTTGCGCATTTTTTAGGCTTACAGGCTATGACTTATCACCAGAATTATGGGGGACTAATGAGCGTTTGAAAAACATGCAGTTTTCAAGATTTGACGAAATTAACTTTTCGGGCTCATTTTTCACCCTCAAGTACCCTTCAAAAAATTATTGTTAGAGGCTGAAAAGACGGGAAATTTAACGCTGCTCTTTCCAACGGTGTACTCACATTTGGTTTTACTCTTCATATTAAGGGAGTTATGGCTTTTTCAGTGACCAAAGGTCGAAAACACGAAAAAATCTTAAATGTGAAAAAACTCAGGTTTTTATTGGTTTACAAAAAAACTTTATATGACACTTTTTGTTGGAAATTAGTTGTAAAACACGTGGGTGAAGTTTTTCGGATCATAAGTGAGGCACCCTGTATAGTGAAAAAGTGTTGGCCGGGGTCCTACTCAAGAGGATTAAGACGGCAGTAGATCAGCGTCTCAGGAGCGAACAGGCAGGTTTCAGGGAGCAGAAAATCTGTACTGGCCTGATCAACCCGTTGCGGATTATTAGGGAGCAAAGCGTGGAGTGGCAAAGTACATAGTATCTGAAAAAGCCTTTGACTCCATAAATAGTTCTCGAGCCATATGGCCTTACAAAATCCTGGGCATCATCGAAGCCATGTACGAGGACTACAAGTGCCAGGTAGTCCATGAAGGAACTCTTTCCCCTTACACATAACAGTCAACGCAGGGGTCAAGCAGGGCTGTGCACTCTCTCCCACCCTGGTTATGTATCATGCAATGGAATATTCTATTATACTATGGAATAGTCTACTACGCGGTATGTGGGCGGTATGCACAGCGTTTCTCAGTTCGTAGAACCTCGTCTGATATCCGTGATCGAGGGAGACCAATTCGTTGAGATTTCCTAAATGGTCGTCCATCTTCATGAGTACATATTATAAGTCAGCTACTACCGGAGTTTTATATGAATACGCGTCAGCGAATTTGTGATGAAAATATTGCAATAGATCCGATTTTTTTCACTACGTGGATTCTTGAATTTTGTTTCCGATTCACTGAATACATCCCTCGATTTAAAAAAAATTGTGTTTTGTGCAATGGGTAGTTATATAATGCCCCTTCCCTCCATTAATCTTTCCTAGAGAAAGAATTGAAAAAAATAAAAAATAACCAGAATCTGACGTTAAAATTAACACCAGATATCGAAAAACATGTTTTTTTGAGCGCTTACTTCCTCCTTCTTCTTTTCCCAAACTTCTCGACCCTTTATTAATTTCACAAAAAAACTAAAATTTTTTTGAAATCCAAAAACGATCATAAATTAAGGGCGTAGGAAGACACCTATTGACGATTTAAAGTTGACTAAAATCAACAAACCTTCGTAACAACAAATTTTACTCCACTTCAAACTGAAATTTCACCTGCAGACAGCTAAAGAGGAGCATAGCTATAACAATACGAATTAAAACTCTACCCCCCTCCCTCCCCCTTACAAATCTGAAAGAAAAATTGAAAAGAAGCGTAGCTGGATCAATGGTGTTTCGAAGTTGAGAAAATTCATTTTTTGTTGAAATTTCGATCCATTTTTCGGTATAAGGAAACAAAATCTGAGGTTAGTATAAAATTCAGGAAGTTACCTTCGATACCTGGGATACATTTTGACTTCAGGTTCTTCTATATGAAAAATAAGGTGGGTGTGCTCATTGAACTCTTTAAAAAATTCCCTACGTAAGGAGAAGGAGGGTGGTGATATTTTTGGGACACCCTGTAATACACAATGCATGGGTGTGAATATAATTATAATGTCAATCGGCTCAGTAACCAATCTTTGCTACACGATAGGATTACTGCGTGACCGGAATTTCATTTACGGTCCAAATGGACTGATCTTCAATGGTGGTGTGTCGACGGTAGTTCAACTTGACTTTAAAACTCAGCACACGTCAGGACCCGGCTAACACCGGGTCAGTTTGATAGAGAATAGGGCTGGGTCAGATCATTATCTTGTAGAGAGATGTAACACAACCTTCATTCAATACAAAAGTCACCAGTTTTGTTTGGTTTACCAACCAATTAACTTCTACCAAAAATCAAACGTAAACCAATTTCCCAAATAAGCGGCGGGCTATACCTAGGTCAGAAGAAGAGAATTACCCTTTGGGCGGAGAGGGAAGTAAAAATGAGTAAAAAAAAACGCTGCATCTCATGATCTATGCGCTGCTGTCATCCACGACTGAAATAGCCATGGAATGCCGATTCGATCATACAAATGAGATTTACCAAAAAAAGTTTCAAGTACGTACATGAGCCATTGTGGCTTACATGGTCTTACTCCAAAACCAATGGGATGAAAAGAGGTTCTTGAACCGCCGGATATTGTACAAGCTGAAACTCCGATTGCGAACTATCACTTCTAGGCACACATTCTTCCACCTTCTAAGCACAGGGAACTGAAAAGCGTTCAAGTTTCATGTAGAAACATTACGATTTGGAGTGAATTAGGCTGCAAGCAGGTGGTGCAATAGTGAATAGTGAGGTATTTGTGGAACGGGGCCATGAAGAGGAAGCAAGCGGGAAAAACAGAGATTGGCAGGAATAGATTCGGGAGGAACGTTGAAATTGGCAGGGTGGTGAGGTGGGGTTGAGCTCTGGTACGTGGCGTGGTCGACAGTGACCGCGTAAGCCCTTCGAGGGCAAAAGTTCGAAATTTTAGGGCATAAACTTCGGAAACCACCGTTCTTTACATACAGGATTGCAGTTCCTCAATTCTTTAAAGAGACGATCGAAATTCCTATTGCAAATCGTAAATATTATTTAGTTAGTTGATTATACAGGGCGTTTTTGTCTAGTTACTCATTGCTGCTTCTGATGTTCAGGTTCCAACTGAGGATTCTCTATTAGTTCAGTGGAATTTCATTCTCTCTGCTGATAGAGTGAGCTTCAGCGCGGGTTGGGTGGTGACTGGAGATGATCATATCGGGCATCAGCAGGGGAAATTGGTTGAGGGTCAGCCCGTGACATTGAGTCAGCTCCTGGAGGAGAGAGAAATGTGTTTTTGGAGAATCGAGAAGAAATTCTTCCTCTTTTAACAGTTGGTAACTTTAATGCGACTCACCCTGTACCATGAAAGGAACAGATACATGGAGCAGGTTCTCTCAAACCGAATTGATTACCTTCGCGACAGTGTATTCACTCGAAATGTAAGTTCTATAATGTTCGCTTATTGTACTAGATTCTCTTATAATATCACTATGGCTGGCTTACCCGTTTTGCGGTTATTCCCCCAAATTATTAAATCTACGTAGTAATCAATCCCTCATCGTGAGAATATCCCCCAATTATATTAATCTTGGGGCGATAACAAGTATCTCAGTTTGCCACCAGGTTATACATATATATTGTCTATTCAATATATTTTAGGAAGGAGGGGGCTGCCCCAGAAATGTAGGAATGCGCGGGGAGGGCGGAGATAGAACTACCACAGACACTGCACAGATCTCACTGAGAAAGAGTTACGGACGCCGCGAAATTCGAAGCTAAAAATGGCTAAATGGACAGTACACATGGACCAGAAATTATCCGACTTTGTTCTTTCAATAATTCTGTTTTGCGTTGATAATTGATAGGAAAATTGAATGGGTTCGTAAAATATCCTGGTTTTCAAAATACCTACCTTCGAACATGTGACGTCACAGTATGAATGGGCTCATGCGATGACACCGCTCGAGGAGTACGTTTTACCCGCCTATCCTTATCCCCTTGGTTCTCGTCCTACTACGTGGTTACTAATAACCATCCAAACGCTTCAAAAAAAGTTGTCCATGGTTTTTTCGTAGGTCGTTCAACTTGAGACGCTCTTTGCGCATGATGCCATCGCATCTTTCCGATTTGGTTAAGATAAATAACTACGTATGTCTCGTGCAAAAGCAAAATAACTACAATCTTATCTCTATCTTTACTTTCAAATAAATAAATAAAAAATGAAAAAAAATCTGGGGTAGGTATAGACCTTTGGAAACTACCAGTCAGTATATACAGTGGAACCTGGATAAGTGGGAGTTGAAGAGATCAGCTTTTGAATCCCACTCATAGGGGTTCCCACTTACCAGATTTTCCCACATGTGTGTTTTTGTCCCACTCAGCCAGGTCAAGGAAAAGGGGCCAAAAAAGAAAAAAGTACATACAAAATATACTTAAAAACCTCGCAGCTTGGAGAAGCATGATCTGATTACTGGTTTCTGCCCTTTAACGCACAATATAGCGCATGACCTGCTCTATAGAAAACGTTGAAGTTTTTTATGATGCATAGTCAAGTGGCTGTAGCTTACTGTATTTTGACGTCTTTAAAGTCAGGCCTCAAGTTCGTGTGAGCGGAGCAGTTGTCAACAAAAATGAGGAGCTTCGTTTTTTGTCAGCTTCATTTGGAAACAACAGTTTTCAACCTACCTCTACATTGGTCACGAGTCATCCAGGCTCTTGTACTGTCCTTATAACAGTGGGCAGATTTCTTACATTCTTAAAACATCTGGGCTTCCTTGATCACCAGCAGAAAACCCTCTCCTTACTAAATTTTCCCCCATGACAGGGACTCTCCTTTGAAAGATATAGCTGTGGTTGGAAAGTACCTGAAGAACAGTGAGAATTCATCCGCGTTGAATACATCACCAGGAGCATAACCTTTCGATAATGAAAGGAGGTCGTTCCGCCATTGTCAGCAAAGAGTGTCGTCAATTTTCACCACAAACCCTTTTTTAAAACGAGATTTTTTCCCCCAAATCTTTCTAGATTAAATGGCCATTTATGGGGACATTATTGCTTGCACTTTGCTTCATCCGTTCCACGATACACGTTTCAATTTCCGGGTACTCACCACGACGATGGCGACTCCTCTTGGAACGACCATGCCCCTCTTCGCACTCAGCTTCAATTTTCGCCCTTTCAAGTATCATTCTGCCCTACGTTGACCTAGTTATGCCGAACTCCTTACAGGTGTCTTCAATGGATTTCCCTTCACCAAAATACTTCAAGATTTTCATCTTCTGGCTCATATCCCGAACGTTTAAGTTTTAGTACCGACATTGTATGCTTCAAACTGACTGCATTGACTTCACTTGTTCAGCTGACTCCTGAGATGATGAAATGATAGATAAAGCTCAGTAAGCAGTGTATTCGCTCAGTAAAGATAATCAGTAAACTTCGATTCTTAGCAAAACAACACAAAGCAACGAACTGGGGTCAATTAGCGGTCGGCAGATCAACGAATCCTACTATTAGACGTCGCGCTCTCACAAATAGAGGCTCTGGCAGCTGAGAGTCGTCGAGGTCTCATTTTCCCAATTAATGAGGTTTTTTGTTTTATCCTCAAGAGACTAGGACCGGACCCCCCCCCCCTCCACCAGACACAGAGGTTTCCTCATTACCCAGATCCAATTTATCCTGATTCCACTGTAAGTAGTGTGTATATAGTCAGAAGATGAAGAGTATAGTATACAGTATTAGGAGTCTAAACGAGTTTTGAAGTACTGGTAAACAGAAAGTTACAACGGAGACGGAGGTGAATACGACGTCAATAGCCCTAATGAGGAGGAGAGATGACGATTCCTCTAGTAACCTCAAAATTATTGTTGGTTGGAATAGACATCAGGTCCAGCCCTTTGCCTCGTCCAGTTCCGCGCCCTGAATTATTGAAATACACGGTAATACCGAGAAAAAAAAAACTAATACCTATTAGTGAGCCGGTGAGTGAGCTTACGACAGTCAGGCGGAAAGTTGGATGAGTTTGGTTTGGATGGAAGAATGAAGGATGAAGGAAGTATGCGCTCCGTAGGAGTCTTTTGCTAATGCCCCGCGGTTGTCACCACGACACCTGCTTTACTCTGCAGCTTACACACTGGAAAGTTCTTTACATCCGGAATATGAAATTTTTTTCATAAGGCGTATTGAAGAAACTGACCTTATACGCTATGGAAGTTAGCGTCAGCTAGCTCCGTTAAAATTAGAATCAATCCTTCAAAGGAATGGAGTTTTCGAGTTTCAAAGTTATGCAAAACGGGTACCTACTTAATATCGTTTATTGCCCAATCGAGAGTAGAACCTGATATTCATTCAACTACGTATCTCATAAAAGGAAAGTTGGATTTCATCGAATTCTGCTTCGAGTGGACACAGAAACTTTCCTAATATGCCGGAAAATGACGGAGTTATTATGTCTAAAAGTTTGTTCCTTAACCTTTCTCTGTTTTCTCACAATAAAGATTCTTGAGATCCAAACAGCCGCTGATGATCCTTTCATTGTGTTATCTATTCAATTACTTCGCAAGGTAATCATGTAATTCCTGTCTAAGGTCCAGTATAATATTTATCTTCTGTTAACACGAAGAACGAGACGTTCATTGGTCCTGGAGTGCCCAAGATGGACTCCCGTATATGAACTTGGCCGAAGGCGGACGAAGTTGAATGTTTCGAAGTACCTAAGTCTGTATATACATACTCCAGTCGCATAGTACGTACTTTCCAAACCACGAAACTTCAGGAATCGATTCTACAACTAATTTCCAACAAAAAGTTCCTCCTTGCAATTTTATTAACCCCTTGTTTTCCCCCCCTCTTTGTTTTACCTTGTACCACTAAAATGGTCATTACTCCCTAAAATTACACTGTAAAATAATAAATAAGGAAACCATTGGAAAGAACGTAGAATTTCCTAACAGAATGTGGCCCTAACATAAATTTTGGAGTACATTCTGAGGGCGAAAAATTAGACTGAAAGAACACTTTTCCAAATGTTCCAAATCACTATTTTCTCAAATGGCTTTAAGTCTAAAAGAAAAGTTACGATTTTACGTGCACGTGACGGGAAAAACTTTCTCAGAACCTCAGCTTTTCAACGATGTGGTTATTTTTTATTTTACTGCACGAATTAGGGGCGAAAATCACGTTTGAATGCAAAAACAGTTTTTTGAAGAAATCGAGTGTTTCATAGTGCATATTTATGACTTGCTCCACCTGACCATGAATAGAGGAGTTGGGTGCTGTTTACCATGTAATTTTTCACGCTGAATCGAATGGTTACTCTCCCGAACCTTCCCGATCGAAAAAACTGGGGTCTCGAATTATTAGTACCAGCAAGGACCTGCAAAATAGCCTCTCTTCCAGATCGTCTTTCGCTGATCTGTTAACAAATGCAGTTATTTTAACTTGACAGGATTTTCAATGCATCGTGAAGTTTTGAGGTAAATCAGTTTTTAACAGTTATTTACGATTTAACTGGTTATAAAACGAGTTAAAGCGTTGGGGAGGTTCACCAGTTGGAGAGTTCGGGAGTGTCGCTACGTACCCCCTAATCAGTGCAGTAAAATGCAAAAAAAAAAAAAAACAACACCGTTGGAAAGCTGACATTTCGAGGAAGTTTTTGCCGTCACGTGCACGTTGAAACACCCATTATTTTTGAGATGTAAAGCCATTTGAGGAAATAGTGACTATTGAAAATGTGAGAAAATTTCATTTTCAGTTAAAGTTTTTCAGTTCTAGAATCGATTCATGAAGTTTCGTGGTTACGAAAGTCGGACACCCTGTATACATATGAGACGGCTCAGCCAAAACATCCAAATGACTGGCTGTTGGAAACTTCGTCAAATTCTGTAGAACATTGTTGTGGTTTGATGATGAGATAGGAAGTCAAGGCATGGGAATTGCCTAGTGGATATACCAGTCTAGGTTCTTTTAGGAGGTACCCAGTGGATATACCAGTCTGGGATCTTTTGGTGCCCCAGTGGATATACCAGTCTGGGGATCTTTTAGGTGAGGAGGAGTAAGGCAAGGAGAGAGAGAGACAGCCTTCCCACTCCGCCCTTCCCACTCCGCCCTTCCAGCTCTCTCGAGCTGCCTGCCCACGTCTACCAATATTCATTCAGGTGTTTATTTGCGAAATCTTTACATACAAGGACAAACATAACCGGGATTATACTATTATTTCACAAAACCACCGATCACTGTGGAATACGCTGTGAATCGTGGTTGACCAAACCTGCATGATCCCTGAAAATGTTTCCTACATAGATCGGTTAGATGCAGCAGACATAGCCGATTCAAAGTTTTCGTTGTTAGAGCATACTAGATGCGGCTGTCATTCCGATTGTAATGAAATCCAGTAGGGGACATCCGGAACTTGCATGATCCCTGAAATTTTCAGGAAGAACGGGAGTGTCAGGAATTTCACGTTTGCTCGTGCACAGACAAAAGTTACAGTTCGATGTTTATGGAATTTATACGATCTATGGACAAAACCGCAGAGACCCTCCAAAGCTCAGCTCGCTTGGATTGTTCCTTCGGTGAGATATTATGGCGGTGTTATGGAATCGCGTATTGACTGATAGACCGACTGGCCGACAAATGGGGAAACAAATTTTGCTTCCGAGTCTAAGTAGCAAGTTAGCGGAAGCTTTGTTTCCGATCTTGAGAGGGAAATATTTTTTGTCTCCATCATCAAAAAACGTTCACCCGTGTTTTAAGTTTTAGAGCCTTCTGTGCCTGTCTGTGTCCACAAATCTTCGCCACATGCATTACGTTTTCAGTTCGATACAAATTTTGGTGATAATTGCAGGGATCCTAACAGTAGGACGTATCACGACCCATGGGCGTATCATTGACGCGGCCACTACGCTTGCGCAAACGTGAAATCCGATGTACTCAATTTCGCAAGAATTAATGACCCCGATTTTTCTCAAATTCGGTGGGTAGGTGTGGGATAGCGCCGAAATGATACCGTATGAATTTTAGAACCATCGGATGATTGATATAGCCACTGCGAATGCGCAAACGCGAAATTAGAGGTAGGTACTCAATTTTTCACCAACCTATGGCCCGATTTTGATTACATTTTAAGGAATCTTGGGGGTTGGGCCCCCAGACGGTCCTCTACGAACTTTATCACGATCGGTTACTTGGTGTAGCAACTGCGCATGCACCAACACCAAATACCTACGAGGTAATCAACTGCCATCCGACCACTTGTCCTATCTCCAAACTCCTTGTCACTTCAGGTCTAATAATAGAACGTACAAGGGGCTTCCAGAAGGACGAATCGTTAATAATGAGCTTACAGTAGTTTCCCCGTCCTTCTAGCAAGACGGACGGTAGTGCCACGCGAAAGCTCGTTAAATTCTAGGCTAGCGCAAAAAAAAAAAAAAAGTTCAAAGATTCCAGTTCCAACAATTGTTACGATTTTTGGAAAACTGGGAAATTGTTTACTTCAAAAAGGGCGTGGTCACTTTAAAAGCCACTGAATGTGAACCAGCTCCGGCGTATTTGACAATTGCCTGTTCTTGTTCGTGTTTTGAACTACGAAAATTCGGAGGGAAAATTAGGCGGGAACAAAAAAAAAATGGGGGAAAATGGATGATGTTAGTGCTAAAACGCTGCAAAATCCTTGTCACATGGGTTTATTACTCTAATGGACATACAAAAATGTTGGCTATTTATTTATTGTTTCTTTCGTGCGTAACACTATTAAAATTGCTATTTTTGACGGTTTTCACCAAAAATTCGAATCAGGCTCCTATTTTTGATTAATTATCTTCGATCATTGAACATGTCATTGAGCTGTCTTGATTCACAAGTTAACACTACCTCCTGTGTTAATATACAGATTTCTGGTGATTGCGGCCATTTTCACATGTTTTTGACCCATAAATATTGAATTTTGAGAGTTAAAACATCGTACGTGCCAAGTGCTACGGAATTATAATAACTTCCAAAAACGATTATGCTCCTGTGAAATGGGAGCTGGATGGTCGGAATACGAGACTAAAGATTCGTGACATTGCTGGTATTGATGAAAACACCTCCGAAAATGTGTGCATAAATTTGTTCTCGGATTCACCACCAACAGGTGAAAGCAAAGATTGTGGACCACGTGTTGTTCTATGCTTCCCACAAACTGGTAGTATGTGCCACGTATTTCACATAAATATGTAACCAATGGAGTACCATTGTATTTTAAATGTTAAAAATTGGATTTTTTGCCAACATTCTTTTGAATAGTGTATTTCTAAATATATATTTTATTTTAATTTTTTCTCATATATATAATGAGCTATGTACATTTTTTAAATGTTGTCTCTTTTATAAAGCTTTTAGCAGTACCTGTATACAATTCTGAATTCTTGAAAATTTATGTTGAACACCTCTAAATCTGAAGAACATTATAGGTAGAAAACATGATGGGGTCCCGCCAAATACTGCTGGAAGGATTGACAATCTACCGGAAGGACCTCTGACTGGAAAAACCAAGTAGAAAAGTGCTTCCGGAAGGTCCTTCCAGCAGGATTCCGGCCTGAACGTTTCATCACTAAGAGTTATATAGTTGGACAACACTGGATTTTCATGAGGATTCGTAACAAAGTCTCACTTCATCAGGAGAGAAACGGCCACAAACAGACATAATTATGAGAAAATCTCAAGCAATCAAATTAAAAAAAGAAAAGAAAAAAAAACCATTCTCCGATCACATTCTATTGGAAGACATTTTGGTATAATAACGTAAATATTGCAACTATAGTTTCAATAATCTGTCACATGGAGCAATGTGGTATAACAGCAATATCATGGTTTTTGACCGTAGTTAGTGTGGGCCTATCCCGAACGCACAGCAAAACTTGAGTTGTTGGGTGTGCTAGCATCATTATAGGTTCACTAGTGAATTCTTTATGTACCGAAACCTCTATTCTATCTCTACCGTCATTAGGGTAAAACCACGGTAATTTCCCAAAGGAATTGACCCGTTAGAAACCACACCTGGATATCTCGTTGCCCCCCCCCCCCCCCTCCCCTCGCTTTATTAAAAATTCAGCGGCGAACGTATGATGTAGTAAAAATAAACATTTATTTTATTCATATCGAGATGTTCTTTCTCTGGCGCTTCTTCGTATCTTCCGTTGTAATGCTCTCATGACTTGCACTACAATAAAGTCAAATGTAAATTTTTATGTGGCGCCCTCCCCGTAAAGATAAAACCGAAGACGTTCAGGGATCCGGGATCTCAGAAAACGAAGAAGGGGATTCGAAGGGAGGGCACGACGATGACGGTTGCAGATGGGGTACATCCACTAAAAACTCCCAACAGAAATACATCGAAAGATTAGGTCTGGTGTAACCCATGGGCAACTTGGCTCGGCCACTTGAATCAGGCTGTCAATATTATAATATCAGGTCTAAGCTGAACTATTTATAAGGAAGATAAATTACAGTAGGAATTGAATCAAATTTTATTGTGACTGTCTCAACACCAATCCACACATGCCCTCCGAATTTCAGCTCTATTCCATCATTTTTTCTTGTAGTTACGGGGATTTCAAGTAACACACGTTTGCCCATACGCAGATGAAAGTTACGGTCCGAATATGATGAAACACATTTGGTACCATTTACATGTCAACCAGTAGTTACCTATCAGATTAGCTCTTTTCGATCGGTTTTTTGGACGCAATGGGAGTGTTAAGTTTGCGCATCCGCCGACGAAAGTTAGTGTCGAAATTTGGTGAAATTGATATATGGTTATGTTGGGAACAACCGGCATACACCCGTACCCTCAAAACTTCAGCTCTTTTCGACCATTTCTTCGAGTACGAGTAGCTGTGGACGTTCATTATTCATAATAATAACATTATTATAAATAAATTTTTTGAAGTTTTCCTATAAAGCTGCAAATCGAACACCTAAGGCTCCCAGCCACCTTTGAAGGGCCGGGTCTAAAAGCGAACATGCTGAGAACTGTAAGCTTTTAGCTTCCACCGGAGAGCCTGGCTGAGTAAGCAGAATTACTCAAAAATTAATTAAACCGGCAAACAGAGTGCAACATTAAGATGGAATCAGTAGGGGTGAAAATTGGCCGTGGATTTTACGAACAGTCTCCACATTCACCGTTTCCAACCCCCTCGCTTTCGAGCTTAACGTTTATTATTGAAACAGGTGGCTTCAAATGAGAGGACACGTAAACCATGGTCAGTTGCTCCTCCATTTCTACGTCTATTTGGTAGGTGTATTGGATTTCATGGTTGCTTGGCTCTCGTTGACTGGAAGTTTGGTGGAGGGGGGGATTACATTTTCTAAAAAGGTACAAGCTTCACGATCCTTGCGTTGCACAGGGTGGTAAAATTTTGGTTTCTCTTGATAATTATACTCTATCTACAACCATAGAAGTGTTCAATACACTTGATTCGGCGACGAAGACGGGTAAAACCGGAATTTGGTTCGTGTTCGAAGATGAAATGGTATCAGATTAGTGGTCCTAGATTTATCAGTAGTGGAGGTACCCGCTTCAGCAAGTACAGTGTGGTGGTCCATGTGGTGGCCAGGAAATAGACTACCACAGATGACCCATACTACTTCGGCGTAGATGAATAGATAATATACAAGTACATGTTATTTAATAATCTGTAAAATATAACTCCCAGCAGTTCAAAAATATTAGGTCCAAGGTAATCCATAGATTGCACTTTATTTTAATCTTTACGAAATTACTTATGAATTAATAATTTTATAAAAACATATGTAAGCCAGAATTATTATAGTTCCGACTGTAACTAATCTTGAAACTAATTTTGGTGTGAAAATTCCAATAATCTACCTAGCATAATTTAATAAAAGAATATTCGACGTAGTATGCCTACTTGAAATACCTTCAAGTTACTAGTATTTTTACCATTGTGTCCAATAAAAGTTTTGGAATTTGAAAAACTTGAACTTTTTCCGCTCTCTAACATACTTCGCTCGTTTTTTTTTATAGCTATAATTCACAAATGAACCTGGATTGCCATTGCTCGTTTTTCAGTATATTCTGCTACTCTGGCGTGTCATTCTGAAACATTTACTATGATTTGCTCCAATTATTGTCTTGAAAAATACACGGGGAGCGTATGAAGTCTACGTAAGAACCTCAGCCAAGTTGTGACACCATCAGTTTTATATTATAGTTCCCCACACCGCGTCGGTGTTTCCCTGGGCGAGGATTAAATCTAGCCCGATTTCGATCGGATCCTAATGCGACCATCCCCGGACTTGACCGAATCAACTGCTGAGAATTTCATAACAATCTTTTGATTATGACCGGAGTGTTGATTAGGATGCGTGTGACAAAGACTCCACGTTTGCACATGCGCAGACAAAAGTTGATGTATGATTTTGATTAAATTAATATGCAAATATCTCAAATAAGTCCTCCAAGTTGCTGTTCATCGTGGTTATTATTTCTTATAGACTTAGCCGCATAGCCTGGATTGTGTTTGTGCACTTAGCCCAAACGTCCAATCCAAATTTAGTGGAATTAATGTAGTACCATTTTACACCAGTTTACTCATACCATTCCAATAGCAGCTCATGCCGACCATTTTTCGTGTATTTATGCGTGGGTCAAGGTCTTGTGAATACACAGCCAGTTAGATAAACACGAAACCTAATTTATTCAGCACGGTCTGAAATTCAATAAGCGGAGATTTTAATTTTGGGGTTCAATAATTGTTGTTCATCCCAAACAGATCACAAGCTACCTTGGTAGATTAGAAGCAACATCTGAGAAACATTATTGGTTGTGAGAAACCCATATTTACACTGGCGTAAATCTAGACATGGTCGGTACGTACATGGTCAGATAATGTTTTATAACAATGCCCGGCTCAATGTGCCGTACTGCGTAGCAAGATACTGTATTCTCGGAGAGTTTAATCACCGAGCTGCCCAACTAGGATGAATCCTCATCGCCCAAGGGAACAGGAAAGATGTGTACTGAATGGAGGGAAGCTAGATTGAGAATGCGAGGGCAGACAGTATGGGTACATAATATGTAGGGCGAGAATCTGCCCGAGGGTAATGGAAACGACATGCGTGGTCCCCTCAACTAATTTTTCACAGCTCACGCCGTAATAGCTGCCCCCACTCTGAGTGAGTTGAGCTAAAACGCCGGAGATCCGGACTGATCAACAACGAATCATTTATTTATTAATATTATGGCATAGTAACGGACTTAGTAATTCAAAAACCCTGATTTCCTGAACAGAAATCGAAGAGAACCCAGAAAGTAACGTTAAACACTCTTCCTGTATGTCTTTCCCCTTTCGAATCGAACGGGGCAATTCTTAAGCTGATGTGCTTGAACGTTTCTAATATACATGCACAACATGCGAATCGGAAATGACGATCAAATAGTTCAATATTGCCTTCAGTTATACCACGTTTGGTGCAGTGTGTTTCTTGTTGAAATGTAATCAAGTCTCTTGATATTTAGCTTCATTAGGAAGCATCAATATAGTTCCTATCCCCCTCTTCCTACATTGAGGGAAATACAGGAAGAGGGGGATATGAACTATATTGATGCTTCCCAATGAAGCTAAATATCAAGAGCCTTCATTACATTTCAACAAGAAACTCGACGACAATTCATCCAGTAATCTGACAGTAGTTGATGATGCAGTTCATTATATCGAGCTTCATAAACTATCCGTAAAATTATTTGCGACCCCGCTGACAAGGAAATTCACGTACTTCAGCTCAAATTGGATTGTAACTAATAAAGAATTTTCCAGTCATGGGTTATAGTATCCTACGCCTGATAGGTTGGTGTAACCTAGTGTTTCTAATGAATGTAAGATTATATTCTACTTAGTCGGTAATAATGGGCAGAAGTTTGGAGGTTAGCGCTGGTTAGCTCACAAATGATCCCACACTATTTCTACGAGGTCTTACATACTCTTCCGTTGGCGCATGCGCAAACAATATTTACCTGAAGGAATAACAGCATGAATGGACGCAGCCAATACTTCTCGGAAATCAAAATCAAATAACTGAAGGTTACACAAATTACCAACTAACTCATGTGAAATTTGTACCTCCCCTACGACAAACGATATACAACCTCTTTGCAACCTCATTCGCGTCATACTTTTGGTGGAGGGAGAGGAGAAGGGATGGGGAATTGTTTTTCTTGGGCGATTACGGAAGTTTTATTGAAGTTATAAACCGAGTATTTCGGTCCCTTCCAATCTAACAAGATAACAGTATTGAAAATTGTTGTTATGAAAATTGTATTTGCATGCGTTATCCCTGGGATGTGTTTCTACTTTTTTCGAAGATGTGGAAAAATACGGGGAAAAAAGGAATGAATTGCTAAAGTTGGGACTTTGTTGCGATCGTAATCAAAGTCTCTTGGGACTGGCGGAAGGGAAATAATCCCGACGTTTATATCTCCAACCATTATTTATTTTCAATCTTAAATTCGGGTTTTTTTCTCCGAACTAAGTCTCTTACTTATCGCCAATTCTCCACGGGGCTCGGGTCGCGGTTTGGCCCGGCTCAAGATGGGAACCTTCATAAAATTCGTCGACTATCTTAATTAGGTCGTGATTCTGCCTGTAAATTGATCAATAACAAAATCCTCTCCACGGTTTTACGCCTGTGATTCACAACATTTTTTTATGCCCTCTCCCCGTCATCCAAGTTAATGGTGAACCCTGCCAAGCCCCTCTTTTCTTACTGTAGTTTCAATGGTTAACGTTGATATCTTAATGATATTCAGTGTCTCATGTTGATATAAAATTGTGGAATTGGCAAGGAACTACCGTAAAATCAGAGTCCCATAGAGCACCATGGAATAAGGGAATACTATAACCCTCTTTCTGAAATGCTGGGGTCTGAAGTGCCATTCTATTTGAGAATGACCCCATTATTCACCAGTATACCTAGGCGAAAACGAAATCAGAACATCACTTTCAAAAATTAATGAGAAATGCCTTTAAAATTACCTTTAAAACTTACCTTTGAAATATCACGTTCAGATATGAAACCTTCTCATAATTTTGGATGGAGAAATTGATAAGCATCTAAGATCAATGGTGAAAGCTTAACTGCTTGAGCTCGGTCTACGGATGTTACTCAGAGCATGTGGTGGTGCGCTGTAAGCGAGGTCGATAATTGAAAACGGGATACCGAAAATTACAACATGTAAAAGTTCAGTTTACGTAATTCCTCGCTAAAATGTTTGTGTCGAGTTAATTAGAACATCTTTTGTACATTATATTTTCAATTTCCCCCCAGTTCTGGTGCTTTGAACGAATTAAGCACTCCATCGCATCCCCTGAGCCCAACTCGCTTGTTTTAAAACTCCGATGTCTCCTGCGTGCTATTGCTCACAAAAACGGCCAACCAATTCCCATTTTAATTAGGTTTCCTCGTTTTTACACGTTAAAACCGCGGCGCCAACTCTGATTCGTCACTGTCCTGTGTCATAACACGATAAGAGCGGCTCATGCACGCACGGAAGTCGCGCATAAATCAGGTTGTACAACAAGTTTGTCAGTGACAGAGCATAATGTCGTGAGGAAGGAGTTTCAGGGATTTTGTGAAGTGAACCGACTCATCACCAGGGCTTCATTACCAAACTGGATGAAGATGTCTAGTAATGCTAATGATGTTTTCACACTCGTTACTACGGCTGGCGTATTGTCAAATCTTTTATTCACTTACAGGACGTTCAAGTTGACGGTGATACGAACTAAATATACCTCGGGTTGAACTCAGGGACACTCATTTCAAATAAAAAGGAGTTGATCAAACGTTGCCTCTTTTTACTCAAAACAACATATGCTGTAAGCATCATTAGATCACAGCATCGTCAGCAGCTAACAATAAGTGAAAGTAAATTCCTTTCATCATTCCCAAATTATCAGTCTTAACCAGGGGCATTGCGTCCGTAAGGCACTTGGGCCACTGCCCCGGCACCCAGAAAAACTAAGAGTAAAAAACGCTGCAAAGTCCATGTCACATGGGTTTATTATTCTATTGGACATACCTACAGAAACGTTGGCTGTTCATTAATTTTTTCTTTCATGCGTAATAATCGAAATAGCTACTTCTGATGGTTTCCATTAATTTTGGCCCCCAAAACACAAATTAGGTACGCTCTTTTTTTTTTTTTTTTTTTTTTAAACTATCTTTGATCATTGGTAGTGCCATTTAATCGTCCTTAACCACGTCTTGACACTTTTTCCAGTGTTATTATACAAACTGATGGTGATTTCAGACGATTTCCCAGGTTTTTCGCTCATAAAAAATCAATTCTGGGAGCTGAACATTTGGTAGAACTCAATTTCCCACTCTTTGGTCAAAATCGACTTCATATTCGGTCTTCTCGTCCCCAAAAACATAGAAAACGATATCTCAGAAGCTCATGTTACCAATATGTTGCTAAAACGTAAAAAGTACCTATTTTTACACACATTTTCACTCATAACACCCCTGGGTATATTCCGATCGGGCTGAAAAGTTTCGGGACACAACTAGGGCCCAAATGGAGCATGTGTGCGAAATAACGATTTTTTTAGACCGAAAATGAAGCCTGTACACGTGATACGGCGGACGGCGTACGGCGGACGGACATTGCATTTTTGGAATCTATGCACCTTGAAACGTAAAAGAAAAAAGTTTGAGGGGGTGTTATAAAAATTTTTTGCTGAGCGAATACATAGGTGTATTATTCACAGAATAATAAACCAAAAATTTTGAGGGGGTGTTATAAAAATTTTTTGCTGAGCGAATACATAGGTGTATTATTGATGGAATAATAAACCAAAACGGCGGACGGCGGACGGACATTGCATTTTGGTTTATTATTCTGTGAATAATACACCTAAATGCAATGTCCGTCCGCCGTCCGCCGTATCACGTGTGCAGGCTTCATTTTCGGTGTAAAAAAGACGTTCTTTCGCAGACATGCTCCATTTGGGCCCTAGTTGTGTTCTGAAACTTTTCAGCCCGTTCGGAATATACCCAGGGGTGTTATGAGTGAAAATGTGTGTAAAAATAGATACTTTTTGCGTTTTAGCAACATGTTGGTAACATGAGCTTCTGAGATATCGATTTCCATGTTTTTGGGGACGAGAAGACCGAATATGAAGTCGATTTTGACTAAGGAGTGGAAAATTGAGTTCTACCAAATGTTCAGCTCCCAAAATTGATTTTTTCATGAGTGAAAAACCTGGGAAATCGTCTGAAATCACCATCAGTTTGTATAATAACACTGGAAAAAGTGTCAACACGTGGATCAAGACGATTAAATGGCACTACCAATGATCAGAGATAGTTTAAAAAAAAAAGAGCGAACCTAATTTTTGTGGGCCAAAATTAATGAAATTAATGGAAACTGTCAGAATTTATTGTTTCTTTAATGCGTAATAATCGAAATAGCTATTTCTGACAGTTTCCATTAATTTCATTAATTTTGGCCATTCCATTAATTAATCATTAATCATTTAATGATCCAACATTTCTGTAGGTGTGTCGAATAGAATAATAAACCCATGTGACAAGGACTTAGCAGCAAAAAATTTTGAGGGGGTGTTACAAAAATTTTTTGCTGAGCGAATACATAGGTGTATTATTCACAGAATAATAAACCTAAAGGTGGGAAATTACGAAACTAATAGTGAGATGATTTTAGGCAGTATTTATTGAGTTGAAGTTATAAGAAGGTTCCTATGAAATGTGGAATATGGGCTTAGGAGCTACTTATCTCTAAACTAAGCAGTCCTACCCACTGTGTCTACATTTATTGGCCGGGTGGTTCTGGTCTAATTTGTATTCGGATAGGGTAATAATTGGTATAATCATATTCGTATAAAAATAAATAAAAAAAGCTGCAAATTCCTTGTCACATGGGTTTATTATTCTATTGGAGTTCTAGAGATTTTTGTTGGCTGTTAAATGTATTGTTTCTTTCATGTGGAATGATTGAAATAGCTATTTCTGATGATTTCCACCAATTTTGGCCCCCAAAACATGAAATAGGTACGCTTTTTTTTCTTTTTTTTAAGATCATCTTTGATTATTGGTAGTGGCATTTAATGGTCTTGATTCACCTGTTTACACTTTTTCCAATGTTATCTTACACATTGATGGTGATTTCAGACAGTTTACCAGGTTTTTGACTCATAAAAAAACCAATTTTGGGAGCTGAACCTTTGGTAAAACCTCAATTTCCGCGTCTTTGGTCATAATCGACTTCATATTCGGTCTTCTCGTCCTCAAAAACATGGAAAAAGATACCTCAAAAGCTCATGTTACTAACATGTTGTTAAAACGCAAAAAGTACCTATTTTTATACACATTTTCACTTATAACACCCCTGGGTATATTCCGATCGGGCTGAAAAGTTTCGGGACACAACTAGGGCCCAAATGGAGCATGTGTGCGAAAGAACGACTTTTTTAGACCGAAAATGAAGCCTGTACACGTGATACGGCGTACGGCGGACGGCGGACGGACATTGCATTTTTGGAATCTACGCACCTTGAAACGGAAAAGAAAAACTTTTGAGGGGGTGTTATAAAAATTTTTTGCTGAGCGAATACATAGGTGTATTATTCACAGAATAATAAACTAAAAAACGCTGCTAAGTCCTTGTCACATGGGTTTATTATTCTATTGGACACACCTGCAGAAATGCTGGCTGTTCATTTAATGTTGCTTTCATATAAAATAATTGAAATAGCTATTTCCGGTGGTTTCCACCAATTTTGGCCCCCAAAACTTGAATTAGGTACCTACGCTCTTTTTTTTTTTTTCAAATTATCTTCGATCATTGGTAGTGCCATTTAATCGTCTTGATCAACGCGTTGAAACTTTTCCTAGTGCTATTCTACAAATTGATGGTGATTTCAGACGATTTCCCAGGTTTTTGACTCATAAAAAATCAATTTTGGGAGCTGAACATCTGGTAAAACCTCAATATTCCACTCTTTGGTAAAAATTGACTTCATATTCGGTCTTCTCGTCCCCATAAACATGGAAAATGATATCTCAGACGCTCATGTTACTAACATGTTATTAAAACGCAAAAAGTACCTATTTTTACACACATTTTCACTCATAACACCCCTGGGTATATTCCGATGGGCTGAAAAGTTTCGGGACACAACTAGAGCCCAAATGGAGCATGTGTGCGAAAGTACGAATTTTTTAGACCGAAAATGAAGCCTGTACACGTGATACGGCGTACGGCGGACGGACATTGCATTTTTGGAATCTAAGCATCTTGAAACGGAAAAGAAAAAAGTTTGAGGGGGTGTTATAAAAATTATTTGCTGAGCGAATACATAGGTGTATTATTCACAGAATAATAAACCAAAACTCCAACCATGTGTTCAGTTGGCATTTGAATTTCCCTCCGTAAATTGTATCTAGCATTTTTCAAAAGTTCAACAGCGACTGGACTCTCTGGCTATGGTTATCCAATATGTGGTTCCGTCATGTTGGCTCCCTGTAGCACCCCAGACGGAGCATGTTATCAGAATACAGCGACAGTAATCGATGTCGTGCAATAGAAATCGAAACCTAGGCTCCTGAAACTGGCAGGTCCTGGGACCTAGTGTCGCCATGGCGACCGAGAAAAGTGGACCGTCCGCACAAGCTAAGTCGAGTAAAAATGTTGTTTACCACGCCCACTTTGGGCCACTGCCCCAGAATCTGATTTCAACCCCAAAATCGTTAATTTCATAATCGATTCGATCCCCTTGATTCAGTTTGTCATCTCGATACGAGATGCTTCTTCTTCTGATTTTTCTCTGAATCACATTCGCTTTCTCTGTCAGTTTTAAATTTTTTACGTCAAATTTTGCGCGTTTTGCGTTCAGTCCAGTTCCGGTGACAGATTTGTATTTTTGTGGTACCTACGTGCGTACCTGTGCGTACCTACGTACGTACCTGTTTGCTGTTTGTGGTTTGTGGATTGATCGGCGTCAACACGCAGATAACTATCAACTTCTAGTCAAGATTCAAGATCTAGCTTCTCCATTCAAGATTCAAGTAGGTACCAGCCGACGGGTCACTGTTTTGTTGTATTTTAGTTTACTATATTTTTGTAAATGAATTCGTGCATTAGAAATTGTCGTCGTTTTCGTACGAGAATAGTGTTGATTAAAATAGATAAGCTTTGCTGATTATCACTGCTATCAGTAAATAAGGGAATATCAATAATATCTGTAAATAAGGGAAGAGTGTTGTTGGATTGGGGTATTTTGTATACATATCTGTCGGTTTTGTGTTCTGGTCTGGTGCCTCACCGTTTTCAGACCCCACGCACCGCTACTGGTCTCAACTATTTGAATTTTGTATAGTGGGTATATCCAACATACTTTCATTTGCAGTATGTGACGGTGGCAGTTCTCGAGTCTTTTGTTTTTCCGGTGAGGATGGGGTCGTTTTGGCTGAATCCTAAATGGCATCCCTTCTTAACTGGTGATAATATCGCTGGTCTAGATGGGGGACTCTCGAGGTTCCACCGTCACTCTCCTCACACTCTGTCACAAGTAATAAAGAGTTATCTGTCAGGTTAAAATTGAAGGCATTGCTGGATTCCATTCTGTCTTTCTATAATCCTTTTTTCACGTTCCTCTATTATTTTTCCGAACATCCAATCACGAACTAAATAACTCGCGAAGAAATCGTGGAAACCCATTTCAAAGAAAAACGGAGTTATTGAAAAAATCGTCTATTTCCACTAATACACGAAAAACACAAAAAACACTGTTATACCGGTTTTGGTGATCAAACCATCGTCAGTAACACACAATAACACACAATAGGTTATTGTAGGATTGCGGAGTATAACTCCGTTTTTCTTTGAACATCCAATCAGTTTGACCACAATATTCAAGTCCACAATATCACTTCAATTTACAAGCCCCGCTTTTATCTTGTTCTTTAACACTGAAATGAAATCCATTTTTATCCTCGTTATTTCGTAGCTCCAACCAAAACCTCCTCCATTAAGTAAATTCTAATTTACTGTTCTTAGAAAGTTTCTCGACGATCTGCAAAGAGGACCCATACCAAATCAAGCCTCGATAGTTGTTCATATATTATCTTTTACTGCTTCATTTTCATGAACAGCTGTCACGCACAGAAGCTGCCGGCCGCCAAGGAATTCTACGCCCCTCAGGATTTTGTTGAAAACCTACCACGATACTGAAGTTCTAGAGAAAAACGCCTCGACATATTTTATTTGTTCTTATTCAACTAGAACCTCCTTTCAAAACCCTCGCTTTCGTTTGAATCTCTATTGTGCGTGGTTTCTCCTGGTGAAACCCACAATTTCTTTTATCCCTAACAAGGTTATTTTAGAATGTTTTCCTATCACTAGAATTACCCGTGCAATACACAAGCACCCGAGCGACGCGTGATATCATGAAAAATTACACGTCAAGTTATCTATCCCTCGAATCTGATGGCCATACTGACTTGTTTCAGTTCAGAGAACCAGAAGAAGAATAATTTATATAGTTTTATCAAGTCTATCAACTTTGAATATTTGATGGGTAAAGAGAAAGAGAGGTGGGGATTGCGAAAGGAAATGTTTTCTTCTAACCTTCCTGACTGCACGCGATCTCTTAACAAAATCATCTTCACTCACGAGATACTTTGCATTTGCTTTGAAAGTTCTATAAATAGATATATTATTTATGAGTACCCCTGCAGCGCTGTCTCAGTTTTTGGGAGAATGCATATTCGGGCATACCATAGATATGTATTGCTAATAACTAAGTATACTTCCCACATTTTGAGCTCGTAAATTATTCCATTGCGATTCCTTCGATGATATTCGACGATCCACTACATGCTGCAAAAGAGCAAATGAACCTCTAAAATCTTCTTCGTTAACAATAGAACTACTTCAATGGGTCTGATGGTCTAAGATGTATGTGCGTAAGGAATGAACGCATAATATACGAATGAATGTATAATATTCAGTTCAACCTCCCTACGCCGACGTCCCAGGAACTGCAATATTTGAACACTGCTATGAACACTGCTGATAACATTTGGGCCAGTTTTGATGCGTAACAGAGAAGTCACAGTTATTTGGAAACATACGGTCTGGAGTAATCCATGGATTACATGGCTCGGCCTTGGTACCGTGGGAGGATTATTTGTCCGTTTCATAAACTAACTAAAATTCCTCTCGTTCCTAATTAGGAACATAGGGCCTCGGTAAATGCACGCCAAGCACTCCTATCCTGTGCGAAAACCTTGACTTCCTGCCATGTTTTCCCAACCCGTCTTGCCTCTTCCTCCACTGAACGTCTCCAAGTTATACGGGGTCTACCTCTTCGCCTGTGGCCTTGTGGGTTCCAATCCAGAGCCTGACGTTCCACTGCACCCTCCGCTCCTCAGTGTGTGGCCCATCCAGTTCCATTTTCGTTTTTTTATCTCATGCGAGACGGGCTTTTGGTTGGTCCGCGCCCATAGTGTTTCATTTGAAACCACTTCGGGCCACCAAACACCAAGAATCCGTCGCAGGCAACGGTTGACAAAGGACTGCAGCTTCCGCGTCAGGGCACCGGTCACCTTCCACGTCTCACATCCATAAAGGAGGACTGATTTCACATTACTGTTGAACAGGCGAAGTTTGGTTCGGAAAGAGATGCTTCTGTCTTCTGTCTGAGACTGGCCTCCATTCCAGTAAACTTCTAGAAGCAGTTTTGCTTTGAAGTATCCCTACTCCATTCCTATGTTCAGCACCCTCACCTATTGGTCCAGAGAACAAAAAAGTGGCACTGCTCCCAGCCTTCAACTAGCCAAACTCCTTCCACCTCACCTCACTCAGTCCCAATATTTCGAAATCATACCGTTCCATCTCACTAGCAACCACATCTAGTTTTCCTGGTTCCAACATTGTACGTACATTCCATATTCCTGTGCGGGTTTTCCGTTTCATGCCAAAGGTCTGCATCGGTTGATCAGTCGGGCGTACATCTATTTTGGTTTCTGTAATAGTAAACATATTCAAGGCCCACTGCCCCCAAGTAATCTGGTGGGGTTGCCACCTTTTGGTCTGGATACATGCCAGATTTCTTCTGTCGGGGTTCCCACCCTTAGGAGATTGCCTTCACCATGGCTACGGAGCGTCCCCTGCCCCTCGCAGAGTCAAAACTACTACTGGATTAACCAGGCCCTGTGACTATTCACACAAGAGCCATGCTTGGGTGGTTGCATCATCGCAGCCTCTTGTCGCTAGTGATGGCTACTGCTGCCCTCCTTCACGGACGCAGTTTAACGTCTTGCCCGGGACGTCCGTGTTCATGATAGGTGGTATTTTGTAGGTCCTTTTCTAGGACAGTTCTAAAGAAAGGATTTTTTTTCTGTTAGCAATCCGGGCCATTGGGGAAATAGAAGCGAAATTCCCCGTACGGACCAGATTAAAGAAAGATGGTTTGTTTGGGCAATTGGGTTGTGGTTTATGGCGTTTCAACGGTTTTCACGTTACGATACGCATGCAACGAAAGTCATATGGGACAAACTAGGATCCAACCCTGAACTACCATAAAAATTTGGCCAATTTGGACCACTGGGTTGAGTTATATGGGTTGACGTTTTTCACTTTTTCGCATGCGCAGTCTCTACTACTGATCAGAAGGCGAAGAAATTGATATGGGAGCAACTAGGACCTAGCCCCAAACTACTGAGTCATGAGTTTATTTATTTGATGAACGAACGCAGAGTCCTTCGCATTTCCAATTCGCTACCCTGTCAACGCTCATCTTTCGTTTATTATTCTGCGAATAATACACATATGTATTCGTTCAGAAAAAATGTCTATAACACCCTCTCAAAATGTTTTCTTTTACGTTTCACGGTGCGTAGATTCCAAAAAAGCAATGTCCGTCCGCCGTAACATGCATATCTACTTCATTTTCGGTCAAAAAAATTCGTTCCTTCGCACGCAGGCTCCTCTTGAGCCCGTTGTGTCCCGAAACTTTGCAGTCCGATCGAAATATACCCACGGATGTTATGGGTGAAAAATGGGTGTAAAAATAGAGGTTTTGGTGTTGAGTTACACGAGCTTGTGAAGTATCGTTTTCCATGTTTTTTAGGACGAGGAGACCGAATATGAAGTCGATTTTGACCAAAGAGTGGGAAATTGAGGTTTCAGCCTTAAAATTGAAGTTTAAATTTACGTTAAATTTTGGTATAAATTCGTTCTTGCGCACACAGTTTGGGACTCCATTTGGGAACAAATTTGGGTCCTAGTTGTTCTCTGAAGCTCGGCAGCCCTATCGGAATACACCCAGGGGTTTTATGGGTGAAAAACGGTGCAAATCTTTACATAAAGGTTTATTATTTTGTATAGAACCCCCTTCTGTTACAGATCACAGCCCTTCTGCAAAATAATTGAACCATTAAAAGTTAATGTTCATTCTATAAATCTCAGGCTTCAATGGTCTAGAAAAATTCTCGTTCTGTTGTTCAAGTACCTACCATTCGGAGACAATATACTTTTGGGGTTTCTGGACACTTCCGACCACAGTGCGGCGGACGGACTGAAATTTATTTATTTATTCCATTTTCGGATTCTACATACCTTGAAACGGAAACCATCGAATTTTGAGAGAAGGTTTAAAGTTTTTTTTTCCATGCTTGATTCCTAAGGTTCGTTGTTGATAATAATAAAACAAAATCCGCGGGTTTGTCAGGTATTTGCCTTACAGCATCAAGCGAGAGACATTAATCTATTATCAGCAACTAAACGGTACTCGAGTGAAGAAAAAACTATTATATCAGCTCAAGGTAGACTCTTTTTTAATCAATGTTTTATGGGTTTAATGTGAACCAATTTGAATGAGTCATTCCCCAATCTTTTTTTAAAAGAACTATAAATATAATTATGCGAAAATGATTCCCAAGTTTGAAGTCTATTCCAAGGTTTCCAGTTTCTATTTCAAAGTTCACAATATTCTTCTTCATGTAAGGTTCCTATTCACCCTTGCTGTAAAAATAAGAACATTCATGCAATTAATTGCCTACCTACCCGCTTGCTTTTTCTACAGCTTATTGATTTCGTACCTGCTTTATACATTTTATACTCTTAAAAAATTTTCTATTTATATCAAGTACCTACTTCGTTCGCTGTACCTACTGATACTGAAAAAAAAAGTTTCAAAAGAAGGATTTACCTAGGTAATTTTTGATAAATTATGATTGATTCAAATACACATATTTATGATCTAGTTTAACATAGGTGATAAGAATTAAATCACTCGCGACGAAGTTGTGGAAACCAATTTTAATAAAAACGGAGTTATAATATAACAAAGTCTATTTCCACGAAAACAATGAATACAAAGTTAAATCGATTTCGACGGTTAGGTCATCATTAGTAAAAATTATGAACTGAAGGTACATCGCAAAAATACAGCTTATATAGTTACAGAACTTGAATCCTATAGGTCGAGAAAGTGAAAGGTATTATCCAAACAGATTGAAACAGGTAATAGTGGAGGGAGAACTTGAATCCTATTGGCTCAGAAAAGCGAAAGGGACTGGGAGGATCAACAAATGCCAATCAAGGCAGACAAAGTGAAAGGGAGCTCAAACAGTGGTGAGCGTAACTGTGAAGGGGGGGACCAAGCTATTGCAGGAATGCCCAATAAAAAGGTATCGAGTCAGAGTATAATCATTGTCTACTTAATATCTCCTTTTCCTATAACAGCACATAGTTCAAAAGAAATTATTTTATTAGGGAAATTTAGGAGAGTGACCCAATCCAAGCAGAGTCGTGGTAAAAAATAATATTACCCACTCTGTTGCAATATTGACTCTTCAGACTGGAAACCTGCGTGTATTGATTGATTAAGCAGCAGCTAACAACCAGGACAGACCCAGCCAATCAAGGACCACTAGCAATCAGTCCCAAAGGCCGACAGGCTTGTTATGAGTCTGAATCACCATACTTTAGTACTGGTATTCATGTTCTGACTCTTGAGCATATTTTTGTGTATATTTCCGTAGTAGAACCTCCGGAAATTCGCTCATAGCCAAAGAGGCGTATTTAATTCCTCCCTTCTACTGGGAATACGAACGAACAGAGTTGGTACGCGTGGCCGTGGGGAAAAGTCGTTCCCTAACATAAGCTCGGGAAAATAAATACCTAACAATCAGTAAGAAATGTACCTACCAGTAAGAAATGGTGGGTTTTGAAAACTCGCCCACGAGGTCCTGCCTATTCTTTCACGGGTCAATTGCTTCGAAAACCCATAAAATGTTCGTCTCAGACCTTTCCTTATTATATTGTACGCACTTCGTCTCACGCATGAGAGATGTTGCCTTTTTTATTCTGTTTTGTGTGGTCCCATTCTATTTATTGGAAGTGCACGGAGACAGGGATGAAGAGGACTTCCTTCAGCATAGCAACGTCTCGTGACTAACGAGTCGTGAAGAAACTTTTGTCGAACCGAGATGTATACTTGTTGGCGAAGGTTTTTAAGTCAACTCCGCCTCCGTCTGCGAGTTCCCACGACCGAAGCCTGTGATTTCTCCAGTATTCGATTAATAAGGGGGTCTTGTTCACTCAACTTGCTACCTCAAATACCTACTATATGCACTTAATACTATAAGTTCAACTGCTGACTTGCGCTTAAAAAGAGCTAGTCCGCGAGGACATTTTTCAGAGCGATCTAGTTGAGATAATCTTTGTACTGAGAACAGGAAGAACACGCACACACACACACACACACACACACACACACACACACACACACACACACACACACACACACACACACACACACACACACACACACACACACACACACACACACACACACACACACACACACACACACACACACACACACACACACACACACACACACACACACACACACACACACACACACAGAGAGAGATAAACCATCACGCGCGCGCCACTGTCCTAATCAAAAGTCGCAGTGCATGCACATGTTGTCAGCACTACAATCATCAGGTTACAAATTACTTTGAACTCCTTGTTTGAGGGTGAAACATACTCGTACTTACCTAACTTTAGTGAGCATAAACCACTATCACTGGCGTACATTCCACAAGTAAGTTCCGGTAAGCTAGAAAAAGTTGAAAAACATTCATGCTAGAAAAATAACCTCTATTTTAAGGTACATATAAACAAGTTTCGAGCCGCCATTTTGGTTTATTATTCTGTGAATAATACACCTATGCAATCGCTCAGCAAAGGATTTTTATAACACCCACTCAAAACTTTTTCTTTTACGTTTCAAGGTGGGTCGATTCCAAAAATGCACTGTTCGTCCCCCGTGCCATGCATAACTACTTCATTTTCGGTAAAAATAGGGTTTTTTGGTGTTTAAGTGAAATGAACTTTTTAGGTATCTTTTCCTGTGTTTTTTAGGGCGGGAAGACCGAATATGAAGTCGATTCTGACCAAAGAGTGGAGAATTGAGGTTGTAACGAAGGTTCAACTGTCACAATTCATTTTTTATGAGTCAAAAACCTGAGAAATCGTCTGAAATCACCATCAATTTGTATAATAACAGTGTCAACAGGTAAACGAAGACAATTAAATGGCAGTACCAATGATCAAAGATAATTTGAAAAAAAAAATGGACTAATTCGTGATTTTGGGGGTTAAAATTTGTGGAAACCAACCGAAATATATATTACAATTATTTCACATGAAAGAAACAAATGAACAGCCGACAAACTCCTCAGATTTTTTTTCTTTTCCGTTTCAAGGTGCTTAGATTCAAAAAATGCAATGTCCGTCCGCCGTACGCCGTATCACGTGTACAGGCTTCATTTTCGGTCTAAAAAAGTCGTTCTTTCGCAAACATGCTCCATTTGGGCCGTAGTTGTGTCCCGAAACTTTTCAGCCCGATCGGAATATACCCAGGGGTGTTATGAGTGAAAATGTGTGTAATAATAGGTACTTTTTGCGTTTTAGAAAAATGTTGGAAACATGAGCTTCTGAGATATCGTTTTCCATGTTCTCTGAGACGAGAAGACCGAATATGAAGTCGATTTTGACCAAAGAGTGGAAAATTGAGTTCTACCAAATGTTCAGCTCCCAAAATTGATTTTTTATGAGTGAAAACCTGGGAAATCGTCTGAAATCACCATCATTTTGTATAATAACACTGGAAAAAGTGTCAACACGTGGATCAAGACGATTAAATGGCACTACCAATGATCAGAGATAGTTAAAAAAAAAAAAAAAAAAAGGAGCGTACCTACCTAATATGTGTTTTAGGGGCCAAAATTAATGGAAACCATCAGAAATAGCTATTTCGATTATTACGCATGAAAGAAACAATAAATGGACAGCCAGCATTTCTGTAGGTATGTCTAATAGAATAATAAACCCATGTGACAAGGACTTTGCAGCGTTTTTTTCATATTTTTTAGGGCGAGAAGACCTAATATGAAGTCGACTTCGACCAAGGATTGAGGAATTGAGGTTTTAACGAAGGTCCATCTCCCAGAATTCATTTATTAGGAGTCAAAAACCTGGGAAATGTTCTGAAATCATCATCAATTTGTATAATAACATTAGAAAAGGTGTCAACAGGTTAACCAAGACAATCAAATGGCACTATCAATGGTCAAAGATAATTTGGGAAAAAACGGGGTAATTCATGTTTTGGGGAGCCAAAATTGGGAGAAATAGCTATTTCAATTTTTGCACATGAAGGTAACAGTAAATGAACAGCCAACATTTCTGTAGGTATGTCCATTAGAGTAACAAACCCATGTGACAAGGGCTTTGCTGAGTTTTTCTGATATCACTGCCAGGCCGCAGCACCTGGCAAAAGCTAGTTAGTGAGTTTGAAAACCTTCGAATATCAGGTTTTGTAAACATAGCCTCCCGATGATAGTGCAAATCCTATATTATACCAATTTATACAGACTATACGGTCTGTACGGACAGGCCGTATTCCGTCTGCCCGTGTCCGTCTGTGTTCTTTTCCAATTTGTGCCGACTGACGAATAAATCTACGACCATCGGAATTTCAAAAACTGAACCAAAAAAGAGATGATAAGAATTGGAGAAATTGCAGTAAAAACCCGCGGCAGATGTTGCAGTGAAATGCCCACCCAGAAGTTGCGATTAGAACGTATTTCTGGTTATGTAAATGCAATCTAGCTGTCAATCGGGGATCATCAGAAACATGAAGTTAGCTTCAAGAGGTGGAGGGAGGGGTTTATTGGTAAGGGTTGGAGAAACCGAATGATTGTCGTCGAATGGGCAGCTACCTACATCAATAATTGCTTGATCCGATTGTAATGGAATGTTTATGATGATTACATCAAGCATTCAGTTTGAGAGGTAGTTCGAAATCAAGTCCATAAGATCCAAGTCATGTAACTGGGCTCGCCCATGAAATAAATAAATAAATAAATATATAAATCAATACCTACGTACCCAATACCCATCACCATGGTACGATTTGAATGAAACTATGAGAACACAGGTGGGAATTTCGGGAATAAATATGATGATGGACCACTTATAAAAGGCGCCATTCTTTTCAATACAAAATTACTGATACCCGAGTGCATGAACGAGCAATTGTCTTTTAACGTTTTAATAAAATAGACAATCTCAGAAGGAACGACAGGTGTTAAATACAATGACTGAACTGGAGTAACTTCCTTCGTAAATATGTCGTCAAACAGATCATCTGGAATTCCATTGGGGATCTTGATATCGTTTGAAATATTCGTGCCTACATTGGAGAAGAACTCATTAAAGCGACTGGCAATTTCCCTATCTCCTGTCACAACAGTACCAAGATGGTTCCTAATTTTAGTAAATTTGGCATGTTGACTTGTGGTAGGCCTACCAGAAGCATCCCTTACAGTTTTCCAAAGCACCTTCGGGTCACCCTGAGCATCAGAAACTATATCAGAAAAATGCATTCGTCTAGCTTTCTTTATCAACTTATTCAAGAGATTACGATATTTAATAAAATAACATTTCAGATCCAAATCTTCTGGGCGATTCTTCGCCCTAATTCTGATTCTGTCTCTATGCCTAATAGATACAACCAGTCCGCATGTCATCCATGGTTTTAACTTTCTAGTTTTATTGCTAACATATCTCGTGAAACTAGAACTAGATATATGCCTCTCCATCACTGCACAAAACACCCTTACAGACTCATCCACCTCAGTCTGAGAATACATGCAATCCCAGTTATTACTCTTTAACAACGATTCGAGCAATTCATAATTTACGACATTTATAACTTTGGGATCAATATTTGCACTATCATGACCAGAAAAATTGTCATCCTGCAAGTTAGCAAGCACCATATAATGATCTGTAAGATCTCCTCTATAAACCACGCCAAAACCATTCTTAATTTTGCGGCATTTTACAAAAAAATGGTCTAAGCACGATTTAGCATTACCTATACATTTGGTGTGACGTGACGAAATTCCCAAATCAATTGTTAATGTAATAAATTAGAATATTTAGTGAAATACGGGCGAATTTCGTCATGTCCCTCCATTGATTGTCAACTATATAAACTCTCCAATATTCGGAAATAATCTCTCTCAGTATGGCCTCAGTCATCAATCTACCGTTTTACCGGGGTCCCCTTTCCAGGGATTCGCTCGGTCGCCCCTCTCCTCAGAGTATAAGATTTTCTTATTAAACGGGGAGTGGGAGGTCGGAGTTGACTTGGGAAAGGGAGAAGTCGGGATCTGGACACTTGGCTGCTGAAGGTTTCCTGGACGGCTCTCCTCCGGCTGAATTAAGGTAGGAACTTGGTTCCCTTTTTCTCCTAGTCCAAATCATTAGAGTTTTACAATTTAAGTTAAATTCCCACAAATATGTCAATTCCAAAAAAAGGGTTTACGAATCTGTTTAGAGATTTCGTTTTATCAGCTTCAAGGTCTAAATAAAATTTTCCTAAATGTAATTTCCTTTGGCAGTTAGCCTCATCTTAAAAATATTCTTTTTGGTTTCATCATGTGAGACGTATAATAAGAATACATTGGGATAGGGTTAGGTTTTTTTCCCCTTTTTAGTTAACTTTGCCCTCAAGGGGTTTTTTTTCTAACTTAACTCTATCTCCATGCCTATGAAATAAATTTATAACACGAAAAATGATTCAAATCTTGTGATGGTGGTTCCATCTCAAAGCTCTTTTCTTTGGGGTTCCGTGAGAGTATTTTCTAGGTTTAGGGGAGAATTTTCCCTTCTACGTTACTTAACGGAAAAGGGTATTCCTTAAAGTAAAACTTGGAAATGTATCAATCAAATTATTAATTTAGGTACTAGCTAGATCATTTTATAGATTAATTTGTGGGTAGAAGTTAGGTTTTTTTTTCTTTTATCCCTTCAGGTTTTTAGTACATTTCTAGTTTGTTAAGAATTTGTTGACCTAAGAACTCATTATATTTGTACTCACTTCCTATTTATGTTTTCTGATTTCACTTTTCATTCTTCTTAGTTTAATAAATTATGAGGGCTTGCATATGGATTTTGTTCCTATTTATCTCAAAACCCATGTCCTTTCCTCGTGATTCAGTTTTAGTGGCATCTTGTCCCACTTCGTAGGTAGTACACACTTTTTCAATTTTTCAAATCTCCATCTAGGCATCGTTAGTTTCTCTCTTGGTTCAAAACCTAATTTCTTAATTATAGTATTTTTCGTCTATCTTTTCACGAGAAGTTAGGCTTTATTTTTATGTTTTCCATATAGTAACTGTAAATGCGGTCACCTCCTACCATTTTTGCTATAGGCTGCTAATGTCAGTTTGGCAGCTCCTCTCATAGGATCCTGAGCTCAAGTAACTTTTCAATATGTCTGGGGAAAAATTCATCTTTCAATTCGAGTCGGTTGAAATGCCGAACTTTTGTAAACTTCCTTGTCCTTTGTGATGGACCTCGGTGTTTTCGAGAGCTAGTGAGCCTTAATCCTTTCTTTGGGATTTTGGCTTATTCCCTCACGAATCCACCGTGGCCAATGATAGTGCCTTGGGATAAGACCGATCCTACGGGAATCATGGCCTGATTGATCTCACTTTCCCCCTTGGCGATGTTTGGACAGTTTCCGGCATAAAGGAGAAGGGAGTTATATCAGGGGGATTCGAGAGTCAGAATAATGATACTCTATCATTTTTGGAGTTTTGCTCAATTGGTCTCAGGTCTTATAGTGGAGTTCTAGGAAACAAGGTAAGTCAACGATTGATTTTGTTTTCCTCTGGAGGTGATCTAGAATTCATGACGCAATTTTCGGACACTACACTATCACTTATACACTTTAAACTAGGTCCATTTCCAGGGTAGGTTCGTTCCCGACGTGGAGGATCCGTCGCCCATAATCGAATTCTCTCACGATAGACATTGGAAATGAAAAAACTTGAAGTAGGTACACTATTAGAAATTGGGACAAGATGAGTTTGACAGAACTGTGAGACCGACGAAGGTATAGGAGTCACTAGCTTCTTGGGTTTTGGGGATGGTGCATGAAGAGTAGCTCTACCTCGATTTGGTTTTTTGTATAAACTAAAAACTATTATTTTGTTTACTGTTTCTTCTCTCTTTTATGGGAGGGAAACAGTTGGTGGACGCCCCCTTTAGGTTAATAAGGTAAAGATAGGTAATTCCATTTTTCTTAGTATTTCTATTCTCAGATATGTTAGTTAGAAGTTTGCATTTGTTTCCCGCGGTTCAGGGAAAGATAGGAGTACGGCAGGGTGGTAGGGTTTAGCTAGGGTGGCTTCGGGGGTTTCCTTCCGAACTGGGGTGAAAACCCCGATCAAACCACCTCTGCTCTACCCGAATTCACCTACCTTTTCGTAACACTGGTATAATCATTGATAAAAGGAACAAAACCGAACTCAGACATAGTATTCAAGTACATAGAAGAGACATTAGATTCGTTCATAATATTAATATTCAAATCACCCCCGACAAAATGAAGGCGATGAACAGATTTAACAATGAGGTGATGATACAAACTATTTAAGAATACAGAGGAGTCCCTATCATGTGACTTATAAACAGCAGTAACTGCACATTTGGATTTATTATAATAAAATTCAAGAAAAATCGAATTACACTCTTCTATAACGTCAATTTCAAGTAAATCAACCATCAAATCTTCCCTAACGTAGACAGAGATCCCCTCAGCCCTATTAATATGATTTTTTCTGGTAAAAACTCTATACCCCGACAGAGGAAAATGTAAAAGATCATTATTCCACGTTTCCGTCAATATTATTACATGAATAGACAAGTTTATTGATTCTAAAAAGGCATTGAAGAAATCAAAATTTTTTTTTAAGCTTCTAACATTTTGACTCAGAATAGTTAAACTAGAAGAAGAATCAATATTACTAAATTTACGCTCAATTTCATCTATTGAATCACAGTTATACGTAGAAATTTTATTGTGCGAATCAATTATACCTTCTAAAACTCCAAACGAATTTTTATTCATATTGAATTATTTATTGATATCACTATGACATAAGAGGATTACTCATTCGAAGAACCTCGAGAATTTCCTGTCAGTGTCAATCTCTGCCAATATCTCATAACCACTGACCCGCTGAGCTCTTTCGCCATCGTCCCTCTTCAAGTAAATTACCTTTCCATCCTTAATCCAAGCGTATTTATAGTTATACGACTTAGCAATTTGCTTTGAAAGCCAAAGTAAATGACGATTACGCGCAGTCAGCCGTTCATTGAGAAAAATCACTGATTCAGCATGAGTCGTTGACAATACTTCCGCGGCCTGCACACTCCTCTTGACTTTGAACTTGGCAATCAGATCACGCCTAACCTCGTCCGATCCAAGTTTAGCAATGATCTTTGGGCAGGCACCAGGAGGTCCTGCGCGAATCCGGAATGCACTAATGACATGAAGATCGGGACATCCAACGAAATGACAAATTTGCTTGACGACTTCAGAGACTTTCTCATTGACAACTTCAGGAACTCCAGAAAGTTCAATATCATTACGCAACAAGTCCTGCTCAAGATCATTAATTTTAACATTCATCTCATCGATTCTTTTATGCAGACGAAGATTTTCATGTTTAAGTGTGACTTCACTTTCTGCAAGTAGTTTAATTTTCCCTTCCATTTCACCACATTTCTGCAAAACTTCGTCAAGCTTATCTGAGTTGAAATCGGCTGCTTTTTCCAATTCATTAATTTGTTTAATCAAAGTGTCCATTTTCCGTAAAATCTTTGTCACATCAGTTGTAAGTTTAGGCAACACATTGATCTTGAACTTACGAGTTTTTTAAGACCACCCGGAGCATCGTACGTCCAGCCGTTCGTTCACAGTAAGGCCCCGAAGTTTGCACCGACAGGCATTTTCGACTCCAGTGTGAATGAAATTGTATACAACAGACGAAATCTCGTCACCAGGGACGCGCCGATTTTATTGGTGGGGTACCTAAGAGGTCGAGTTGGTTGTTCTGTGATATTATTTCATTTGAAAAATGATGGCTCTATTGGAGTTTGTTGATAGGTAGTGAAACCGATTTTATTGGTGGGGTACCTATGAAGTCGAGTTGGTTGTTCTGTGATATTATTTCATTTGAAAAATGATATGCGTTTCTTTTTGTTAGGTACTGTTTGCAATCGACAGAATTATTTTAGCAACATTTACCTCGTGATTTAAGTAGGTACCTACCTAGTAACGAGTACGGGGTTAGGTATTAACCTACGGAGGGTGTGCGATCCGGCTGGATTTTGTTGATATGTACTTTTGCAAATTGAACAACCGATGAAGTATTATTAATGGGTAAATTATTAGACAACGGCTCATCTACCCAGAAGGGGCTGGATTTTGTTGATAGGTACTTTTGCAACTTGAACAACCGATGAAGTATTATTGATGGGTAAATTATTACACAATGGCAAATTATTACACAACGGCTCATCTACCCAGAAGGGGCTGGATTTTGTTGATAGGTACTTTTGCAACTTGAACAACCTTTGAAGTATTATTGATGGGTAAATTATTACATAATGGCAAATTATTACACAACGACAAATTATTACACAACGGCAAATTATTACACAACGGTAAATTATTACACCACGGTAAATTATTACACAACGGTTCATTATTCTATCTCCGTAGAAGTGGAACCTATACAGGTAAATTATTACACAACGGTTTAGGGAGGTACCTAGTAACGAGTACGGGGTTAGGTACTAACCTACGGAGGTCCGCGATCTACATAATATGTGTAGAATAGTACATTATGTTATATAGAAGGGTTATCTATACGGAGACCTGTGATCTGTAACAGGAGGGTATTCTGTACAAAATAATAAACCGTTGTGCAGGGATTTGCAGCGTTTTTTTCGTTGCTACGAAATTGAAAAATAATCGAATATCAATCTCATTCAAGTTGGAATCGTGTGGGTAAATATTGTAGGTCCTAAAAACCGTAAATTGGATTTCCTAGCCTAAAACCATAACACCTGTTTTCGCGCCAATAAATCACGTCAAGTGATGATGAATGCATTTTTGGCATATAGAACCATCCTCCGGGACAACCGCCAAAACTTCACATTCGAAAATTTGGAAACACATATTGTTGTCTACGGTAACCAAAAACTATACTACCCAACAAAGATATCGTGTTTCTTTTAGCTACTTTTAAGTACCTAATGATTACTACGCTTTTGCATTTAAATGTAGTGATGTTCTTCTTTTTCCACCTAAAATCGGCCTAACTAGTGACTAAGAACCTAAAAGTGCCTAATACCGTAAACAACTAAAAATAGCCGTGTCGTGAGTCCCTCCCGGGAACACTCCACTAGTAACTTTAAGCTCTCACCAATATCCTTATGTCAAACTTAGTTTCCGTCAATAAACAACTGAGTGGGGAGACAGGCCACAGAACCCAGGGACACAACCTGGAGCCCCACTACCAACTCCCCACAGGGAGTTGGAGGGAGAGGCCTCCAGTTCCTATATAACCCTGGATCCTGGGGCTTTAGCCTCATTCGACACTTCCTCTAACTAGCTCTCTCTCTTCTCTCCTCTACCTTGCTCCCCCTCTCAGATGATCGGTGGATTACCGCCGCCTGAGAATACCTTCTCCTTCTTGTCTAGATGATCGGTGGACTACCGCCGCCTAGACAAGCACCTTCTCACCTAGATGATCGGTGGATTACCGCCGCCTGGGTAAATTCCTACACTCACCTCTATCTCCCCTTAACCGGGCGTAGATGATCGGTGGATTACCGCCGCCTGCGCCTTTCCTTTCCTCACGCCACCGTGATGAAATTCTAAATTCATCACAGTGGTGAACCCGACGTTCACACAACCTTCTTCCTTCTTTTCCCACCTCATGTGTCGCCCCCAGTCAAGTTCAGTTCGGTGTCCCCAATTTTAAATTCATATTCAGTCAAAACAGTCAGTGTTCAATTCGCAATTTTTGGCCCACCCTCAACCGCTCGGCAATCACGCAGCTCTCAACCCTCCACCACACATCACCCCCACTCCTCCGGCCATCCACGCTACAGCCGCCCGCCGCCCCGACAACGGATGCACCCGCCGCTGCGGACAACCCCTTCACCACCCTCTCGCCGCCCGGCTCCACCGCATCGACCGCCGCCGCTGCCGCCGCCGCTGCGACCGCTGCACACGCCGCCGCCGACGTCACGACGACTTATGCGTCATTCCCTTTAACACTTCCCCCGTTCTACTCACACGACCCCGCTCTCTGGTTCTTCCAGGTTGACGCTGCGTTTTCGGCCGCCAACATCCGCAGCCAGAGGACTCGCTACTCCCGCATCATATCCCTGCTGCCGTACGACATCCTCCTCCAGACGTCGGACATCTCCCCCGACGCCGCCACCGCATACGACGACCTCCGCAACCGCCTTATCACCCTCTACCAGCCGTCCAAGATCGCACGTGTCGCAGCGCTCTCGCAACCGCAGCACCTCGGCGACCTCAAGCCCTCCCACCTCTACCGCCGTCTGCGTCATCAGCTGCAAGGCATAATGACGGCCGACATCGCACGGACCTTCTGGCTGCGAGCCCTTCCCCACCCCATGCAGATGGCGCTCGCCAGCCACCTCGACGGCCCGGATGAGCCCCTCCTACAACTCGCTGACACAGTCCACGACCTCGCCGCAGCCGCCAGCGTCACCGAGGTCCACGCACCCCGCACCACCACCCCACGGCGAGACCGCACGCCGTCGCGAGAACGCCGCCGGCCCCCCTCCCTCAACCGGCGCCGCTCCCTCTCCGTCGAGCGCCACCCGACCCCCTCCGCCGACCGCCGACACCAGCGCTCGCCCGAACGCCGCACCACTCCCCCTCCTCAGCAACGTAGGGGAAAGTCTCCGACCGCTGCGACCCCCTCCACGCCCGCCTCCAGGGCAGCCACCCTTCCGGCCGCCACTCACGCCGCCGCTACCAATCCCCCACCCCGGAACGGCCCCTCCACACCCGCCACCAGGGCAACCAACCTTCCGGCCGCCACTCACGCCGCCGCTACCGTTCCCCCACCCCGGAACGGCCCCTCCACGCCCGCCTCCAGGGCAACCAACCTTCCGGCCGCCACTCACGCCGCCACTACCGTTCCCCCTCCCCGGAACGACCCCTCCACGCCCGCCACCAGGATGACCAGCCTTCCGGCCGCCACTCACGCCGCCGCTACCATTCCCCCTCCCCGGAACGGCCCCTCCCCGCCTGCCACCAGGGCAGCCACCCTTCCGGCCGCCACTCACGCCGCCGCTACCGTTCCCCCACCCCGGAACGGGAAAGGACCGCCCCGCGTCTCCTTCGCAGGGGACAAACCTCCGCCAACACAGCCACCCATCAACTCCGACAGCCCAAACCCCGCCCAGCCGCCACCCCCCACCGCCTCCGCCATTTTACCTCACTCCACCCCAGCCCACCAACGCCTCTTCCTCAGGTGCAGCAAAACCAGCATCCCATTCCTCGTGGACACAGGGGCGGCGCTCTCGATTTTCCCCAACAACATCCTCCGTCGACAGGCGCGTTGTTATCGGCAACTTCTCCACGCCGCCAACGGTACCACCATCCCCTCGTACGGGACGTACCGCTCATCCATCTACATGAGCGGGCTCGCGTACGAGTGGGAATTTACCGTGGCGGACGTGGAGAAGGCAATCCTGGGGGCCGACTTCCTCGCTTATTTCGGCCTCCAGGTTGACGTCCGAAACGCGCGCCTGACCAACCGATCCCCGGTTTCATCCATACGATCGACCGCCCACCAACCGAGTTCGAAGCCCTCCTCCACCACTACAAACCCCAGCGCCGCCCCTCAGCACATATCTCCACAATTCAACATTTTATAGAAACCACTGGCCCCCCCATATCCGCCAAAGCCCGCCGCCTCCACCCATTCCAACTCTCCCAGGCCCGGCGGCACTTCAACAAGCTCATCGCAGATGGAATTATCCGCCCCTCAAAATCCCCTTGGGCTTCACCACTCCACATAGTGCAGAAGCCCAACGGGGATATCCGCCCCTGCGGCGATTACCGCCGCCTAAACGCAAAGACAACACCTGACCTCTATAATGTCCCCCACCTTCGAGATTTCTCCTCCCACCTCCACAACACGACCATTTTCTCAACCCTCGACATCTCTAGAGCCTTCCACCACATAAACATCCACCCGCCCGACATACCAAAAATCACTATCATAACACCCTTCGGCCTTTTTGAATATGTCAAAATGGGTTTCGGCCTCAGAAACGCGGCCCAGACATGGCAACGCTATATGGATAATATCCTACGGGGAGTACCATTTGTGTTCTGCTTTTTAGATGACATCCTGATCGCCTCCCGAAACCCACAAGAACACCTGACACACGTCAAGCAAATCCTGGACATCTTCTCTGCCGAAGGCATCGACATCAACACAGACAAATGCGTCCTCGCCCAACCCTCCGTCCGCTGCCTCGGCCACCAAGTCTCCTCCGACGGTATCAAGCCACTCCCGGACAAGGTGCACGCTCTCACGGATTTTCCCCAGCCCTGCACCGTCTCGGAACTTCGCTGTTTCCTGGGTATGTTAAACTTTTACCGTAGACACATCAAACACGCTGCACAACACCAACAACCACTCATACACGCTATCCCACAACCAGCCAAAAAAAAGATAACCGCCCCATACCCTGGACCCCCGCCCTTACAACCGCCTTCCAAACTTGTAAAAAGGACCTAGTGGACGCCGCTCTATTAGCCCGTCCCGACCCCCACGCTCCCCTCTCCATCACAACCGATGCGTCCGACTGGGCCATCGGGGCAATGCTCCACCAGCACACCGGCGCCACCCCCCAACCCCTTGGTTTCTTTTCAAAAACTCTGTCCCCGACCCAAAAAAATTACTCAACCTTCGACAGAGAACTCCTCGCCATCCACGAAGCCATCAAACACTTCCGTGACTTCGTGGAGGGCAGGCAGTTCTCTGTCATCACTGATCATAAGCCCCTCACCCACGCCTTCCTCCAAAACCGCAAATCCGCCTCCCCGCGTCGCCTCCGGCAGCTCGAATTTATCGGACAGTTCACGTCCGATATTCGCTACCTGCCGGGGGCCGACAACTGCGTGGCGGACGCGCTGTCCCGCCCCACTCCCGCGCCGGTGGAGGAGTTACAGCCTTTCCCCTCCCCACAAATCATCCAATCACACCAAACTCCAGCTTCCGACCCCGCACTCTCCAACCTCATTTCCGCCTCCAAATTGGAACAACTGCCTCCCCTCAACCTCTGGTGCGACGTAACGGCCGATTCACCGCGCCCTTACGTCCCACCGGAGCTGAGACGGCAGTTGTTCCTCCACTACCACTCACTCCATCATCCCGGCATCCGGGCGAGCCGGGACCTCATCAAGACGCGGTACTTCTGGCCCCACATGAACACAGATATCCGTACCTGGGTTCTGGGGTGCCAGAAGTGCCAGCAATTTAAGGTCTCGGCTCACCCCCATGTACCTCCTCAACCCATTCCCGACTCCCTCCCGTGGGAACACGTCCATCTCGATCTGGTCGGCCCTCTTCCCCCCTCCGAGGGGAAGAGGTACTGCCTCACCATGATCGACCGTGCAACCAATTGGGTTGAGTGCATCCCACTCGCCCACATCACCGCGGACGCCGTCGCCGCGGCCTTCCTAAGTCAGTGGATCAGCCGCTACGGCTGTCCGCGGACACTCACGGTCGATCAGGGGAGGCAGTTTGAATCAGCCCACTTTGCCGACCTGCTCCCTTCCCTCGGGATTCAAAAAATCCGCACCACTCCTTATCACCCCCAATCCAACGGGAAAATAGAGCGGTGGCACTCGGTCCTTAAACAAGCCATCTCCACATCAGCCACATCTCCCTCATGGACCAAAACCCTCCCCTATGTCCTACTCAGCCTTCGTACTTCCGCCCGTCCTTCAGACAACACAAGTCCCGCACAACACGCTTTTAGAGACCCTCTCCGTTTACCAGCCGACATTTTCACTCCACATAACACCCCGTCCATTAACAGGGAACCGCTCCGCACTTCATCACCGACAAACGACACCACTTACCCCAAACGCTTTTACACACTCACATGTACTTGAAAGAGCCCGGCATGCATAAAACCTTTCAACCCCTTTATGCCGGGCCCTTTCAAGTCATCCGCACAACACCGACCACCGCGACCCTGCTAATGGACGGGAAACCCCACACTGTCCCGTTAGCCAGGTGCAAGCCCGCCCCTGTGCTCCCTCACCCAACATCCACCATCAGTCTCCCGCCGTCCGTTCGCCATGTCGCACGTATCCCAACCTGACCTGTCACCCCCGTCGCCGTTTCCGGATTTCGATTCGGATCCGGAAATGGCGGCCATACTCCGGGACGTTTTCGTCCCGGACCCGCTATCCCCCCTACCCCCTTCGCCCGGGCCAACTTCATCGCTTCTATTTGTCCCGCAAAGGATCACCGGTTTACCTCCCCGGCCCCGGCGGTGGAAGTACCCCCAGTGGCGAATACTGCGCGAATTTCGCGCAGCACAAGCCACCGGGGTACACCCTCCCTACACCCCCATCGACCCATTGATGGCCCCCATTCTCCGCGAGTTCCGCCTCGCGGAACTCATGCCACCCCCACCCCCCGTTCAAATCAACAACCCCCCTGTCACCCACAAACCCCCGCCTCCCGATTTTCAGCCCCAAATTTCCGCCCCCCAATTTTCCATCTTCGACCCCCCCATTTCAAAATCTCCCTCACCAACCCCCCAAATCAGCAAACCCCCAACACCCCCTACCCCCCCAACACCGCCGGGGATATCCCCAATAGTTTCCGCCGGGACAAAACGGCCCGGGCGGCGAAACGGACGGAGGGAGCGTCCCCGCCACCCCCGCGTCCCGGCGGCCCAGTCACCCGCCCCGCTCTGAGCAATCACGGCGGGGCCTTGAGATCGCGGGACAGTGCTTGTGTCTCATGTATCCACACGCACTGTACCGCCTCTCACAGCCCCGCCGTGGCCGCCCCAGCACCGCCGCCACTTCGCCGAGCCGCCCCCACACTTCACCTACACCACACCCACACCCATCCACACACCACATACTCTCAACACCCAGGGAACGGCGGACTTCCGCACCCTACCATTGTACCCCTACGCCAGTGTAAATACTATCACCCTGTAAATACCATGCCTTATAACTACTACACCTGTAAATATTATAACTATAACCTTCCAACTTTGTAAATACTATCATCTTGTAAATACTATCACTTATCAATACTCCACCTGTACATAATATAACTATACTCTTCTAGCTACTTTGTTAATACTATGCCTAAGCTTCCACACTAACTCATTCTTGTAAATACTCACAACCATAGGTTAATTCTCATCTCCACCCAACTACTCATGTACTCACCTCCTTCTGTAACCATTCATCTATACCCATGTACTTATATCAATACGCCTAATTTTAAGTTCTCTGTCACCTAGGATTAAGAATAACGCCCTCAGCCTCTGTCACCTTTCGCCTTCAGCCCCTCACATACCTCTTGTCCTGCCTTCAGCACCACTATTTGTTTGCATCGGCCCTCAGCCTCTGTCACCTTGCGCCTTCAGCTCCACTTTTGTTTGCCGTGGCCCTCAGCCCCTGTCACCTTGCGCCTTCAGCTCCTCAAACCTTGGTTCGAACTGGGGGGACCTCTGTCGTGAGTCCCTCCCGGGAACACTCCACTAGTAACTTTAAGCTCTCACCAATATCCTTATGTCAAACTTAGTTTCCGTCAATAAACAACTGAGTGGGGAGACAGGCCACAGAACCCAGGGACACAACCTGGAGCCCCACTACCAACTCCCCACAGGGAGTTGGAGGGAGAGGCCTCCAGTTCCTATATAACCCTGGATCCTGGGGCTTTAGCCTCATTCGACACTTCCTCTAACTAGCTCTCTCTCTTCTCTCCTCTACCTTGCTCCCCCTCTCAGATGATCGGTGGATTACCGCCGCCTGAGAATACCTTCTCCTTCTTGTCTAGATGATCGGTGGACTACCGCCGCCTAGACAAGCACCTTCTCACCTAGATGATCGGTGGATTACCGCCGCCTGGGTAAATTCCTACACTCACCTCTATCTCCCCTTAACCGGGCGTAGATGATCGGTGGATTACCGCCGCCTGCGCCTTTCCTTTCCTCACGCCACCGTGATGAAATTCTAAATTCATCACAAGCCGCCTATTCTGTACCTAACTATTCATCAAAAACCTAATTCGATGATTTGTTTTACCTAAGTCCGGTCCTTATTAATCACATACATTTCTCGTCGGGCGAGTATCGAATAAATGTGTACGATATTCCGTCGAATATTTCAATAGTTTACTTTCGACCGACTATGGTCTCCACACTGTGAAACAAGACGGATCAAAGTTTCCAGAAACCTCCTTTTCCAAAAATTATTATTATTTTTAATGGATTTTTCTGTCTGGATTATAGTGCTCGATCCAAAGAAGATCCACGGGTTTAAATTGAGAAGTTGTTATAAAATGAATATGAAACATCTTGCTTCAGACAGTTTTCATCATATTTCAATGGTATGGTGGCATTATCTAATTCGTCACAACTCGAGATATATACATATCGATGCGAATTTGGACAAACGTCGTAAATTCGGAGAATTCTTACAAGTACGAATATGAGAGTTCTCAAGAGCGTGATCGATCAACTTGAAAACCGTCTCTCGAGTGAAGATAAGTAAGACGTTGAACTGGATGGGATCGACATTCAGGATACAATTGGTTGCGGAGTCTTGATGAGATGATGATGTTACGCGGCGGAATCTGTTTCATATTTATTCTAACGTTTCGTGATGCGTTTGGCGACTCGGATTACTCATCTGATCTGATCATGGCGAAAATGACGGAAGTTGTCAAGGAGAGCGGGAGGGAATGGTTGAACCTTCCTCCCTTTAATTATTCCGACCCGGAAAATTTATTCCACATGTCGGCAAGCAGAGGAAACTTGGTCTCCATTGACGAATTCGCGAGGTCAGTACAGTAGAATTAGATTCCAGATAATTCAAACCATTCTCTCAGCCCGTTGAGAAATTCCAGTTACCGAACAAATCCTACCTATGTAAATCCCAAGTGTTTTGGTATGCTTGGTAATTCGAAATTTCCTCGATGCATTTCCATACCTCGCTACGTTCGCATTTAGTTGCTTCCTACTCTCCTTAATTTAAATTTTTTTCCATTCAAACAACGCCTGCCAGCACTTTTGTGACGACAGTTCTTCAAAAATTCATCTCCTAGAATAGAATATTTTTATTCAGAATATTTATTTATTTATTTTTTATTTTTTAAGAGTAGGTAAATATGTCATAGTGAAAGAAGAGTGTCCTCATTCCTATCGCATGCTGCTCAACATTTAGGCTATGCCTGTGACGTCGAGTTTCGAGTCGCTGTATTTCTATAAAGTAGGGTAGGTATATAATTATGTTCAAGTTCAAACTTTTTTTTTTTTGAAATGTTTAATCGTCCGGTTATCCAAATGTTTCAACCACCCCTCAAGTTAATTCAAACTCGTTAACTGAAAATGTTGAAGCTTCAGCTCTTATTATGGTACTTGGCTGATCACGGGTTCCACGATATGCGTAAGAAGAGGAAACAAAAACCTGTTATGGTGAAATTTTGTCGATGCTAGCTAACCTTGAAGGATCAGTATACCATAATTATTTTTGTAAGATTCTCTAGTTTTGGGGGGAAGGTTGTCACATTGAGGAAGTTAGCGCTCAAAAACGTGAATTTTTAATAACTGGGATAGTATTGACTTCTATTCGACCAAAAATGAGGTGGGGTTTCTTTACTGAACTTTTTTTTAAACCCAACCCTTAAAAAAATAAGGAAGAGTCATAAAGGTTTGTGTGGCAAACGAAATGGTGAGTTTGAAGATGATCAATTTTCGAAGGTAATAAAAAGGGGTAATAGAGTTTTTGGGTGGGTCAAAATTCAGCACGAATTGCTAAATTGCCAAAAATGGATGAATTCACCAACAATCGTATAGAATGGTGATTCAGAACACGAAAGACGTGTTTTAATAGTAAAAATATTTTTTCTGAAAGAAAGTGGGAAAATTTGAGTTTTGGAGGTCAAAAAACGCAAAAAATCCCCGAATACCTACAGTTTGAAGTTACCAACTTTGAAGATCCGCTCAGATGGGTATGCTGCATGTTTGGAAACTTCTCAACTCTGAAAACCCATTAGGTAGGTCGTCAACGATCGATGTTTCATTCGATGTTTTCATTATGATTCAGACAGGTGAGAGTTGAAGCGTCAACTCTTATTCTAATACTTAGCGCGGTTTTCACGAGAAATATGCGTTTGAAGAGGAAACAAAAACCTGTTTTGGTGAAATTTTGTCTTTTCGTAAGATTCTCCGGTTATTGGGGGGAAGGTTTTCAAATCGAGGAAGTTGGCTTTTGATTCGATCAAAAATAAGGTGGAGTTTCTTTTTTGAACTTGCAAAAAAAAACTCCTGCCCAAAAAAGAATAAAGGAGGAGTAGGGTATTTATGGGACACCCTGTACACAGTATGTACTTATGTATTCCTTTTTTTCCAGGTATAATACAGCAAATACGACCGTGTACGGGCTGACGCTGTACCTCAACATCCCGACACACTGGATCGGGATGACGGCGGAGTACAACATCAGCTACACGGGCGAAGGCGGCGACTGCTCGTACCTGCAGAACGCGACGGCAAACCAGTACGACGATCCCGTGATCACAGTTTGGATCAGCGTCGCCGACATCGTCTCCGGCACGTGCTACGCGGAATTGGACCAGATCCAGACGAACTCGATAGACGAACCGCAGCTGGGGCCGCCGTTACCCGAGACTTGCGGAGCCGCTGTCAGAGACAAACTCAACTCTTTGCTCTTCGACCGCTTCCTCTTCGACTTGCACTACACTGCGGAGTCTTTCCTCACGACAGCTGTCAACAAGGCTCTGGTCGACCTCAACCTCTGCGCCGATTCTCCGATTCTCTTAGGAGGAGACCAAGACTGGATTTCTAACACGGACGTCAAATATTGAACTTACTAAAACAGTGGTCCTCATCTTTTTTTGTGGTAGCGGTGCCCACATCCCCCCAACTTCATAATTATGTTTTAGCAGTTAATGAGGGGGTTAATGAGTTAGGGTGGTTGCTTTAAAACGAAAAATACTATCACAATAGTAAACATATTGGTTTAACAACATAGCGGGTCAAATTTAAGCTTTTTGGGTAGAAAATTTCAATAATAATGATGGTTCAATTCAAGTAGGCAGAGTTGCACAAAGAGTTTGGCCTCATTTGAGATCAGGACATATTCAAGACCCCCCACCAAAATTAAGCTATCGTATCGGAAAGCCAACTCGTTGCGCGCCAACTCTATGTTACTTCGACAATTTGCTCATATGCTGGATTTTTTTTCTCTTCTTATTAAACAGAAAAAAATAATCACTTTTTGTCTCGTGTAAAAACCTCTCAATAACAGACCCTTCCCAAACCGGAAACTTTTTCAGAACCATACCCCTGCTTATTTACAGGATAAAAAGAAAATTTTTGCTTCACATTTAATGGGTACCCTTTACTCACACTTGACACTATCTATCTATCATTTGTTTATTCTTCCATCATCATAATTATTGCAAATCATGATAAAATTCATATCCTGTATAGAAGTTAAAAGCCGTTCTATTTTTTTTTCTTAAAGCAATTCGACGAGCAATGAGATAAATGACGAGCAATGAGCTAACCGATGAAAATGCACAAAGACATCATCAATATTCAAACAACGGATGCTGACTGGGTTTTTTCACAGATAAAAAAAGAATGGGGTTCTCATTTACTACGCAACATCATTACTAATACATTATAACCCTCTTAGTACACATGCATGCGTGTTTTCAGATTTTTCTTCTAAATAAATACCACATATCTCAAATTTTAGCGACTTGTTATGCAGCTCACAATAATGGACACCTTCAAATAACTGAAAATAGCTTGGCGACCGCGGGTGTCCGCTGTTTGGTGGTTTGCTGTACTTAAGCTTAAACTTAAGCTCCTCTGCCACAGAACAAAGGAATGAGAAGTTGATGAGTTAAACTAAATTAGGAACAAACATGTCTGAAAAAGCATTTTCCTGTATTATGTACTAGCACCCACCATACTGACACGATTGGGTACTAGAAACAACAATGTGTGCGGATGCGCTCTTCATTACGTTCGATTTTTGGATAATCATGCGTGGTTTTTTTTTGAATATCCAAGATGGTTCCATATTAATTTTATCGAATTAGGACTGTAACAATGGTTCGCTTATGTGTGAACGTGAATACCATCAAAATCATTATTGATCATGTCAGAGATACGAGGAAACTATGCGTCACCTGTGGCGGACCTTTTGCCTGCTGCCGTCGACCTCAACGCCATCTGGCCTAGGAATATTGGTAGGAGTAGGTAGATCTGGTGGGCACCAGAGCAACGGGTAATAAATTATCCGGAATGGTTTTCATTCTCAGCGAGAGATGATTGCATGCCATTAATTAGCGGCATGAGATAACTGCATATCCTGCTGTGAGAAACTGCATATTTGATTATAAAAAAATGGAAATGCACTTAAGCCTCATCTGAAGGAGGAGTGAGGAAATAAATCTTCCTTGAGATCTTTAAAGGTGAGGTGAGGGGCAGGTTCATGAATTCTGCGACAAAAGGAAGAAAAATCTGTGGGAAAGGGGGCTTGCATTATATTACCACGTGAGCTAACTTCGATGAAAATGCAGTGGCCCCATCGGATTATAGTCCCTTTTTGGTTTATTATTCTGCGAATAATACACCTATGTATTCGCTCAGCAAAAAAAATTTTTTAAAAAGTTTCAAGGTGCGTAGATTCCAAAATTGCTGTCCGTCCGCCGTATCATGCATATCTACTTCATTTTCAGTCTAAACAATTCGTTCTTTCGCACACACGCTCCATTTAGGCCCTAGTTATGTCCCGAAACATTGCAGCCCGATCGGAATATACCCAAGTGGGTTTTTTGGTGTTTTAATAACATGAGCTTGTGAGGCATCGTTTTCCATGTTTTGTGAACGAGGAGACCGTCTTTTTTGGTCTAAAATCGTCGTTCTTCCTCACACAGTTTGGGTCCAAATTTTGTAACACATTTGGGTCCTAGCTGTGCTCCAAAGCTCGGCCACCCGATCGGAATACACCCAGGGGTGTTATGGGGGGAAAATTGCCGTAAAAATAGGAGTTTTCTAGGTTTTTTGGGGTTTTTTAGTGAACATGAGCTTGTGAGGTATCGTTTTCCACGCTTTTTAGGGCGAAAATACCGAATATCAAGTTAATTTTGACGTTGCGTGAATTTTGAGGTTGCAGTCACAGAGTGCAGTTGAAGGACGGTAAAACTTGTGTCGAAAGCTCAAGTTTTCACACTCAGGTTTCCTACCCACAAGAATGAGATTTACACGAGGCAGACTATCACTTAAATGCCTTAGGGGATGTTGTGCATTTGAGACAGCTGCACATGTGCTTCAAATCAATTCATCAATCGTGAGACCTCGATGCACCCGTCAGAACGTTATATTGAACGTACTGAACGGCCATGCTCGACGCAAGGATGGCGATTGTGGCTCGAATCCTCTTTCAGCCTGACGGAACTGGGTTACAGACAGGACTTACTGATGGTAGTCACGCCAAATAGTCTACTCCTACGTCCATGTTCCACATTGGTCCGGTCGAAGATCCGGAAGTACAGAGCCGATGCTTACAACCTGCACCACGCTAGCAAACATCCAACCCAGATAACTGAGCGTTCTGGAACGGATGAACATGAATGAATACTTTGGTCAGCCATAAACGCAACTGCTGCTCGTACGCAAGGTCAGCTCACGAGCTGATGGGTCACCCAGTTGTTGAGGTACTTGCGAGCTGAACTCGATTTATGGAATGGTGGAGGGAAGGCCCCTGGTAGCAAAACGAGAAGGAGCTGTGATGTCCCTCTATCAACCTGGTGGAGACTTCTCTTCACCCCACGTCCGCAGTCGGATCTCGGACCGCTTTCATTTTTTTTCTGTCACTCCAAGTTAACGTAAATCGCACTTCAACTCTAGGTGGTCAAACCCGCCCTAAGCGACACTTCTGAGTGTCTTGTTGAATGTTATTACGAAACCCCCAACTTATCGTGATGTTGTATCGATAGGCATGCTAACTGTTACGGAAGATGCTGTCCATCGTGAGCTCTCATCGATTGATGTGAATAAGGGTATGGGACCGGACGGTATTCCTCCAATATTGCTGAGACGATGCTGTCAGTCACTCAGTTCTCCGCTTACATCTATCTTCAACTATTCTCTTGAATCCGGCTCTTTCCCTTCCCAATGGAAATGCTCTTATGTCACACCTATACACAAAGCTGGTGATAGATCGGATATCAAGCACTATCGACCCATCTGTACCATCTGTTGCATCCCAAAGCTCCTTGAGAAATTGATAATCTCGCAGATTTACCCGGAAATGTCCCACTATCTGGTTGAAAAACAGCATGGGTTCGTGCGCGGTCGTTCCACCGCCACGAATTTGCTCGAATTCCAGGAATTCGTCTTGAGGGGTTTCGAGCGGCGTCTGCAGGTGGATGTCATCAGCACGGACTACTCCAAAGCGTTTGACCGTTTGTCTCATCGCCACGTGTTGGCACTTATGGAGTCTTTGGGTGCCCATGGTCCTTTCCTGAGGTGGCTGACGGCCTACTTGTCTGTACGGCAACTGATCGTCAAAGTGAGGTGTGACCTCTCAAGACCATTTATAGCCAGTTCGGGTATCCCTCAGGGTTCCCATATGGGTCCTCTGATTTTCCTGATAATGATCAATGGTGTCTGTGAGGTACTCGGTCGGGTTCACTGCCTCTTGTTTGCTGACGACCTTAAGTTCTTCTCGTACGTTGAGTCACATCATGATTGTTTGCGCCTTCAGGAGGGTTTGGACCGGCTCGGAGACTGGTGTACCCAGAAAAATTTGTTCCTAAATGTCGGAAAGTGCTGCGTGTCCACCTTCAGTCGTGCCCTGGACGTCATACCATTTGACTACCAGCTCGATGGTACGGTTCTGCCAGAGGTGTCTGTTGTTCGGGACCTGGGTGTGCTGTTGGACACTAAACTTACCTTCGGTAGTCATATTGACCATATTGTGGGGAGGGCGATGCGTTCTCTGGGTTTTCTGAAGAGACACACGAGGGATTTCACCAGTGTCCCAGCCATCGTCTTGCTATACAAGTCCATCGTGCTTCCAATCCTCGAATATGCGTCGGTTGTGTGGTCTCCACATTACAGTTACCAGTCGGCACAGTTGGAACGGGTCCAGAAGAAGTTCCTGCGATATGTAGCGTTCAAGCTCCATATCCCGTTGGATGAAGTCGACTATGACTCGCTTCTCAGAACATGTCGCCTGCGCTCGCTTGAGCACCGTCGTAGGTGGATGGACATTTCGTTCCTCATCAGGCTGGTAAATGGCCCCATCGACTGCCCCTCACTCTTGGCGCAATTGAACTTCTCAGTCCCTCAAATCTTCTCCCGCTCAACTCCACTCTTCCACACATCATTCAACCCGACGAATTACCTCTACCACAGGCCATTTTCAAGAATACCCCGCGAAGTCAATGCCATGTTGCACAGTCACCCCGACCTAGATTTGTTTTATAGTCCCCCTTCCCAGTTCAAGTCACTCTGCTACAATAATTCGTAATACCGGATAAATCAGTTCACTTATACTCCATCCACCTATTGCTCTGAGCCTCTACAAATTATTACTGTCTTAAAAATTTACCTACCCACCACGTATCTAATTTGCAAGCTAGATGTACATATAATCAGTGTTATTATTATTGTGTTTACTTCCTGTAATTGGGCTTCCCCGTATTAACAATAAACAATAAACAACAAAAAACCATATTTGTAATATATATCGGGGCGGACTCCCCACATCCATTGCCCACTTATGTATGTAATCACTTGGTATCTATTGTTTGATTATTCTCTAAAGAAAAGGAGGGTGTACATGAGAGAACTCCGTCGTTGGCGCACTTCACTCGTTACATGTTATACCTACGTAGGTATAATTTTTCTTGAGTTCACCGAAGGATAAATGGTAGTGATGGAAAACCGGCCGAGAGTGAACGCAGAGGAGCAGGTATGTCCACTGACGATGGAAGCTGGGAGTCCATCCCCGAGATACATAATCCAAAAATATAACACATTAGTTCAAGGGATGGACTGCCTTAACCCATCAAAATTCAAAGTAGTCTTTCCACAGTACCCTCGAAGCCCAGCTAAACTCGTGAGGTTGTTCTAAAGAAAACTGCAGGCGGAAACTCCCTCTAAAAGCTCCCGCGGGGGTAATGCAAATTGCGTGAAGCGAAATGCGGACCAAACTACACAACAACGGAATTGTAAACCTGAAAATTGTAAACAAACTTGCAAAGTGGATCATAAAGCTGGTACCTAACACATCTACCAAAACGATTAAAATATCTGGTATGTGTAGAGATTATGAACGTCTACAACATTTATTGAATGGCTCAGATGGAGAGTCGGTGGGGGATTGCATGGAGATATCAGTGACCAGTTTCCCAACTAACCTTCATATTTCGATCGATTCAGCTGATAGGTTATCGATTAGGCCTTAATACTTGAAAATGACTGCAGCAATGTGCTCCATAAGGATATCACGCCTGCGCATACGCAGAGGAAAGCGGCTGTGGTATAGATGGGATTCTGAGGATAGACCCACATAAACACACTGTAGATTACAATAAAATTGGCTGATACATCAATGATGGTAGGCATGCTTACAAATTAAGCTCTTGGCCAACTCAACAAATCTCTCCTTTTACCAAGTTCTCCATTGTTAAATCATAACAATCAAAGGCTTGAATTGAAGAAGATATTCAACGAGCTATTGTTAGTCTCATCTGGGAGACCTAGACGTACAGCCAATATTCTCGCCTCCGTTAGGGTATCTACGTATGAGAACATCCCCCCCCCCCCCCTCCAAGTCTTGTGAAGTGAGGAGGAGAGATTTAAATTATAATTCATGCTGAAAAAGGTAATTTTTTTGGGCATAAATAAATAAATAGTTTTTTGCCAATAAAAAAGCGTTATTTTTGGGATAATGTGGTATTATGGGAAATTGAGTGGCAGATGGACGGTTAGCTATTCCACCGAATCCTCATGGAGTGGAAATTGTGATGTGACGGTTTAAAAACGCTGAAGCTGCATCACGTCATAGAAAAGCAACATTCCAAGGTGATTCATAGTTTCCTGAGAAAAACTGTATAGTCGCTTACAATTTTGATTCAAACGAATCAAATTTTACAGGAGATGAGCTTTTCCCGTTTTCAGATATGTAAACGAAATTACCTTACGTTTTACGTGAAATACAAGTGCGACCATCTAGGAAAGAGTTCTCAACCCAAACCTACCCGTAGTTAGTTTAAGCTCATAACTGAAATTCATTCGTGTGTATCAAGGATTTGCGGACACAGACGGACAAGGAACCGGAAAACGAGGTGGAAATTTATTTTGGAAGAAACTACCTTTCCAAAATTAGAAGCGAAAAGTACCATGATAAAAAAAACCAGATTCGTCTTTTCTACTCTGAAAATGAGGAATAGTTGGTTAGAACACTTTTAGTGGTCCCCATTCAATTTTTATTCTTCGTCCGAATTACACCCATGCGCCATAAAACTGAAACCACTAAGTACAGAGGTTATCGAAACGATGAGAGCCTCAGACAATTACATTGTTTTATGACTTTAAAAAAAGGAGGGGGGAAATTAGAAAGCTATAGCAACGTTACAACCTTCGCGAAAGTTTTCTTATATGGGTTGTATAAGTTCGGTGTGATGAGTTGGTGAAGTATGATGCTATGATGCCTGGAATGTTGGCCATTTCCAAGTTTTGTGAATAGCTTTTCAGAGCTATTTGTGAGCAGTGAGCTTCATGGGTTGTCGAACTCAGGTGGCTTCTTCCCCGTAAGGTGTAAACAAATAAAATTGAAGCAGTTTTGAATTATTCTCGCCAATGTAATTTACCGCTGAACTATACTTCGGATGTCGCACAGAAAATTTGCAAACCGCGTTTTTAAGGCATAATTTGAATCTCAAAAGTAAATACTATAACCAGCCAATGTGTAGATTCAGTCAACTATTCAGCCAAACAAATCGGTGGCTGGATTCACCTAAAAACCGATAGCAATTCCACCACAATATGTATCCGCATATATCACATCATGAGGGAGAGGCTGAAATCAAGTCAGATCGGAAGGTTCATGGGAGGAGTCGTGACTGCATAGCTGCAATAAAAACATCAGGGTGGAGGCCTCACACCGCTCTTCTCACCGTGAGTCTAAAGAAACTGGTTACTCTCGTCAACTGAGTCCTTCCACCGGATTTTCTGTAGACATCAACTTGCGAGCCATGTGACACAGTAGTCAATCTTGATTCATCAATAGAACACAACAAAACGGAAAGGACATTTCTTATTCAAGCAGGGAAAAACATGCTATCAAGCTCGATGAAAATAGCCCATAAGCCCATATTCAAAAGAGCCACTGGGATCCCAAAAAGGGGAAAAAACGCTGCAAATTGTTACACAAATATTTATTATTTACCCATTATAGCTACCCCTTCTGCGTAGATCACTGTTTTATGTGGTCAATACCTACCTCGTGAAGCCCTAGGAAAGCCCTGAATCGAGTACTGGAGCCAGCGGGGAATTACAGTTTCATAAATATGCGGTGGATTCAAGAATTCTATGATTAACTATGATTTGTTTTTATTCAAGAATATACCTAACGTTTGTTCAAGTTACGAAAGTGCCTATCAACAACATCCAAAATAAATATCATTCTTCAAATGGAATAATATCACGGAACACCAACTCGATTTTATGCAGCCATGCGTGATTATAATCAGGTGTTCCCAAGCAATGATATCAGGGCTGGATGTATACCGCTTTATTCACGACCATGTTGACGACGCCGGTGCAACTTCAGGGCCTGTGACGAACGGCTGGACGGACAGTGCTCCGGGTGGTCTCCAAACATGTCTCAGTTCGAGATCAATTGAAACCCCAGGAAAGCCCTTCGAGTACTGGAGCCGGCCGGGCAATTTCAGTTTCATAAATATGCAGTGGATTCAAGAATTCTCTCATTAATATTATTTTTTGTTTGTCACGAAGCATAAAGTTTATTCAGGTTACAAAAGTAGTTACAAAAGTAATCAACAATATTCAAAATAACCATCATTCTTCAGATGGAATAATATCACTCAAAACCAACTCGAGTTCATGCAGCCATGCGTGATTATAATCAGGTGTTCCTTAGCAATGGGGCTGGATGTGTAACTGTACCGTTTCATTCACGATCATGTTGACGATGTTTTTCGGTGCAACTTTAGGGCTTGTGAACGAACATCTGGGAACGAGCATCTGGGTCGTTTAAAAAAATTCGGAAGTTCGAGATCAATTCAAAAACGTAAAAAATTCGAGCTACAGCGGCCTGGAAGGTTGAACCCACATTTTTCACCCTTTAGAGATGACTGACAGTAACGCCGAGCTTCGCGACCCAACGAGACCCCAAATGGGACCCAAATTTTATTAATTTTCTTCGTGGTAACTAAAAAACAAAGTACGGCGGACGGATAGAAACTTTTTAGTCCATTTTCGGATTCTGCGTACCTTGAAATGGAAACCAACAAATTTCAAGGGGGGGGGGGGGGATAGTTTTTTCATGCTCGATTCCAAAGGTTCATTATTGAAAATACTCGTTATAAACTAAAATGGCTGTTCATCCGCCGTACTTCGTACTTTGCTTACTTACTTTCACTTACTTGATTACCATGTACCAAAAATAATAAAATTCGGTTTTTAGGTCCCATTTGGGTTCTCGTTGGGTCGCGAAGCTCGGCGTTACTGTCAGTCATCTCTAAGAGGTGAGAAATAGGGGTTGACTTTTTCAGAACGCCGCCATAGCTCGAAAACATTAGGTTAGGTTTTTTATGTTTTTGAATTGGTCTCGAACTTGCGGATTTTTTGGGACCACCCGGTGCATTATGCGTCCAGCCGTTTGTTCACAGTATGGCCCTGAAGTTTGGCATCGTTAACATGAGTGTAAATTAAAGTAATGATGATTATGGTATGCATCCAGCCCAGATATCATTGCTAGGGAACAGCTGATTATAATCACGGATGGCTCTGTGAAATACAGTTGGTTGTTTAGTGTTGTTCTTTTATTTGAAGAATGGTGGTTATTTTGGAGATGGTTGATAGGTACTTTTGTAGCTTAAACAAATTTGGTTTGGTGTTTGTCCGTCTATGCGTCCGCAAATCCTTGCCACACGTGTAAACTACTCATTTCTAAAACCATTTCGCTGAAATTTTCACGGATCATGCGCGATTGTCCCCTATGGATTAAAGAACGATCGAATCATTGGTACGGCCACTGCGCATGCGCAATCTCGAATCCGGAATACTGAATTTCTCACGAAGAAAAGACCCGATTTTGTTCAAAATCGTTGGGTAGCTGGGATGTAGCTTCTAGCTGATCCCCTATGAATTACAAAACGCTCGGATCATTGGTATGACCACTGTGCACGTCCAAACGCGAAATTTTAGGCAGGTTCTCTATTTCTCATTAACCTATCGCCCGATTCTGGTGAAAATTTTCAGTACACGTTATGCTTTATGCATAGCAACAAATAATTATTATAGATAGAATTATTGAATCCACCGCATGTTAATGAAACTGGCCCGGCCGGCTCCGGTACTCGCTTTAGGGCTTTCCTGGGGGAGGCACGAGGGTCGGTATTGACCACAGAAAATAGTGATATATGCAAGAAGAGTTCAACCATGGTTCTTGCGGTCCCAGATAAACAAGATTTCTGTTGGGAACGTTTCGCCCGAATCAGCCCAAATATCCAATCAAGGTGCCAACTGGCGGAAGGTCATAGGATGGTCCATGATCCTATAAAATATTTCAACGAAATTTCTGGCTGAACAACGTAATACACAGCTTATTTACTTTCGTAATTTTGGAAGTTACAGGTACTTGTGAAATGAAAAATAATGCCCAATCTACCTCGCGGGACCCCCCCTTCCTGATCGTGAGGCAGAAAATAATTTAAGGAGATCGCTAATAATGAGGTTGGTGGATGAAGAGGTCGGGATGAAAGAAAAGTTGTCCTTATTACAAACTTATTTACGTTTAATTACTCGAGATGAATATAAACTTTCCCGAAACTTTTAAAAGAGTTGCAAACTCTTTCCGAGAGGGGGTTAGGAGATTTTGATCAAAATCTTACAACGTTCTCGAGTTACAAGGGTTTCTCAAGGATAGAGGGGGGAAAACAGTTCAAGGAATATTAGTACTGAATGCTGACCTTTTACCTAGCAGGTCGAAGTGGGGAAACAATCGATCAACCTCGACCAAGTTAGTCAGTCAATCAGTAAAAAAGTTCCAGTCCATGAAGGAAGATCATATTATGAGCGATTTTTCAAAACTGTGTCGTCCTCGCCCTGAATGAATCGAGATGCGTAGGAGACAGACTGGGCCCTTGCTACTCCCCTCCGATACGGCCAATCAATCTATCTCAACGCAACTAAGTATGTATTACAATGGGGGCCAACTCATTGTGTGCGACATCACCTACTTAAAATATTGCATTTTTGCAATTTCACCCCCCCCCCCCCCCCCCCAAAAAAAACCTAAAATTTTACTCAGTTTGTGTGTTTTTTTTAAATTGTTATGGGCTATTATACTCCTGTATTTATTTGTTTAATTTATTTTATTTTATTTTTAAATTAAAGGAGGTTCTATTCGAAGAATTTTGAGACCAACCGCACTGCCCTATGGTGAATAGTTTTTTTTTTTTTTTAAATGATTGTTCAACAATTCTAGCACTTCCTACGTCACAAAGGGCGGGACGGGGGGATCCTACCCAGCCGAGAGGGATGCAATGACGTAGAAAGTGCTGGAATCGTTGAAAAATCATAGAAAACCAATTATTCATCGTAGGAGCGTGCGGTTGGTCTCAAAATTCTTAGAATGGAATCTTCTTTAATTTAAAAGTAATATAAACTGCTTTTGTCACCCATGCGCATACCCCAAGTTATACTTTCCCCAAGTTATACTTCTTTTCGGGGATGTATATGAATGTTCAACGTTTTTCAACCCGCGCTTACGGGTTCTCAGCGGTTTTTGGCCCCCCTCCCACAAGCAAACTCAAATTTGACCCGCTTTCTAGTTTTGGAAATAGCTTATTTTCAAACCAGATGTTTGCATTTTTTTATCTTATGTCCACTGTCTTTGGATGGATGCTGACTGGGTCTCACAAAGAATAAAATAGGTATCACAATGAAATAAAACAGTTCCAAACAATGCAAGTCTAGTTTGGCCGTCCCATCACTTCATTATACATTTATGACAAAACTTGCTTCACCCGACGGGTGTCAACCGAGAAATTGGGCGTTAAAACAACACTTTGCGGGTGGCACTCTATTCAGCAGCAAGCAACAGGCATTGAAAGATAGGTTGATAAAACAGGAAAATGAAGCAAGCACGCTAAAGTTCCTCTAGGGACCTGGCTGTCCATTCACGTCAAAGAGGGAATGATGAAGTCTTCTTTGGTACAGTTTCGATTATCTCTCATTCGATTTCCAACATCGATTTTTGTTAGCCATCCAGCACCTCAGGCCCAATGTTGATTTGCTAGCGCAGACATCCAAATCTGTCAAGGACCGACCACATAAATATTATTTGTGTGTATATATGAATTCGGATCAAAGATTCGATTCAAAATGCACAACGGAAAAGAATCGATAAATCCATTTACTAAAAGCTTATTTTTTGTTTGAAAGAATTTGGCTCAGTAGGATTCGAAAAATTCTTTTTCACGGAAATTCGTCGCTCCGTTCAAGCCGATATGAAGCGGTCCCAGTACTATTTGAGTGGTCAATGAATGTCGCATGTGCGCTTCGAGTGACGATGGACCACGAATAGTTTTCGTTCCTCAACTCCCCAACACGTCTTCTGGAATTGCATTAGAACTAAGGAAAGTGCACGTATGACCAAGAATGGTAATGAATCAATTAAATGAATGTTGAATGAGGAGCATGAACGATTACACATGTTTGTAGTTTGTTCACTATAAAATAGTGGAGTTTACAGTCTGTTCTCTATGAATACCGAAGTAAGTTGTTGAAAATAAGTAGATAAGGTAAGATCTAGGTATGCAGATCAAGATTTATTATACAATGTTGATGACATACAATTTGGCATACAATGTTGATGACAAATACGATCCATTATAAATGCCACGCGCTAAAGTGTAGCTGTGCATATGAACGTGTAGGTACCTACTCTTTGTGTGGCTTCGAGGTCTCCAGGAGGTTATCAAAATAACGTATATGGGGGGGGGGGGGGCATTCATTTTCGTTTAACTTATGAGGGCATATTACCAACATATCAAGTGTTTGTAAGAATTCAAGAAGAAAGGCAAATGTAGATGAGAATTGATATATCGAAAAGAGTATTTAACATAATCATATACCAACTGCAACTGTCATTGTCTGTGCGTATCATTGGGATTCTTATACAAATTTTTGCAAAGCCGGCTGGAGTTGTTCAGCAGGAGTTGTCCTCGGTGAAGTTCAGGGTGCCAAGCCCTTCGAATGGCTCAAATTTCTCTTGATGACGCCCTTCAGGTCAGTTAAGGTTCTCTTTATGGCGCACAGTGGAAGACGGAGGAGCATCGTGTGGCAGTTTTTCATCGACCGCGCCTCGAGAAAAGTACGCCCACCTCGATTCCTCGATAGCGCGGTTTCTGCTCTAAATTTTCTCTCTTTTTTTTGGTTCAAGGGTCGAGGGTGAGTAGATTGTAGACCGGCTTTTTCCTCATAAATATTTAATTAATCCAAGCACTTTCGCCTATTACGGCCTCTTCGGGGATCTAAAAAACTTCTCTTAATTACAAGGGAGGTACATCATATTTAGTATATTAGTATACAGATTACAGCCAAAGGTAGGTCAATCTATTTTAGGAACAGCATTTACTTAAATACAAGTTATACTTATAGAAGAAATGTTATATAGAAGATAGAGGTCCACTCATCGTCAGTAAAGCTGACATTTCATTTTAATGCGTAGCAGGTACCTGTAGGAGTTATAAAAGGTTAAAAGAGATAATAAAGGGTTTGATTAATGGTCAAGGTGGGAAGGATTATGACACATCTTGGTTCAGGTAAGCTGTACCTACTTGGGCAAGCATTCTTATATAGGTAGTAAGTAGAATCATCACAGCGTTCACTAATATTACAAGTGGGTAGTGCAATACGTGGTATCCATCACCAAGTTTTATTTTTTTATTTCTTATTTTTTATATTATAAAAAAATAAGAAATAGAAAAATAAAACATGGTGATGGATACCACGTATCGCACATTTTGTATAAAAATGAGCAGGAACCAAATGGATTAGCTTAGTCATAGTTCTACTAACGAAGGGGTTATATATGGCTAGGGAACCAGTGCAGACATAGGTGAAGGGTTTTGAGCTAAAAGTTATATTTATAACAGCGTTTTTATTGGATGTATAACTAAATATACCTATTAGAACTATCATAACTGCATTTTAATGTAGGTTATATATCATTATTTCAATTTCTATGAAATGTTATAGGATATAATTGACGTAGGTAGTCGCTAGGGTTTTTTCTAGGGGGATCTAGTTTACGAATTATCGGTAGGTGGTACAATTTTCTTGAAAAATGGTTCAAATGTTTCCCCTAGTAATCGCAGCAGTAGCAGTAGTAGTAATAGTTCGCGTTGTTTATTCATGCATATACAATTGTTTTTTAATATATATTTTCTATAATTTTACGTTTATTCATAGAAGGTTCTCTGCCTAGGGACTTACATAATTTTTTTTAAAGCTAATCGTGGATTATGTGATTGTACTCGTCTGGAGTAACAAATCAAATTGCATTCAAACGATTGGTTTTCAAGGTTTTTGAAAATCATCATACTCTACATACTTACCTGCAAAATAGTACATACCAGTCAAAATAGACTGGTGATTTCCTCCACGGGAATCGACACTATAAACCTACAGCTAGTACCTACCTGACTTCTTTTGGTGGATCTAAAAACGCGTACCAACATCCGAAGTGAATTTATTTTCTCCCATCACCGGAACCAAGGTCGGCATAGGAAAAGGTTAACTTTGGAAATATCATTTTACGGGTAGAGGAAGGGATCCAATCCCATCACGGTAGCGGATATCGGAGGAGGACATGGCCCGTGATGGAGGAGGGTCTCTATGAAAGATATAGAGAGATGGAATGGATGGCGGTTGGTTCGGATGAAGGCTGTGTACGAACGGGCTCAAAGGGAGAGGTGGCAACGGGGACGAGTGACACTTGTAGACCATCAGGTGTGTAAATACTTCCGAGACGCTTCTCAACAATATTTGGTCACCCGATATTTCGTCTTGGGAACACTTCGCTCAGTAGTGGTCATCCTCTTCTGGATTTTCCAAAACAATATTCCTCATTTGCTCCCGGCGAGACGGTGTGCGTACTGTTGTTTTCAATTGACTGCGTTCGCACTTTTGAAACATAATCCAAGTGTAGCCCTTCGTGTCGTCTTCTCCCGACGTTCTGCGAAATATTGACATCCTCGAGTCCTATTGCGAGCTGTGGAATCTACAGGTAAATCTGGGCGAATCGAAGAGAGTCGTCATTTACCTTCTTTCCGAAGTCAAACACACAGACGTAGTGAAATGGCCTTGATCATTGAAATGGCTCGCGTACCTATACGGTATTGTGTATTCTTAATTTATATCAACACAAGTAGTAGTAATTCTGGAATTTATATATAGAAAAATTAACAGGAATGTGATCATACGGTACTTGTGAAATTTATCTGAAATGGATGGCCATAACAGTTCCCCCCCCCCCCCCCGCCACTATTTGGAGATCACTATAACATTATGATGAATTATATCGGATAAATCAATATCTTTCTATATAAAATCGTTAATCTCTCCGTCTTTGCTTGGTTAGAAGAATGCAATTTTAAATTACGGCTGAACGGCTGACCCAAATTTTATTACGATTTGTGAATACGTCAGTGTAATAACTTGGAATCTGCAACCGTCAATGGTTCGAAAATCAAAAGAATTCCATTGGAATTTCATAAATTAAAGCTGGTCCGTAGGAGAGAGAGGGAGAGGCACTTTTGAAGGATGGGTTTCGGTGCCGCTAAGGAAAGTGAGTCATGAAATAGCCACGGCCGCGCCACGCGTATTCGCCTTTTGGCGACTTTTTAAAGAAAATGAAACTATTGCAATGGGTCCAAAATTATCAAAACATGAAACGTTGAAATTTTCTGTAGACCGTTTCAGAGCATCCTGAATTCATCCAGATTTTAACAAAAATGAATATGTGTCGTAAGCCCAGAGGTAGGGTAGGTTTGGGTAGGTTGAAGGAGAGGAGGATGTGTTCCTTAGGAGTATTTTCGGATAGGTAACGCCCTTCGGTTATCACCGCAGCAGGCGTTAGAGGAAGAGGCGTCCCGCGGTTATCACCACAGCAGTTGCCAAGGGAGACAGGTACTAGCACCCCATGGTTATCACCAAAGTGAGTGTTAGAGGAGGAAGCATCCCGCGGTTACCACCACAGCAGATGCGAAGGGAGGCGAAAGGGTAAGAGAGAGGATGCGTAAGGTGAGTGAGAGAGAAGTCTTACTCGTAGGTAAGGTCGAGGTCGGTCGAATGAAGAGGTGGGCGAGCCGGGCGCCTTATAAAGGTGCCTCCTCCTCGTCCCTCGCCTGTTAACGGTCGTTAACGGCCGTTGAGAGTCGTTGGGAGTTCGATGGAGGGGAACCGTTCTGGGCTTCAGCCGAGGCGTCACAATTATATATGTGTGTGTGTATATAGGTATATATTTATTTATGTGTCACTCCAGACTGTATCTGACCTTGGGTATACGATGAAAATTCCAAATTTCACCAAATGTTCGTATTGCCAAACAAAAGGATGTGTCCGAAGATGAGGAATATTTTTAAAAAATGTGGGGGGCAAATTTGTGTTTTTATGGGTCAAAAATCTGTGAAAACGGCGAAAAATCGCGAATAGTTTATATAAAATCACTGAAAGTGGTATGGAAGGGTCCATTCCAGTGGTTTTTCATACAGAATAGGGTCAAATTTGGATTTTTGTAGGTCAAAAATTGGTGTTAAGGTCTAAAATCAATATTAATTCACCTGACGTTGTGTGGGACTGGGGGGGGGGGGGGGGGGGGGGTAGCTTTCTCGAAAAAGGGTGGGTCACATTTGACTTTATAAGGGTCAAAAATGGCTAAAATCACGAATAAATCGTATCATTTTACAAAAAGTCTTATGGTTTCTCGCTATAATATAGCGACTTTTTGTAAAATGATATGATTTTTCGTGATCATCTTCTTTTTACACATTAGCACAAATTTTTATAATTCTAATACAAATTGTCTTCCATGTTTTGATCATTATTCAGACAAATTAATCAATTCTTAGAAAATAGCCAATTGAACAGCATTAACGTTTTTCTTGAATGTTGCGTTGTGCGCATGTTCTTATTTTCCAATTATGACCCCATCATGGGGTTGATACTATGGTGTAGATGACCCCTTGTTGGTTGATACTGTAGTGAAGATGCAGCAATGTAAGAGTAGATTCACTTGTATCGTCGTAGTAAGAAATAATTAAAGAGGATGAATGTCTTGAGCTGGAATTCGGAGGCTGAATTTTGCTTACTAGTTTTGGTACAATAATTGCTGAATTTTCTTGTCGTCGTGCTTCGAATATTGTTTCGAATTGAGCCTTGAGTACAGTCGTTTTGGTTAATTATTCTGTAAATAATATACCTATGTAATTTCTCAGCAAAAATTTTTCATAACACCCCCTCAAAATTTTTTCTTTTCCGTTTCAAGGTGCGTAGATTCCAGAAATGCAATGTCCGTCCGCCGTCTAAATAATTCGTTCTTTCGCACACAGGCTCCATTTGGGCCCTAGTTGTGTCCCGAAACTTTGCAGCCCGATCGGAATATACCCAGGGGTGTTATGAGTGAAAATGGGCACAAAAATAGGTATTTTGGCAATATTACCATACCTTCGGGAGGAGTCGTTCATCACTAGCTGGTTGAGTACTGGAGGCGAGCGCTTTCGATGTAAGGACATCATTGAAAAAACGTAAAGGAAAAAATTGGAAAATTGATTTTTTATGAGTCAAAAACCTGGGAAATCGTACGAAATCACCATCAATTTGTATAATAACACTAGAAAAAGTGTCAACACGTGAATCGGGACGATTAAATGACACTACCAATGACCAAAGATAGTTAGGGAAAAAGCGTACCTACCTAATTCGTGTTTTGGGGGCCAAAATTGGTGGAAGCCATCAGAAATAGCTATTTCAATAATTGCACATGAAAGAAACAATAAATGAACAGCCAACATTTCTGTAGAATAATAAACCCATGTGACAAGGACTTTGCAGCGTATTGTTCTTTGAGAGATTCCAGATTGACTTACAGGGATTACGTGGATAAGCTGGCGTTGAATAAATTAAACTGGCGTGAGGCAGTTTCCCTCCTCATCCCCAAATGAAATGGGCGATTGCATAGGTATTGTTGAACTACATCAACACAAGTACTGAAAATTCCGAAATTTATACATAGGAAACGGAACAGGGAATGGTACTGGGGAATCGAATATAGATGGATAACACGCAACGAAAAACTTTGAAGGTACGCGTATATAATATATACGCGTATTTGCACATTCAAGATATTACGTGTCTTATTACGTATTAGTATGACCTAAATTAATCCACTAAAGATTACCTACTACAAAGGTAGCTCTTGTAAAATACATCCGGATCAAAGTGCAGAATTGAAAACAGATAGGTATGCTTAACTGAGCGTAGTTTGGCTCTTGGAATTTTGAAGTAAGGTGAGTTTAAAGCTAGGAATTTGGGACTGGAATGAATCCGTCCATTTGCTTCGAAATCTTCACATCAAAACGTTGCCATTAATCAAGAAGAATTCCGTTGACGCCCAATCATCAGCGATTCAGATAAACATGTGAAGGATTGCGACTCAAGTGATGGCCGGTTGCAGAAAAAAAGAGAAAAACGCTGCAAAGTCCTCGTCACATGGGTTTATTATTCTATTGACATACCTACAGAAATGTTGGCTGTTCATTTATTTTTCTTTCATGGGAAATAATTGAAATAGCTATTTCTGATGTTTTCCAACAATTTTGGCCCCCGAAACACGAATTAGGTACGATTTTTTTTTTCAAATTATCTTTGATCATTGGTACTGCCATTTAATCGTCTTGATCCACGTGTTGACACTTTTTCTAGCGTTATTATACAAATTGATGGTGATTTCAGACGATTTCCAGGTTTTTGACTCCTAAAAAATCAATTTTGGGAGCTGAACATCTGGTAGAACCTCCAATTTCCACTCTTTGGTCAAAATCGACTTCATATTCGGTCTTCTCGTACCAAAAACATGGAAACGATACCTCAAAAGCTCATGTTACTAACATGTTACAAAAAACAAAAACGCTGCGAAGTCCGTGTCGTATGGGTTTATTATTCCATTGGACATACCTATATTAATGTTGGCGGTTCATTTATTGTTTCTTTCATGTGAAATAGTATTGAATTTGCCATTGCTGATGGTTGCCACGAATTTTGGCCCCCAAAACACGAATTAGATACGCTCCTTTTTTTCCTCAAATTGTCTTTGATCATTGGTAGTGCCATTTAATCGTCTTGATCCACGTGTTGACAAACACAAACAAACTGATGGTGATTTCAGACAATTTTCCAGGTTTTTGACTCATAAAAAAATCGATTTTGGGAGCTGAACATTCGGTAGAACCTCAATTTTCCATTCTTTCGTAAAAATCGACTTCATATTCGGTCTTCTCGTCCCCAAAAACATGGAAAACGATACCTCAAAAGCTAATGTTACTAATATGTTACTGAAACGCAAAAAGTGCCTATTTTTACACACATTTTCACTCATAACACTCCTGGGTATATTCCGATCGGGCTGCAAAGTTTCGGGACACAGCCAGGGCCCAAATGGAGCATGTGTGCGAATGAACGAATTTTTTAGACCGAAAATGAGGCCGGTACACGTGATATGGCGGACGGACATTGCATTTTGGTTTATTATTCTGTGAATAATACACCTATGAGAGCAGAGCTAGCCACAAAGGCACAGATTGATTCATTAGAGGAGAAGGTGGGCAGGGTCCAGAGAGAGAATGAAATATTGAGAATGGAACTTGACAAGGCTAACAAGAAAATAGAAAAGTTTGATAGTTCGTCCAGACGCAATAACCTGGTATTTGTGGGATTGACGCATGCGACTGCGTCCGGGAACCTGGCAACTGTGGTTGGCTCGTTTATAACGGATGTCTTGGGAATGTCGCCGGCACCAGTTATCGAAGAGATTATTCCTTTGGGAAAGGGACCTACTTGTCCGTTGCTAGCAAAATTTGCGCGAATGAATGATGTTACCACTCTTTTGAAAAATACAAGCCGCCTCCGAGGTACAAACTTTGGTGTCAACCGTGACTATCCTGATGATGTTCGGCAGGCGAGGCGATGTCTGTTTCGGCTCAGGAAGGAGATTCGTAGTGCTGGACCTGATTGTAACCCATTTGTTCGTTATGATACTCTCATCGTCGGAAATGAGACGTTCAAGTGGTCTCAGGATACTGGAGTGCTGCATAAAAACGGAAATGGCTTGCAAAAATTGAACGCGATTGCTGGACGAGACCTGGGTTCTCTGGTGAATGGATTATTGGCGGGCGGAACTGGCTCCTTGCCCATTGATGCTGCGGGTGCTGTGTCCACTACTTGACTACCTGATGTTGCTGCGACCTCCGAGAGTGATGTTTGTGCCTCTATTGTTAAAATCCTAGCTTACAATGTGAATGGTTTATCAAATAAGTTTTTATTTCCCAAGTTCTTTGAATATATTAAATCGCATGATATTTTCTTTCTTTTTGAGACTCATGTTGTCTCTGATAATTTTGATAAGTATGCGAAATATTTTGCTGGGTATGAGTTGAAATGGATAGGTGCCGTTAGGAGCTCGGGCTATGGTAGGGCCTCAGGGGGCATGCTGTGGGGAGTGAGGAGTAGGCGGACACATATTAATAGTTTTCGTTTTGTTGAGCATGCATTTGTTAATATATTGGAATATAATGTAGCTGGTAAGAATATAATTTTTGTGCCATGTTATTTAAATTGCAATAAGTGGGAGGAGGATTATGATGCACTGTATAATTTTTTCAGGGAGCATTATGATGAAGATTGTGATTATATTATGATGGGTGATATGAATGGGCGGATTGGAAACAAGCAGACCTTACCAGATGACATGGAGGTTGATCTTGCTAGATATACCGTGGATCGAAAATCCAAAGATACAAAATCAAACAGTAGAGGTGATCGTTTGCTTGCACTCTGTGATGATTTCCAGATGTTCGTGCTCAATGGGCGATGTGTTGGTGATCTGGACGGCGAATTTACGTACATTGGTGGGCCGGGTTCCTCAGTTGTTGATTGGTGCTGCTCGACGATTGGAGCAATGGACCGGATAGTTGGTTGTGCAGAGGGTGCGGAGAACTTTTCTGACCATATGCCTTTGGTACTGTCTATGTCTGGAGTTGGTGCTGTGCAGGCCGGCGCCTCCCCGTTGCTTTCCAGAATACCATGGCTTGAAAAGAACAAAAAGCAAGGAAGAAATCATATATACCCTCCTCAATCTATATAGAGCTTCGAATAACAATTTCTCTATTCGTGAAGCATATGTGCGGTCCAATATGGAGTATAAATTAATTTGTTGGCGTAAGGAGCGGGAATTCTACACAGACATTTCTGATGGATTCGCTGCTGCTAAGGATGGAAGAGGGTCGCCTGGTCGGATATGTTAGGGGGAAGAAGGTGCGTATAATGGGGGATATTTCGCTTGATCAGTGGGCGGATCACTTCCAGGAGCAATGGAGACTGCCCCGGGTAGCCGGGATGAGCACAGCGCACTTGGATTTTGGTCATAGAGTGGAGATTCTTGACAGCCCGTTTAAGATGGTGGAACTGCAGATTGTGCTCGCCATGGCTAAAGAGAATAAGGCCCGGGGGCATTGACCGTATTTCTGTTGAGTTTTACAAGTATGCTTCCCCCAACAACCTGCAGTTGATGTTGGATCTCTACAATGGCTTGTATGACGCCGGCACTATCCCTGAGGATTTTGGAACCTCTATTGTTTTTCCACTGCACAAGAAGGGCGATGTCAAGGACGTAAACTGCTATAGGGGCAAAGGTGCTTGCGGGGTTGCTCCTGGCGCGTCTGGAAAGTTTTGTGACCACTGAGTCTTTGTTGGGAGAGGCACAGACGGGGTTTCAAAAGGTTTATAGCACCGTGGACGCCGTTTTCACCCTGACAAGTTTAGTGCATTTGAGGCTTTGTAATGGACCCCGAAAAAAGGTTTATGCCTTTTTTGTCGACTTTAAAGGGGCGTTTGATGGAGTTCGACACGATTTGCTGTTTGAAAAGTTGGACAATAGAGGGGTGAGCCGAAAATTTTTGAGAATTCTTGCGGCCATGTACGGGGCCGGTCGAGCAGCTGTTTGGGGACTCCAGGATTTATCGAGGTATTTTGAGACAGAGCGGGGGTGAAGCAGGGATGTTTACTGAGCCCCCTCCTTTTTGCTCTTTTTATTGATGATTTGTACGATGCTCTGCCTTGTGGTGTTGCCATTGGTTCACATGTTATTCGAGCCCTTTTGTATGCGGATGATGTGGTGGTGCTGGCCGAAACCAGAGAGGAACTCCAACTGAATATTGATGCACTTGGGCAGTACTGCGCGCGATGGTCTTTAGAGGTTAACTTGCAGAAATCGAAGGTATTGGTGTTTCGCAAGGGTGGCAGGTTGGCAGAAGCAGATAGATGGTTCTATGGACAAGCTCAATTGGATACAGTTTCTGCGTACACATATTTGGGAGTGACTGTCACTCCGACTCTGTCATACTCGACTCACCTAAAGAATAAAGTATCAGCATCAAAGGCAGCGGTAAACAGCATTTATAGATCGTTTTTCAAACAATCTAAAATCCCTGTGCATGCAAAGTACAAAGTTTTTGTGGCTGCTGTTCGCACAGTGCTTACGTACGCGGCTCAGGTGTGGGGTTATAAATACTATGGAGTTGTGGAGCAGGTTCAACTCCAGTTCGTCAAAATGCTGTATGGTCTCCCGCTGAATACTCCAAATTACATGGTATATGTTGAGGCAAACGTGGATCCAATTTATTGCACCACCCTCTCACTTCACTGTGGCTATATCAGGAAGGTGTTAAGAATGCCAGAATCGCGCTACCCAAGAATAGTTCTTCTGGAAACTATAAGTAAAAACATCTACTGGGCTGGGGAACAAAGCCGGACAGATTTTTTGGTGAACGACACGGAAATTGGAAACGGAATAAGATTCGGAAATACGACATCAAAATAGCCACCTGGAACGTGCAAACCATGCTCCAGCCTGGGAAAATGAGGGAAATATCCCTTGAATTAGATAAAGCAGGAGTGGACATAGTGGCGCTCCAAGAAGTTAGATGGCCTGGACAGGGAAGGGTGGATAAGAAGTCTTTCTCACTGTTTTACAGTGGACCTGAACGAAGAACAGGACTGCATGGTACTGGTTTCATGGTGAATGCGAAGGCAAGGAAGAGCATACTCAGTTTCTAACCTATCAACGAGAGACTCTGTAAGTTGCGTATTTCTGGAAGGTTCCGCAACATTACCTTGATTTCAGCCTATGCCCCAACTGAAGCATCTGATGAGGACGGGAAAGAAGTATTTTATGATCAACTGGAAGCAGTGTGTGAGCGAGTCCAAAGGAATGACATGTTGATTCTCCTTGGCGATTTTAATGCAAAAGTGGGTAAGGAGGAGTCAATGAGGCAGATTGCTGGAGAGTTCACCCTACATGATGTATCAAACGATAACGGGCAGCGACTAGGGCAGTTTGCCGCCAAGTACAATTTGGTTATTAAAAGCACCTGTTTCGAACATAAGAAGATCCATTTGGGTACTTGGATGTGCCCAGGATCGGACATTGTAAACCAAATTGACCATGTCATTGTAGCGAAAAGATTCGCCTCAAATATCATTGATGTGCGAGCATGCAGAGGTCCTAACTGTGATTCGGACCACTTCCTTGTCAAGGCTGTGGTACGTCACAGGCTCTCGAATGCTCAGAAAGGGAAAAAGATCAACCGCACAAGATGGAATTTGGAAAAGCTAAAGGTTGATGAACTCCGGGAAAGCTACCAAGAAAACATCAATGCCAAACTCAATTCTGGTCCAGTTGCGGATGACATTGAAGAGCTATGGGGCGCTATAAAAGGCACTGTACTATTGGCTGCACAGGAGCTCTTGGAGAGAAGAACAGGGTACCTGAAAAGGAATGGTACGACGATGAGTGTGAAGCCCTCATGGAAATTAAGAATACAAACTGGAGGAACAGAGTGCAAAGACCAACTAGGCGAAACCATGAAGCTTATCGAGCTAGTAGAAGGTTAGCCCAGCATACCAACCGCAGAAAGAAAAGGCAATGGGAGAACGCAAAGGTCGCCAACATCGAGGCCCTGAATGATGACAATGAGCAAAGACAGTTTTACTTTGCTGTCAATGCTATGAGAAAAGGATACCAGCCAAGGTTGGCTGCCTGCAGGGATCGCTACGGTCAGCTCATTGAAGATGAGTCCAAGGTTTTGGAGAGATGGGCAGACCACTTCCACTCTGTAATGTCTGGCGACGGTTCCCACGAGGAGCGCACTGATGAACCTGAACTGAGTACTGTGGACTCTTTGATAGAGGAACCAGCTTTACAGGAAGTTCGAGAAGTTTTGAAAGCTATGAAAAATAACAAGGCTCCCGGTGAAGACCTAATAACAGCTGAACTGCTGAAAAATGGTGGCGCTGTACTTGAAGTGAAGCTCCACAAGCTTATCTGTCTAATTTGGGAACAGGAGAGGATGCCTGATGAATGGAGGACTGGTTTGATCGTCCCTATCTTCAAAAAAGGAGACAAATTGCTGTGCAGCAACTACCGTGGTATAACTCTTCTCGGTGTTGCATACAAATTGCTATCAGGGGTAATATTGAAAAGGTTGAGTGCTTACTCTGAAGGCATTTTGGGAGAATACCAGGCTGGTTTTAGACCCAACAGAGGGACAATGGACCAGATTTTCCCTGTGAGACAGATCTTTGAGAAGTTTTATGAGTATGGGATAGATCTCCACGTGCTTTTTATAGATTTCGTCCAGGCTTTTGACAGTCTGTCAAGAAAGGCGCTAATTCAAGCATTGCTGAGGCTGGGCGTGCCCCGGAAAATTACAAATTTGGTTTCCATGACGTTACTTGAGTCCAGAGCAAGGGTCTTGGTAGGTGGTAGAGCGAGTGAATCCTTTGAAGTGACGAAGGGGGTTAGACAGGGCGATGGACTTTCGGCCATCCTGTTTAATCTGGCTCTCCACAGCGCTCTATCCAATGTGGATCCTGGTGGCACGATCTTTGGTAAGTCAGCGCAACTTTGTGGGTATGCAGATGACATAGCCATTATAACCAGGAGCATCGGCGCCTTGGAAGAACTGCTATCTGGGCTGGAAATAGAGACTGAAAGGCTTGGCATGGCAGTGAGCACTAATAAGACCAAGTATATGCAAATATCCACTAGAAGCCAGAGAGAAACCGATATTACCCTGAATGGAACCACTTTTGAATGTGTTAAGGAATTCAAGTACTTAGGTACGCTCTTGACCAATGAAAACAGAATAAGCGAGGACATCCAAAAGCGGATAGTCGCAGGAGGGAAGGCTTACTTTGCTTCTATAAAACTGTTCAGGTCCCGTCTCTTGTCCAGGAGAACCAAGCTTAAGCTCTATCGCTCCCTGATACGTCCTATAGTAACCTATGGTTGCGAAGCTTGGACGCTAACCACCAAAGACGAAAATGCTCTTCTAGTTTTCGAACGGAAAATTATGAGACGAATCTTCGGAGCCAGATGTATAAATGGAGTTTGGAAGATTCGTAACAACGCTGAACTAGATCAACTGATAGAGGGGGAGAATTTGGTGAGGTTCGTAAAGGCACAAAGACTAAGGTGGTTTGGTCATGTGCAACGGATGCCTGAAAACCGGATTCCTAAGAAGGTGATGAACCAAAGAATGGATGGAAAGAGGAGACGGGGAAGACCTAGAGGACGCTGGCTATGCGATGTCGAAGACGACTTGCGGACCATGCAGGTGCGGAACTGGAGAGGGGCGGCGGAGGATCGAGTACGATGGAGAGGGATTGTTCGGGAGGCCAAGGCTCACACTGGGCTGTAGCGCCAGAAGAAGAAGAAGAAGAAGGGCTGGGGAACTGAAAAGGCTTGCGGATCGTGTTGGATGTGAATTGAGTTTTGAAACTGGAAACCTTCGGCTGTTTGATTCACAGTTGGAGGGCTTGTTGGATGCATGGAGGGCGCTACATCGTGAGGAGATTATGGCTCGTGCGCTGGCATCAAGTAACTCATTATACAGCTCGCTGGATCTGACTGTGCACTCAATCGATATGAAGAATGAGAATCTAGGGCCCCTGCATGTGCGCCGGTGGTTGGTGAAGCTGCGAGGCTCTCTTTTGGGACTTAATCACCGCCCATTTCTCCCGGACACCTCTCCGACAGAAGGACCTTTGGTCCATTGTCGTATAGCATGCTGGAGCGAAGTTTTATTTATTTATCATTTAATTTTCCTGAATTTATTGTAATATTTCGGGGTCACACGAGAGTATAATAATGAATATATCTATAGTTGTACGTTTATACTGTGTTAGTTGTATATTATAATTCTGTTGACTGTGAATATATAATTAGGTAAAGTTTAATAATAAATGTGATGACTTGGTTTAAAATAGTGGATTATTATATTGTGAAGATATTCATGTAAATAGTTATCATAATAAAGCATGTTTTTCTTCTTCTTCTTCTTCTTCTTCTTCTTCTACACCTATGTATTCGCTCAGCAAAAAATTTTTATAACACCCCTCAAAATTTCTTCTTTTCCGTTTCAAGGTGCGTAGATTCCAAAAATGCAATGTCCGTCCGCCATATCACGTGTACAGGCTTCATTTTCGGTCTAAAAAATTCGTTCTCTTGCACACATGCTCCATTTGGGCCCTAGTTGTGTCCCGAAACTTGTCAGCCCGATCGGAATATACCGAGGGGTGTTATGAGTGAAAGTGGGTATAAAAATAGGTACTTTTTGTGTTTTAGTAACATGTTAGTAAAATGAGCTTTTTAGGTACCGTTTTTCATGTTTTTTGAGACGAGAAGACCGAATATGAAGTCAATGTAGACCAAAGAGTGGAACATTGAGGTTCTAACGAAGTTTCAGCCATAAACTTACGTTAAATTTTGGTCTAAAATTGTCGTACTTCCGCACACAGTTTGGTCTCCATTAGGGAACAGATTTGGGTCCTAGTTGTGCTCTGAAACACGGCAGCCCGATCGGAATACACCTAGGGGTGTTATGGGAGAAAAATCGGTGTACAAATGGGGTTTTCGAGGGATTTTTGAGGTTTTAGTGAACATGAGATTGTGAGGTATCTTTTTCCATGTTTTTTAGGGCGAGAAGACCGAATATTAGGTTGATTTTGACCGAAGAGTGAATAATTAAGGTTGTTACGAAGGTTAAGCTCCCGAAATTAATTTTTTATTAGTCAAAAACATGGGAAATTGTGTGAAATCACCATACATTTTTATAATAACGCTAGAAGTACGAGTAGTATCAACAGGGGAATGAAGACAATTAAATGGTACTATCAATGATCAAAACTAGTCTGCTAAAAAAACTGAGCCTAATTCGTGTTTTTGGAGGCCAAAATTGGTGGAAACCACCAAAAATAGCCATTTCAATAACTGCACATGAAAGAAACAATAAATGAACCGCAAAAATTTCTGTACGTATGTCCAGTAGAATAATAAACCCATGTGACAAGGACTTCGCAGCGTTTTTGAAATCTACACACCTTGGTAACGTAGAAGAACAAATTTTGAGGGGGTGCTATAAAAATTTTTTGCTGAGCGAATACATAGGTGTATTATTCATAGAATAATAAACCAAAATGGACCTACCCCTGCCCAATACAGTGGATACCACAGCCGCAAATGTGTACTTCGGTCGAGATGAAATATATATGTCGCTGTTATTGTATACACCTCTCAGAGGTATTACTTACAATCATTTATTGCGCGGGGCTCCTCCTCACTCCCTTGAGTCCCATTTTGCTTTTCGAACGCTGCACATCTCGTGGCTAGTGATACCCTCAGGGGCCACCACCACATTCAGTGCCGGAAAATACTCCACAGGGTATAAATAATGCGAGCTGAATCGGGCAGCACTAAAGGAGGAGTGCAATCGCGCACTGAACCAAACATTGACAGGAGTTTGAATTATTTGCCAACGATTTGCGGATTGCCCAACCGTTTTATATGTTACGTATTATTGCTTTTAACTCGACAGCAACAGGAAGACTCACAGTTGAGAGTCAGCGTTACATAACAGCCAGGCAATATTAAATTACGTAATCCAAGCGTAACCTACGAAAAGGAAATATTATATTTCCATCCTAATTTTACTTCCAAGGCAAAAAACGGTAGCAAAGGCCTTTTGTAAGAACATCGGTTGTGTTCATTAAAATCAACGTGTCACCTATTCATAGTAAACTCAGTAAATCCATATAGTAAATGAAGAAAAAGAGTGAAATAAAAGTAAAATATATTTTAAAGATCTTGTCTACATTATTTTATTTTTATTTATTCATTTATTTTATCTTTAGTGAAGAAGCAAGGAAAATGAAGCTGTTGCAATGGGTCAAAAATTTTCAGAACATACATTTTTGAAATTTTTATAAGCAAATCCGTTTCATAGCATCCTCAATTCATCCCTGTGTGTGTTTGTATGTCACTACAGACGATGCATGATAAATTGGGTACATGATAAAAATTCCAAATTTCGCCAAAATGTTTGTATTGCCAAACAAAAGGATGAGTTTGAAGATGAGCAACTTTCTAAAGGTCTAGGGGGTCAAAAATCGGTAAAAACGGCTAAAATCGCGAATAATTGGTATAAAATATGGAATAAAGGAAAGTATAATGAAGTAATTCCATATCGTCACTCCAGACGATATCTGACCTTGGGTACATTATAAAAATTCCTGATTTCGCCAAAATGTTCGAATTTCCAAACAAAGGGTGAGTTTGAAGATGAGAAATTCTCGAAAATTCTAAGGGGAGTCAAATTTGAGATTTTAGGGGTCAAAAATCTGTAAAAACTAAAATCGGGAATAAATGGTAAAAAATCAATGAAAGTGGTAGAAGGGGGATTAAAGACAGGAAATGACAATTTCAGTTGTTTTTCATACAGAATAGGGGTCAAATTTGGATTTTTGGGGGTAAAAAATAAGTATTGAGGCCTAAAATCAATTTTAACTCACCTGAGGTTGTGTGAGATGTGATTCACGACAGAAATAGATAATATTTCGATGATGAAAATATGTTTCTCAAAAAAGAATGGGTCATTAGACTGTCTAAGAGTCAGAAATCGGTAAAAATTGCAAAAATCGCGAAAAAGTGATATAATTTTACGAAAACTGGTATGGTTTCTCGCTATATCATCTTTTTACACAATAACACGAATATTTCTTTGAAAATTCGCTCTTATAGCCGTGCTGCATGACTAGACTTGTTTCCCAACTTTTTAAATAGTTCTCCAAATCTAAATCTATTCCAAATATTATTCGCAGCGGTATTCACGAACGCGTGGCAATTGCCACATGTTGGGAAATAAAATGCCCTTGTATGTATGCATAAGGAATTTTTTTCTTCTTCAACTTCGGGTGAGGAGGGTAAAGGATGACTCAATTAATACTAACAAGTTCTTGAACAAGTGTCTAATTCTGCGTTAAATGAGGAAAACCCAAGACTCCTGTTTTCTTAGTTTCCCATTTTGGTTTATTATTCTGTGAATAATACACCTATGTATTCGCTCAACAAAAAATTTTTGTATCACCCCCTCAAATTTTTTTCTTTTCCGTTTCAAGGTGCATAGATTCCAAAAACGCTGCAAAGTCCTTGTCACATGGGTTTATTATTCTATTGTACACTACAGAAATGTATTCTAGAGAAATTATTTCATGTGAAATAATTGAAATTGTTATTTCTGATGGTTTCCACCATTTTTGGCCCCTAAAACGCGAATTAGGTAAGCTCCTTTTTTTTCAAATTACCGTTGATCATTGATTGTACCATTTAATCGTCTTGATCCACGTGTTGACACTTTTTCTAATGTTATTATACAAATTGATGGTGATTTCAGACGATTTCCCAGGTTTTTGACTCATAAAAAATCAATTTTGGGAGCTGAACATTTGGTAGAACCTCGATTTTCCACTCTTTGGTCAAGATCGACTTCATATTCGGCCTTGTCGTCCCCAAGAACTTGGAAAACGATACCTAAAAAGCTCAAGTTCATAAATGTTGCTAAAACGCAAAAAGTACCTATTTTTGTGCACATTTTCATTCATAACATCCCTGGGTATATTCCGATCGGGCTGAAAAGTTTCGGGACACAACTAGGGCCCAAATGGAGCATGTGTGCGAAAGAACGACTTTTTTTAGACCAAAAATGAAGCCTGTACACGTGATACGGCGGACGGCGGACGGCGTACGGACATTGCATTTTTGGCATCTACGCACCTTGAAACGTAAAAGAAAGAAATTTGAGGGGGTTATAAAAATTTTTTGCTGAGCGATTCATTTTCGGTCTAAAAAAATCGTTCTTTCGCACATATGCTCCATCTGGGCCCTAGTTGTGTCCCGAAACTTTTCAGCCCGATCGGAATATACCCAGGGGTGTTATGAGTGAAAATGTGCGTAAAAATAGGTACTTTTTGCGTTTTACCATCATGTTGGTAACATGAGCTTTTAAGGTATCGTTTTTCATGTTTTTGGAGACGAGAAGACCGAATATGAAGTCGATTTTGACCAAAGAGTAGAAAATTGAGGTTCTACCAAATGTTCAGCTCCCGAAATTGATTTTTTATGAGTCAAAAACCTAGGAAATCGTCTGAAATCACCATCAGTTTGTATAATAACACTGGAAAAAGTGTCAAGACGTGGTTCAGGACGATTAAATGGCACTACCAATGATCAAAGATAGTTTGAAAAAAAGAAAAAAAAAGAGCGTACCTAATTTGTGTTTTGGGGGCCAAAATTAATGGAAACCATCAGAAGTAGCTATTTCGATTATTACGCATGAAAGAAACAATTAATGAACAGCCAACGTTTCTGTAGGTATGTCCAATAGAATAATAAACCCATGTGACAAGGACTTTGCAGCGTTTTTGGTTTATTATTCTGTGAATAATACACAGCTATGTATTCGCTCAGCAAAAAATTTTTATAACACCCCCTCAAACTTTTTTCTTTTCCGTTTCAAGGTGCATAGATTCCAAAAATGCAATGTCCGTCCGCCGTACGCCGTCCGCCGTCCGCCGTACGCCGTCCGCCGTCCGCCGTATCACGTGTACAGGCTTCATTTTCGGTCTAAAAAAATCGTTCTTTCGCACACATGCTCCATTTGGGCCCTAGTTGTGTCCCGAAACTTTTCAGCCCGATCGGAATATACCCAGGGGTGTTATGAGTGAAAATGTGTGTAAAAATAGATACTTTTTACGTTTTAGCAACATATTGGTAACATGAGCTTCTGAGATATCGTTTTCTATGTTTTTGGGGACGAGAAGACCGAATATGAAGTCGATTTTGACCAAAGAAATGAAAATTGAGTTCTACCAAATGTTCAGCTCCCAGAATTGATTTTTTATGAGTGAAAAACCTGGGAAATCGTCTGAAATCACCATCAGTTTGTATAATAACACTGGAAAAAGTGTCAAGACGTGGTTCAGGACGATTAAATGGCACTACCAATGATCAAAGATAGTTTAAAAAAAAAAAAAAAAAATGCGTACCTAATTTGTGTTTTGGGGGCCAAAATTAATGGAAACCATCAGAAGTAGCTATTTCGATTATTACGCATGAAAGAAACAATTAATGAACAGCCAACCTTTCTGTAGGTATGTCCAATAGAATAATAAACCCATGTGACAAGGACTTTGCAGCGTTTTATATTTTCTATCAGATCATCTTTGATTATTGGTAGTGCCATTTAATGGTCTTGATTCTCCTGTTTACACTTTTTCTAATGTTATTATACACATTGATGGTGATTTCAGACAGTTTTCCAGGTTTTTGACTCATAAAAAACCAATTTTGGGAGCTTAACCTTTGGTAAAACCTCCATTTCCGCGTCTTTGGTCAAAATTGACATCGTATTCGGTCTTCTCGTCCCAAAAACCATGGAAAACGATACCTCAAAAGCTCATGTTACTAACATGTTACTAAAACACAAAAGTACCTATTTTTATACACATTTTCGCTCATAACGCCCCTGGGTATATTTCGATCGGGCTGAAAAGTTTCGGGACACAACTAGGGCCCAAATGGAGCATGCGTGCAAAAGACCGAATTATTTAGACCGAAAATGAAGTCGGTACACGTGATACGGCGGACGGGGTACGGCGGACGGCGGACGGACATTGCATTTTGGTTTATTATTCTGTGAATAATGTATGTATGTGAACACCTATGTATTCGCTCAGCAAAAAAATTTTATAGCACCCCCTCAAAATTTTTTCTTTTCCGTTTCAAAGTCCGTAGATTCCAAAAATGCACTGTCCGTCCGCCGTCCGTCGTCCGCCGTCCAACGTATCACGTGTACAGGATTCATTTTCGGTCTGAAAAAAGCGTTCTTTCGCACACATGCTCCATTTGGGCCCTAGTTGTATCCCGAAACTTTTCAGCCCGATCGGAATATACCCAGGGATGTTATGAATGAAAATGTGTATACAAATATTGTGTATACTTTTTGTTTTTTTAGTAACATGTTAGTAAAATGTGCTTTCGAGGTATCGTTTTTCATGTTTTTGTGGACGAAAAGACTTAATATGATGTCGATTTTGACCAAGGAGTGGAAAATTGTGGTTGTACCAGATGTTCAGCCCCCAAATTTGATTTTTTATGAGTCATAAACCTGCGAAATCGTCTGAAATCACCATAAATGTGAATAATAACACTAGAAGTTGTATCAGCAGGTGAATCAAGACGTTTAAATGGCACTATCAATGATCAAAGATAATTTGAAAAAAAAAGGAGCGTACCAAATTCAAGTTTTAGGGGCCAAAATTGGTGGATACCACCATAAATAGCTATTTCGATTATTACGCATGAAAGAAGCAATAAAGGAACAACCAATATGTCTGTAGGTATGTCCAATAGAATAATAAACCCATGTGACAAGGACTTTGCAGCGTTTTTATGAGTGAAAACCCTGGGAAATCGTCTGAAATCACCATAAATTTGAATAATAACACTAGAAGTTGTATCAGCAGGTGAATCAAGACGTTTAAATGGCACTACCAATGATCAAAGATAGTTTTAAAAAAAAAATTAAAAAAAGGAGCGTTCTTAATTTGTGTTTTAGGGCCCAAAATTAATGGAAACCATCAGAAATAGCTATTTCGATTATTACGCATGAAAGAAACAATAAATGAACAACCAACATTTCTGTAGGTATGTCCAATAGAATAATAAACCCATGTGACAAGGACTTTGCGGCGTTTTTTCTTCTACGTTTCAAGGTTCGTAGAGTCCAAAAATGCTATTTCCGTCCGCCGTATCATGCATAACTACTTCGTTTTCAGTCTAAAAAATTCGTTCTTTGGCAAACATGCTCCATTTGGGCCCAAATTGTGTCCCGAAATTTTGCAGCCCGATCGTGATATGGGGCAGCCCAGGGGTGTTATAGGTGAAAAATGGATGGAAAAATAGAGTTTTTTGGTGTTTTAGTGAAATGAGCTTTCGAGGTTTTCCATGTTTTTTTTTTTGTTTTTTTTTTGTTTTTTTTAGGGCGAGAAAACCATATATGAAGTCGACTTTGAGCACAGAGTGGAGAATTGTGGTTGTAACGAAGGTTCAGCTCCCAAAATTCATTTTTTATTAGTCAAAAACCTGGGAAATTGTCTAAAATCATAATCAATTTGTGTAATAACATTAGAAAAAGTGTCAGCAGGTGACAAGACAATTAAATGGCACTATCACTGATCAAAGATAATTTGAAAAAAGAAAGAGCGTAATTCGCGTTTTTGGGGGGCCAAAATTGGTGGAAACCATTAGAAATAGCTATTTCAATTGTTTAATAGAGAAGAAACAATAAATGAACAGCCAAAATTTCTATAGGTTTATCCAATAGAATAATAAACCCATGTGACAAGGACTTTGCAGCGTTTTTAAATGAAAGTAAGTCAAAGAATTTACAGCCCACCTCAGCCTGCTACGGTAAATACTTCTTTTCCTATGAATTTTCAAATTTTCGCTAACTAGTGACGTCATTACACCCCCTTGCTCAGTGTGACGCTCACAGAAAAAGAACTATTCATCGAAGGAGAGTGCGGTTGATCTCAACATTAGAATCTAATTCCATTCAAGTATATAGACAAAAGTCAAGGGTACTCCACATTCACCTTTAATTTGCTGAATTCACGGTTTTGACGTTTAATTAGTTACATGTCCACTTCGATTTGGCTCAGTGTTCGACTTATAACTAAGACGGATGCTCATGAAATGATTACGATTGAATACTGCCATCGGTTCAATCACAGGGCACCTGATGAGAGAAACACGTTGGAAAAGTAAACAATCAATGAGCACATTTGAGGCAGTGCCTATAACTCAAACGCTGGAATGTGTTATCATATAGTCCTCAGCAAATATATCACGCGATGAGCGTGAAACTGGAGTGCGAGTAACAGTGAACAACAATTGCAAACAATTTGGGATTCATCTCTGTTTGATCGTAATAAAAAATGAAAATCACCGCATCAACAAAAACTATAAACTGCATTTAACTGATGAAAAATAACCATGACTTCTGTTCATATTTTTGACTGGCAGTATGTAGTTTCCATTCTAGAAATTTTGAGACGAACCGCACTCTCCTGCGGTGAATATAGTTCTTTTTCTGTAAGTTTCGCCAACTAGTGGCGTCCCACTGGGCAAGGGGGTCCCTCCCTGGCGAGAGGGGTGCAATGACGTCACTTGTTGGTGAAAATTTGAAAGCTCAAAGAAAAATAATTATTCATTGTAGGAGAGTGCGGTTGGTCTCGAAATTCTTAGAGTGGAACCTACTTTCATCTAAAAACGCTGCAGTCCTTGTCACATGGGCTTATTATTCTATTGGACACACCTACAGAAATGTTGACTGTTTATTTGTTGTTTCTTTCATATAAAATAATTGAAATAGCTATTTCTGGTGGTTTCCACCAATTTTGCCCCCCAAAACACGAATATCTGGTAGGTTGGTAATAACGGTTTTTTTTTAAGGTTTTTTTTTCTGGTAGGTAGGTAATAACGCACCTTTTTTTTTTTAAATAAATTATCTCTGATCATTGATAGTACCATTTAATCGTCTTGATCCACCTGTTGACACTTTTTGCAGTGTTATTCTACAAATTGATGGTGATTTCAGACGATTTCCCAGGTTTTTGACTCATAAAAAATCAATTTCGAGAGCTGAACATCTGGTAGAACCTCAATTTTCTACTCTTTGGTCAAAATCGACTTCATATTCGGTCTTTTCGGTCGAAAAACGATACCTTAAAAGCCCATGTTACCAACATGTTGCTAAAACGTAAACAGTACCTATTTTTACACACATTTTTACTCATAACACCCCTGGGTATATTCCGATCGGGCTGAAAAGTTTCGGGACACAACTAGGGCCCAAATGGAGCATGTGTGCGAAAGAGCGATTTTTTTAGACCGAAAATGAATTCTGTACACGTGATACGGCGGACGGACATTGCATTTATGGAATCTACGCACCTTGAAACGGAAAAGTAAAAATTTTGAGGGGGTTTTATAAAAATTTTTGCTGAGCGAATACATAGGTGTATTATTCACAGAATAATAAACCAAAAAGGGAAAGTAATGTAAACAGAATTCATGGGTACTCATCACTGCTAAACTTGTGTAGGATGCAGAATGTCGAGTACAGTAGTCATATATGAAGTATGTAATATAATGATATCAATGACATCGCAGGCATTTCCAAAGTAAGAAATGAAAAATAAACGTATACCCCGTTTTTCGCGCATTACGTATATGCGTTTTGGCATCTGTACAGAAATATTTTTAGTTATTAGTAGCGGACATACCGGTTGCTGGCTCTGTTGGCACTTTCCGCGTGCCTAGGCGGCAAAAACCATTTGATCACTTCTGGGAGAAAAACAACTGTCTTCCTTCAAAATCTGAAATTTCACCCGCTTTTCACGCATTCTTTGCAGAACTCTGCCCAGCGTAACTCCGGTTCTATTTATCCAATTTTCATGACATTTTGTGGGTTAGTGAGGGTTGGTCCCGTACGATTTTCTTTGACAACGACATCGAACATTGCTCTCCATTACTTGCGCCATCGTGAAAACCTTGTACCGCTCATGATCCCAGAACGATTTCAAGATTTCAACCAGTATGGGATTTTCACAGGTTCCTCTGAAAATGGTAACTGTGAGATAGGAGAAAGATAGTAAGTCATTACAGACTTTTTTCTGCAACTTAATGAGCTTGTCACCAACGCCTTTCATCGGCTTTAACAGAAGTACCATAGTATTTTTCGAAACCCGTATGAGGCAGCAGTAATCATGTTCACTTAGCGTATCCATGATATTGGTGACTAGTAGAATCGATGATTATAACAAAATGGATATGGATTTTTTGTTAAATTTGAATGAACACACCCAAAATGCGCCGTGGAGGGAGAACTTTACAGTGTGAAGTCTCAGGACACCAGTAGGTATAGGCAGTTTTGGAAACCATTTCGACTAATTAGAATCTCCTCGTGAGTTAACACCGTGAAAAAACATTCGAAAACTCAAGGAGTGGGTGGGGGTGTACTGTTCACTCAAAATTATACAACATTAATCTCATTCATCCCATCACTTTCTACTTCAACTATCCATTCTCAGTTTTCCTACGAAACGGTTAGAAAAGGAAAATAAAGGAGGCAGTGACAGCCAAGCTCCAGGGCAAAGTGGAAGCCAGAAAGTACTTGGATGGCGGATAGTTCGTATGTGTGGGATAGTGGTACATCGTGTGAGCCAGATCGATTGCCATATATCGCTTACATGGCGAATTGGTACTCTGATGGCGGATATACGTAAGCTCTGCCTTGTCAACGGTGTTCTGCCTACCTTCCTGGTTGTTTATTTGAGCGGGTTTTAATGCCTGCTCCATTTTCTGAATCACATATTGTGGTGCAAATGGACTGTTTTGACATTTGTTAAGGATATTTCCAGAAATTTCCCTCAAGTGACAACCGAGTGACACTTACTTGAAGAATTTCCTTGCTGGAATTGTTCACTGAGCCCATGAATTCGAAATTTTGAGGTTAAAATATCAGTTATTCTCAAAACGAAAAAAAAAATTGGAATTCGTTTTATGAATATTTATCAGAACGTTGCTAGCCTAAGCATTTACAAACTAGTCTGGAATCCTTGGATACGAGTAGTTCTGGTTTCATTCAGTGTTATGACATCTCGAATAGCATGTAGGTAAGGTTTCCGTTTGATGGTCTCCTTCAGTCAGATTGCTATCGGAGCTCTTTTAAAATTATGTACATGTTTCAAGTGATTAGAGGGAAATTCGGAAAAGGTAAAACGGTCCGACATTTTAGAAACGACGTTCAGTCTTCATGAATCCGGTTGATGGAAAATACACCAGAGCTGGATAATAATGAAGCAGGTTACCCAGGCGCTCAATGCAGCCATACAAGCTCGCCCTTTTCAAACAAAGGCTGAGTAAGCTTGAGAGATTACCTTCCAATCTCCCAAACAAGTAACTAGATTTGCCCTCCATTAGGCACTTCCTCTTATCCTAACACTTATCCGAACTTCCGCGCCTCTGCTCATTGCTGACAGATCTATTAAGGGACTTCAAGGCCTCGTTCCATCAAATCTTCATCATGCAAGCTCACAAATAAAACTTAATTTTGCTGTGGATTACGAACTGGAAATAAAACATTTCGTCTACTGTAATCCATGGATTATATTTAGCTGGAATTTGGTTGCTAACTCAACTAAGTATATATTCGACAGCTCTTGTCTAAACTAAACTGTATAGAGAAAACACTGCGATGTCCTTCAAGTCCGGACATTTGTGTATTCTACGCACCACGAAACGTAAAAGAAAAAATGTTGAGGGGTGTTATAAAATATTTTGGTGAGGCAATATATAGGTGTATTATTCACAGAATAATAAACCAACAGATCGTCAAAATGTGACCTCATCTATTATACAAAAAAGTATGCGCAGAAGACTATTTGTTTTCGATATAACTGTAACAAGTCCATAGTAGTTGGCTAAAATCGGGCAAATTTTACCAAAACATGGTTTTTGATTTATGTAGGAACCAAAAAAGATTTTATTTCCTACAAAATGGAAATTTTTACTCGGATTTTGCGTTTTTGACATCAAGGAACAAATATAGCTCCTTGTAAGCTTCTAATTCCATGTAATAATTTCTACACCAGATCGAAAGAACAATCCATGCGAAGTGGAATGTAGAGGCTATGTGCGGGTTGGTTGGCAGATGGTCTCATGAATTTCATCGAAATTGAACCTTAACTTTCATCTTTGCATGCGAAAATACGTAATTTCTTACGCTCGTGACCAGTTGTATTGAACCGATTTTGATGAAATTTGCTAGGAACGCGTAAGGCGGGGTATTTATTTTATTTAAAACATGAAAATGGATTCCATCCTGAAAATTTTGACACCAGAAAGGAATCTAGTTTTATTAAAAAAATAATATAAACCGCTTTTGTGACCCATGCACATACTACATTTCATCAGGATTAGAATGATATTGACGCCTCCTGTTCTTTTCAACCAGTTTCGATGGAATTTCTTGATATTGTGTAGTTTGGGCCCATTGAGGTCCAATGATCAGAGCTATAATAGAGTCACTTAATCCTTGAATCACCAGATCAATCCACAGTGACCAGAGAAACAGCCTCTGCGCAAGTGTAGGAATTGTATTTGGCTTCCACATCTGTCCGACAATGGGCAATTACTACAAACTCTGTTTATGATGTGAGATAGACGATAATAGGGCTGAATCGGGAAAATATACCTCCTTCATATTTTGAGAGACTCCCAAAATTTGAGATTTCAAAAAAACAGGCGGGGAAAGGGGTCTCTGCTGGTGCCTGTGACGTACGGATAAGGGTTCTGATTGGTTGGCCAGTGGCAGCAGAAGAGAAATGGCCTGACTACGCGTGATATCCGTGTGACGTAAGCAAACGGCTTCTTCGAATCGCCATTTTGTTTTGCGTGTTTTTCTTCATACATAAGACAACTTTTCCCTCACCTCTTCATCTTTTCAAATATGTTCAGGAAAAGTGTTCTTTGTGTATACATGATAATTGCTCATTATGTTTTCAAGGGGGGGGGGGGGTTTGTTGTCTTAGCGACCGAATCAACGAATGACCTGCGAAAGAGGAAAAGTTAGTTCCGATATAAACATTTCTTATGAGGAATCAAGAACTGAATAGGTAGGTGAAGCCGGTAATTATACCTACGAATCATACTAACGACGTCAGGAAGCAGTCCCTTGGCAGACGTTTTTCCATCTTTTGCGAAGGAATTGAAAATTGTGGGATGCATTTTTCACAGTATAGTAGGGCCTGCAATCGCGAACCCCAAACACGTAGTAGATTGGTCTCCAATTGAGAACCTATCTTTGTCCATGAGGTCGAGATATCGGAGGGAAAACATTATGTAGATCTTTTCAATCCACGTAGGTATCATATCCACGCAGGAATAACCGGATCAAGGCAGTGCTCGAGAGATGAAAGAGGGATGGAAGGGAGAGCGGAGGATCCGAGACTCCCAAACATTGATAAAACACCACGAGTTACGTTTCGAGGAGGAAGAAAAACGCTCAATATTGTTCTGCACTGGAACCTTCAACCACCCGCCACTACCACCTCGAACAGAAGCTATCTTATCTTTTCTGTCCCATCCCTATGAGTGGTGCCTCCTAAATCGCGAGGCCTCTACGTTGCGCCCCACCACCACCGCTCCTTCGCCGTTTCCTTCAAGCCCCCCCTCCCTCCTTCGCCAGCCACTCCTATACCCCATTTTCCCACTTTTCTTCTTGTCTATTCATTTGCAAACCTTTAATCACGTCTTTCTTGAGCACGCAAGCCACTCCGGCGATGTATATATACTCGTATTGTATTCAGACTGAACCGACAAAAAAAAGATCCATTCCGTTACGTTAATAGCCCCACGCATCTCATTTCCTTTTCTTATTTGCTGCAAAACGCTCCCTCTCCGCCTTTATCTTTCCCGTTACAGCTGGCGTTGATAATTATGAATAAATCCCTCGTGGAATGGGAAATGATTCATGGGGGAAACACCCCAGCCAAGGTGTGGCATGAACCTCCTTCACGGACACCACCAAATTGTATGGATTACCCGCTATTCCATGTAAAGGCTCATTTCCGTTCATCCCGTAGCCTAGTTGTAGTAAAACACCAACCTTGATGTTCCAATGAAATGTGACCTGGGAAATGTGATCTGAGGTCATTAGATTACCGAATATTGGAATGGGAGGGTGTTACACAGGTGAGGATGGGGGTAACTGCAAATCGTTACAAGATCTACCTGCAAGTTCCAATTTGTTCAGGGATCTGTAATTTCAAATCTGGTTGTATTATAGTCGTACCATATAATGGACAATAGCTGTGGAAGTGGTTATTGTTAGGTACTTTCCTAGATGTTTCGTTTTATTTATTTATTGAATACGGCCAAGCCAGCCGAATTACACGGATAAATACAGCGTGGAAAAACAAAGAAACAAGAAAATAATATAATTTTAACACCACTGGAAGAAACAAATCGAAGCGAATTTCCAAAGAAAATGTAGCTATTCGGCCCGTTGTAAAACTTGAGAGATGCTTCCTGGGTACCGGAAATCCCTCCAGAATCCGTTTCATGCACAGGAGATGTAAATGATCGATTTTCACTTTTTCCTATTATATGTATTTAGGAAAACTTCCAGACCGCAAAAGCAAACTTCATCTTCACCTCACACCTCACTCTCACAAAACGAACAGAACTCAAACAGTCGCCCGCGCGCCGCCCTTGTGTAAAAATTCTCCTGTCCCGTTTTTTAACTTCCTCTTCGATACTTTTTTGATCCCTCGGCTGCCGCCATGATGGTCACGGGTAGATTGCTCCATGGATGCTCCAGTGCTCGACACCAGAGGTGCTGCACTCAGTTCCGGTGGAGTCGAAATTAATTACTCAAAGGTATCCTCCCCAAAAGCTAGCGCTCCCACACGGCCAGCCTGATACTGACCAGGCCCCGGCGGTCCCGAAAATGGAACACTGGCAGTATCAGTTCATAATGGGTCGAACAGCCCAAAAGAAAGTCATCAGTTTCTGTAAGGATATGAAGAAAACAACATGCATGCCATGAGAAAGAACAAAAGAAAAAAGTATCAAGTATCTACGGTTCACCAAGATCTCCAAATGGATTCTACCGATCCCTTATTATGGAACTGCACTCATTCCGTCATTAAATGAAAGTTAGTTTTTTATTCTTTATTTTATTTTTTTATATTTTGTTCTATTTCAAGTTTCTTTTCACTAGGTAGATTTTCCTGGAAGTGAATCCGCACCTTTTTTTTCTTTCTTCTCCCTCTTCCAACCTTTCCTCTTTTTTTTCTTTTTTTTCCAAGGGAAGGTCGTTTTTCTGTTGAGGTGAATCCACATCTCATTTTTCTCTCGAGGTGAATCCACACCTCATTTTTCTGTTGAGGTGAATCCACACCTCATTTTTCTCTCGTGGTGAATCCACACCTCATTTTTCTCTCGTGGTGAATCCACACCTCATTTTTCTCTCGAGATGAATCCATACCTCATTTTTTCGCGAGGTGAATCCACACCTCTTCTATTTTTTTTTTTTTTTTTTCATCAAATGTTTTCAAAACAATTCCACATTTAAAAAATACAGGATGAATAACACAACCCTTTTCCAAATAACACACTGCTGCTTTTAGCGAATTTTCAAGAAGAAAATAAAAAAAGGCAACGGTTAATAATTGCAACGGTTCCAATTTGTTTTCGAATTATCATTATTAATTTATTTGCTACATATTTTATTGAAAAAAATGAAGAGCTACTTCGCTCACTGGCGTTTGCACATCGAAATCTAAGTTTTGATTATTGTACATCCTTAGGTTGAGGGATGTAGGTACCCACGTAGTAATCAGTTTTATTCACCTAAATTATTTTTGTTTGTTTTTCAGTAGGTAAAAAATAAGTTTTTAATAAAATAAATAAGGATGAAATGAAAATTTGCAAAGCCCAATGAAAAGGAGATATGGCTATAATCCGCAAAACAAACAAATTTCAAAAGCATGGTAGGTACTGCCAAAGCAGTAAAAGGCAGATAATTATATATTGCTGCAAAACACAATAAAAGGAAGGTATAACTGTAACTGAAAAAACAAAGAAATTCCAAATGCGCGGTACGTCCACAAAAGCTTTAAAAAAACTACTACTAAACGATACTTTTGCCAGGTTAGCTTATTCAAAAGCAAGCAAATCAAAAAGTAATAAACATAGGAGCCTTGAAATATAAAATTGAATCAGTATAAAAGTTGAAGTCCGGATAGTCACAACAACAAAAATAGAACGTCCTGTATACTGACTAAATTTTAAAAAAATACTCAATTGAGTGTAAAGTATAAATGATTAAAACAAGCAAAATGTTCAACCATAATTTTCACTATCAGAGATAGGCCCAATATCAGAAGTTCATCAGACGTTGGCCCCCCCCCCCCCCCCCCCCTCAGACGATCATGTGCATATTTATACGGGGCGTTACGTCCATAAGGCCACTTGGGCCACTACCCTGGCACCCAAAAACACTGTATAGGTATAGGTTAAAAAAAACTCCATTGTTCAGTTGGCATTTGAATTTCCCTCCCTACACTGTACCTAGAATTTTTCACAAAGTTCAACAGCGACTCGCCAGACTTCTCTGGCTATGGAATGGGAATTCTATAGGTATTCAATATTATAGTAGAGCATCCATGGTGTGCTCCATAGACCAAGCATGCTTTCGGAATAAACCGACAGTAATCGATGTCCTGCAATCTAAATCGAAACCTAGGCTATTGAAACTGGCAGGTCCTGGGACCTGGTGTACCCATGGCAACTGAGAAATGTGGCATGCTCAGTAGAGTAAAAATGTTGTTTGCCACGCCCACATTGGGCCCAGTCCCCAAAATCTGATTTCTACTCCAAAATCGCTCGTTTTCACTTTTTAATTCAAGAATGGCCCCGGAATAGTTCACGATGGGGGGAAAATCTTCAAGAATTTCGCTCGGGCCGTCGTCTTCTTCTTGTTCATCTGGCTCATTTGGAGGATTAACAGCAGCAAGGATGTCTGCAATGTCTTCTGAAGTCGATTCAGTGGCCAAGACGTCATCGATGTGAAGATAGCTCTCATCAGCAGGTACCGGGCTAATTGTAATCGAATGTTTCAGAGCATCCATATCTCCGTAAGGACCGTTGTCCTGCTCACTCTCTATTGGGAATCCTTCTTTCTTGAAACAGTTTGTTATGGTAGTGGGTGTGACTTCAGCCCACGATTTTACAATCCACATTACTGCTTTTAGAACGTCGATTTCTTTGGCCACTTTTTGAGCACCAGCAGAACTGTCATTCTCCAATGCTGCAATCAGATGTCGCAAAGCCAGCTTACGGTACTTGACCTTAAAATTTTGGATGATTCCCTGATCTAGAGGCTGAGACGTGGAAGTTATGTTGGGTGGGAAAAAAACAAGTTTTATGTTTTCCAAATCCAAATGGACGTGGGAAGTCGCGTTGTCAAGGAACAACAGAATTGTCCTGCCTTGACGTTTCATTTGCTCATTAAGATCATGGAGCCAGTCGGTCATGAGGGAAGAAGTCATCCATGCTTTCTGATTAGATTTCCAATCGACTCCTAAATTGTTGACATTAATTCCCTTGAAACATCTGGGCTTTGCCGCTTTGCCTATCACCAGTGGCTTTACTTTTTCACCACTCATACTGGCGCACAACAACACAGTGAGGCGGTCTTTTGCCACTTTCCCTCCCGAGCAAACCTCTCCCCTGAAACATGATGTTTTATCTGGCAAACCACGGTAAAAAAGGCCGGTCTCATCCGCGTTAAAAATGTTTTTGGCATCGAAGCCTTCAATCAGACCATCAATTTTTGAGCACCAGTCGCTGACAACACTCGTGTCTGTGGAAGCTGCCTCTCCACTCACGGATCTGAATACGATTTTATGCCTTTTTTAAAATCTATCGAGCCAACCGTTTGACGCCTTAAAATTTTCAATCTTGAGGTGTTTGGCAATCGCATCAGCTTTTTCCCGCACCCGACACCTGGAACCTGACAGGGGTACGTTTTTTGACCTTACGCGATTGAACCATTCCAACACAGCTTTATCAATCAGCTCACCAGGCCCTCCTTTATAGCGGAATAGATTTTCATTCACTGCACCACTCTGATAAAGACGTAAAATTTCATCTTTATTTCGTAGGATTTCCGCCGCTTGTGACTTCCCGATGTTCCACTTGTCGGCTGCTTCTCTGATTGAGAGGCTTTGTTGACTAACACTGCGGATAACTTCCACTTTCTCCTTCAGTGGCAAACACTTCCGCGTCGGTGCCATGATTATAACTGAATAGCGACACCGATCGAACCGATCGATGTCCGCCGAGGAGGGGTTTTATCTTATCGCATGCCCACTCTCGGGGTCCAAAAGTCGTGTCCGCGTCTGGTTAAGGCGGTGTCCGCCTAGGGATAGCTTTACACGGGATTTCCTTTCTTCTCGGCCGGGACCAAGCGATCACCGTCCGTTAAGAGGGGTGTCCGTTAAGAGGGATTTCACTGTACCAACATTATTTCTAATGTCTTCTCCCAACCTTAGACGGGAGATTGCTCGATGGATGCTCCAGAATTTTTCGTCCAAAAAATCAAAGCAAAAAGGAATTCAGCATCATAGGCATGTGAGGTGTTGTCAATCATGTTTATTTGGGGTGATGAATCGATTGCAACTAGTCCCAGTCCGATTAGGCGCACCCAGCGTACTAAATGTACAAAATTGTAGTCCGAAATTCAAAGCAAAATTTCAAGTAGGCACGTGAGGTGTCGTTTACCGTGTTTGTTTTTTGGTCGCTGAATCGATTGCGAGTAGTTTCAGCACGTTCAGACCGCATCGAGTGATCAAAATCACAATTTTTTGGTTCAGAACACCCAAAAATGATTTTTTGACATAATTTTTCTGCACGACGTGCCACTATGGTGCCCAGTCAGGCCGTAATGAGTGCTTTGGCTGATGGCAATTAATTTAAATTCTCAATTTACCGAACTATTTCTTTGAAAATTCGCTTTTCAAGCCATGCTGCATGACTGGAATTTGAAGGGAACTTGGGGAAACCTCCAGGGACAACTTGGAGTCAGAGATCATTAGAATCTTAAAATTCGAGGCATTTTGTGATGTCCGGGGCAGGTGGATGGGGAAACGACCAAACTTCGATGAAGTAGTGGTGTGGTCCGATTTTAGAAAGGAGAAAGATATGTCTTGAGAAGCCCAACTAAGTTCGTCTGAATTGTGAGAATCGGTTCAGGTGGGCTTCATAGGTAAGTGGTGAGGAGAACTTTGCTGTCAAATGGGTACCTGTTTCATCCGATTTGAGTGCAAAGTTAAAGATCACCTACGCAATTCCAGCTCTTGTGATAGATCTAATTTGTAGGTCTAGGTGTAGACATTCTATTTCACTATTTTGGTTGTGGAAACTTGTTTTTTTTAATGTTTGGTAGGCAAAATTTATTAGAGTATAATGCAGTGCACCAATTTCTGCTACGAAATTGGTACCATATGTAAGTTAACGCCCCATCAGGAGAATGTATATCATCAACAAAATCCAAATCAATAAATACTATCCTGTTCAACGCATAGGTGGTCCAGCTGGTTAGTTATACCTATATCTATTCAGGGATAAGCGTGCTACCAAGGACGTCATCAGTTGGAAACTGAATTTTTCCTGAGAATAGAGCGGTCCGGGGGATGTAAAAATGAGTTCCAGTGAGTGGATGAAGAATACAAACAAGAACGCTGGAAATTATTACACAACGATTTATTATTTTCACCTAACTCCCCAATGTTCACCTAATTTGTATGATGTGACATTGTACCTATTAAAAAAAAAAAAATACAAAATAACCGTCTTTCTTCAAATGACATCACGGAATAAAAAACTCGATTTCATAAAGCCATGTGTGATTATAATCAGCTGTTCCCTATCAGTTATTTATGGGGCTGGATTTATGTATGCCGAATGATTCACAATATTATTGACGAAGCTTGCTGGTTAAAACTTCAGGGCCTCACTGTGAACGAACGGGGCTGGACGTAAATACTCCGGGTAAAATCTACTCTCGGAAAATGCTCAAGTACGGAATCAATTTAAAACGCCATAAAAACCATACTCTTCTATTCAAAGATTTCGAGCCACGGCGTTTTGAACATTTCAACCCCTTTTTTCGACCCATTAGAGACCGACAGTAACGCCAGGCTTCGCGGACCAACTAGACCCCAAATGGGACCTAAAAACAGATTTTTATTAATTTTGGTGAAAGTGCGAAGTGCGGCGTACGGACAGAAATATTTGGTTTATTATTTTCAATAATGAACTCTTGGAATCGAGCATGAAACAAATACCCCCCCCCCCCCCCACACCAACATCAAGTGTGGTGAAAGCAAGTTTGGTGGTTTGCGTTTCAAGGTGCGTAGAACCCGAATTTTCATTAATTTTGGTTCATTTCGAAAGTGCCAAGGAGGTACCTACAACGTACGGCAGAGTGACAGACACTTTTTTTGTCACCGAATTTTTGAAGTTTTTCACCACTCATGTAGCGCTACGCTGCGTTATTTGGGAGGAGGGGGAAACGTAACGAATATATTAAAACAATGCCTAAATAATTAAAAATACTATTTTATGGAAATCCTTGCCAAATTACTCATAAAATGATACTTGAAGGATTCATACTGGTTTTTTTTTCTTAAAGTTTACTATGACTGATTTACGTAACACTAAGGGGCGGGTGTGGGGGTCAAGCTAAGCGGTGTGTTACATGGGGGAGGGTTGAAAAATTACGAAAAGATGCATTACGCATATGTGTATGGCCCCTATACGTCCTCTTACATTGAATCGCAAACAATCAAATTGTGAAAAGAGCGTTGAACTTTTGGTTTATTATTCTGTGAATAATACACCTATGTAATCGCTCAGCAAAAAATTTTTATAACACCCCCTCAAACTTTTTTCTTTTCCGTTTCAAGGTGTGTAGATTCAAAAAATGCAATGTCCGTCCGCCGTCCGCCGTACGCCGTCCGCCGTATCACGTGTACAGGCTTCATTTTCGATCTAAAAAAGTCGTTCTTTCGCACACATGCTCCATTTGGGCCCTAGTTGTGTCCCGAAACTTTTCAGCCCGATCGGAATATACCAAGGGGTGTTATGAGTGAAAATGTGTGTGAAAATAGGTACTTTTTGCGTTTTAGCAACATGTTGGTAACATGAGCTTTTGAGGTATCGTTTTCCATGTTTTTGGGGACGAGAAGATCGAATATGAAGTCGATTTTGGCCAAGGAGTGGAAAATTGAGGTTGTACCAGATGTTCAGCTCCCAAAATTGATTTTGTATGAGTCAAATACCTGCGAAATCGCCATCAATTTGTAGAATAACACTAGAAAAAGTGTCAACACGTGGATCAAGACGATTAAATGGCACTACCAATGATCAAAGATAATTTGAAAAAAAAAAAAAAAAGATCGTACCTACCTAATTTGTGTTTTGGGGGCCAAAATTGGTGGAAACCATCAGAAATAGCTATTTCAATTATTTCACATGATACAAACAATAAATGTACAGCCAACATTTCTGTAGAATAATAAACCCATGTGACAAGGACTTTGCAGCGTTTTTTCTTCGATGCTCGATTCCAAAGGACAATTTTTTATGAAAATAACTGACCAAAACCAAAAAAAATTTCAACCTTCGTATTTTCAATCGAGTAGCATTGAGCAGGTAGGTAGGCAGACATATCTTTAGATCCCTTATAGAAGAACTGGGTAGGAACTTCAGGAGTGAGGAGCAAAATGAAGAAAATCGTCAACCATTCACATTAAAGTAAACAGCAGCCAATGAGCATGGGCCATATAATTCCGCACTTGCTCCACATCGGATTCAGCACCCTAACGGCCCGTTCAGAGAAACGCACACCCCGGGGTTACCGAACAACGGCCGTATCCGTAAAAGTCGATATTTGCGGGGTCAACCTGCATATATTCTATTATTAACTCCGGCGTCCTTGAAACCCTGCCTCAGGGTACCTCATTTTCCACTCATGGATATTTGAGATTCCGCATTTTTTGCAGTGAGCTGCTTCCTAAACTTAGAGTGTTTCAATAATTGAAAAAAAACTTACTTAAATCTTATAATTAATCAATAGTATGATCAGTGGAACGGCTTTGTAGCGGTTGTCAGATGTTTTATTGAAAATCGAGAAGTGACGTCACAGCTGCCGACAGTTTAGATTAAATTGTTGTTGATGTTATGTACTTGATAAGTAATGTGACATTCCGATTTCAAGTAGACAAGTTTAATTTAGTCAAGATGAAACAGTGGTCCTTAGTATTTCGTTTTAAAAAACGAAACCGCTGCAAAGGTCAAGTAAAAACTCCGGTATTCCGAGTAGCCAGATGTGTGGCAGTTCTCGAAACCCGCTGTGAACATTCACGCGTATACATTTTCATTAGCTTTTTACATTGCTGCGTTTTGTTATGTCTACTGCAATTTGGTAATGGGAAATATAATACACAATAGGTCACCACTGATGCCACTTTCATGGGTTATTTCTTGATTGATGATATAAATATGAGCTATGTCGTCAGAGCCTTATCTTTGTTCATAAATAAACTTAGGTACCTACGTGTTTTTAAGATTTATATAGTTGCCGATGAATTGTGTTCTGGGCACCAATCGAATCTTCATAATCGGAAGAACGCGAAGGAAAAAGAACGCCTGAAGAGTAGTGTCCTGGTTCCTAACAAAACCTCTTCGTGTAATACCACTTCTATATGTTATAAGATTTTACCAAATAAACGGATGGAACGCCAGGGAGAAAGGGGCCCTTCCACTAACCGCCACCGTCTCCAACGGTCGTAACGGCCAATTGTGGACGGGGGACGGGTGGAAAATTCCCTATGTAATCAGCCCTTCTAGCCCAGCTCGTCATTCGACCGATCTCGCTCTTACCGTCTCTCGACTTCTCTCTCTCGCCCGACTTACTCCCTCCCTCTCCTCGTACCTGCTGTGATGAAAACCGCGGGGTACTAGCCTACGCCTTCCCAGTGCCTGCTGTGGTGGAAACCGCAAGACACGGTTTCTCATTTAGTACCTGCTGTGGTGAAAACCGCGGGGAGCTAACCTCCTATCCAAACTAACCCCTGCTGTGATGAAAACCGCGGGGTACTAGCCTACGCCTTCCCAGTGCCTGCTGTGGTGGAAACCGCAAGACACGGTTTCTCATTTAGTACCTGCTGTGGTGAAAACCGCGGGGAGCTAACCTCCTATCCAAACTAACCCCTTCTGTGGTGAAAACCGCGGGGAGTTAGTAAAAAGACTCCTACGGAGCACATCCTTCCTTCTCAACTTCGTCCAAACAATCATCCACTCCTTTTCTCTCCTCAACCTCGACCCCAACCCTACCTACCCAAAAGGAGTCACAACAAGTAGGTAGGTAGGATCTTAAGAGAGTACCTGTCTCAATTAAAATTAGCATTCTTGGCTGATCATTTCTTATTTTTCGCATGGATATTTTAAGGTGAGGGCAGAAACGTGAATTAATTATCGAAGATTTTTATTGCAACGATAAAGAATGTGGTGTATGTATATCTGATCTTGAAAATGCTCAGCCCATTCTGAGACAGAATGAATGCAGGTACGAGAATCATCTACTTACTTGAGAATATCTAATCTTAAAATATTACATTTTTTACCTACTTTCGTCTAGAGAGAATGAATGAAGTAATGTTGCTCCTTGATATTACTAATTTTGCTACACTGCTAGGTAGGTATTAGGTATGAGAGCAGGTACGAGAGTCACATACCTACGATGTAACTCTCAGCGAGAGGCAGCTATTTAAGCAATTTACAGTGGCGTATAATAAGGATAGGAAATGAATTTCAACCGTGATACAAAATAACTGGAAATCGGTACTTACTCAAGGTGACTTTACCGTGAACTGATGAGCTAATGTAGGTAGATCTAAAAAAAGAAAAACGATGTTATTGAAAGGTTGTCTATTTCCACTAATAAACGAAAAATACACTGTTATAACAGTTTCGGTGATCAAACCATAGTCAGTATCAAACAATAACAAAAAAGTTATTGTTTGTTACTGACGATGGTTTGACCACAACATTTATGCACTGTATTTTTCATGTATTAGTGGAAATAGACAACCTTTTCATTGGGTTTCCACGATTTCATCGCGAGCGATTTAGTTTGTTGGTAGATCTGCATTTCTACTTACATGTCTGAGACTTATAGAGTAATTTGAGGATCGTGACCTCAATATGGCCTCCCGATAGGACAAACAAGGGATGAATTTTACATAGGACTTCAAAGGGTATATTAACGACTATTAAAAGACGAAACAATTTCGAAACAATTCCAATCAGTCGTCTGAAAATAATATAAGAAAATTTGCTAGTAGGTAGAATGAAAATGCCGACAAATGCCGACGAATCAAACGAACCACACCACGAATCACAAATTATTCATCACGCTCTCAGCTGTTTATGGCCCCATGTTTCCTGCGCCTCTTTTCGGCTCGATGGTCATTCGTTCACATAGCTGTCGAGCAAAATCATTTCCAGCACCCTACTCCTTCAGACCAACAAGTCAACAAAAAAATGATGGATAGAAAGGAGTGCGTGAAGTCACAAGGGCCGTGAGAGGGGTTTTGGAGACGTCGCAACTTCCTAACGAGGAATGGACGTCCCTTTTTTATTTAAATTCTTTCAATTCTAACAGAGAGCTAACAGAGAGCTTTCCAAAAAGGTGCTATATGATGGGCCGGAAAACAACGAAAGTGGGTGAAAAGTGGAAAGGAAAAAGCATGCGATGTCCTCTGGCATGTATTGCCCTTTCGCTCTCGCATATGGGAACCGAATGAGAGACAGATACATACCAGATGACGTAACGCGGTTTTTCTTCAGCTAATTCCCGCCGAGCTACTCGAATTGCACGAGCTAGATGAAAATTGGGGCACAAAGGTTTTCGAGGGTGCTGAATCCGATTCTGAACAGCACCAATTTCCGACCCACGTCACTTCCTCATTTCAACCCGTATTTCAGCTCATATTGACTCCTCATATTGCGAATTTTTAAAAACGCTGCAAATTACTACGTAAAAGTTTATTATTTAACTATAGAAGCCCCTTATGTGTAGATCACTGTTTTCTGTGGTCAATACTTGCCCCCGTACTCCTCCAGGGAAGTCCAAAATCGAGAATTGCAGCCGGCCAGGGAATGACAGTTACATAAATATTCGGTGAATTCAACTATTATTATTTATTGTTTGTTGTTATTCATGAAGCATAACGTTTGTTCAAGTAACAGAAGTAACTACCTATAAACAAGACCCAAAATAATCAAATTCTTCAAATGAAATAATTTCACGGAACAACCAACTCCATTTCATTCAGCCATGCGTGATTATAATCAGGTGCTCCCTAGCAATGATTTCTGGGCCGGATGTGTACCGTTCCATTCAGGGTCTTGTTGACGAACCTTTTCATTGCAAACGAACGGCTGGACGGACGTACAATGCTCCGGGTGGACTCGAAAAAATTCTCAAGTTCGAGATCAATTTAAAACATGGAAAACGATACCTCACAAGCTCATGTTACTGAAACACCAAAAACCCAATTTTTCCACCCATTTTTCACCCATAACATCCGATATTCCGATCGAGCTGCAAAGTTTCGGGACACACCCAGGGCCTATCCGAAAGAACGAATTTTTTAGGCCGAAAATAAAGGGAGATATGGATGATACGACGGACGGCGGATGGACACATATAAGCACCTTGAAACGTAAAAGAAAAAATTTTGAGGGGGTGTTCAAAAAATGTTTTGCTGAACGAGTAGGTACATAGGTGCATTACTCACAGAATAATAAACCAACGCTCTCGTTGAGCTCCTACATTTGCAAAAGCAAATAAATAATCATGCCCAAATATCAGCACGAATCCGAAATGGAATTGGAAGAAACTAACCCTACTGTCGGCTTTCCCTCTAACATCTCCCCTAAAATCCTCAAACATCTGAGTCCAAAGAGCGGATGCTCGTAGGCGGTACAGCCGGTCTCTAAAAACTATCGTTCAGCTGGAACAGATGTTGCCTCTGCATAATATAAAGAATCTTATATAGAATCTTTTCCTCCATGGTACAAGGTCGGGAAGTTTATTTTCATCGCATGCGATCTGGTGAGTGTATATGTATATTTTATATGTCTGTAATACACATATATATAATAATTATGAAAGTATACGGGGTCATTCAGTGGAGTCGTTCTTACTTACCTTTCTGGGGGACAATGAGAGTTAAAATATGAATTTTCATGGAAGAAAACCATGGAACATGTTCCACGATTAATGAGTAAGTGAGCAAGTTGATGGGTAGACCTAGTTTTTCACTTAAAATTCGGTTGTAAAGGCATGCTGCGCTATTTAAACCTACGAGTAGTTCCTAGTATTGAAACCCTTCAAAACCTCATTTTCAAGAGTTGAACTTGTAATAGCTTGCAAATCTGGTACATTAAATAAACTAGGGCGTGGATGTCCAAACTTAGGAATGTCAGTGTCCAACGGCTGCTGATTTTCGAGAAAATGCGATTCGTACTTCCAAATTAATGGTGTAGTTTCAGTATCACTCATAAGGATTTAGTACTTTACCATTCGTAATCAGTTGATTTGACGGGCGATCGTTTTGCGTGAAGAGACCGCTTCCAACGACTGGTGCGTTTAGCCTATTATGTTTCTAGCAGGGGTGTTACATCCATAAGGTCACTTGGGCCACTGCCCGAGGGGAAAAAAAAAATCCAACCACGTGCCCAGCTGGTATTTGAATTCCCCTCCCTACACTGTACCTAGCTTCTGTCACAAAGCGCTTTTTTCACAGCGACCCGCTAAATTTCGCTTGGTATGGACATTCAGTATTCTAGTACAGCATCCATGGCGGTTCCCTAGATCAATCATGTTATCGGAATAAGGTGGCAGTAATCGATGTTCTGCAATCGAAATCGAAACCTAGGCTCCTGAAACTGGCAGGCCCTTGGACCTAGTGTTCCCATGGTGGGAGAAGTGACCCGTCTACGCATGCTCAGTCGAGTAAAAATGTAGTTCGTCACGCCACTTCGGACCCTGTCGCCAGAATCTGATTTCTACCCCAAAAAATCATTCCTTTTCACTATCGATTCGATCCCTTCGATTCAACTCTTGTCATCTTGATACGAGATGCTTAAGTATTTCGATTTGCTGGTTTATTATTTTCAATAATGAACATGCGGAGTCGAGCATGAAACATTCCCCCCCCCCCCCTCCACCTGAAAATTTTATGCTTTCCGTTTAAAGGTATGTAGAATCCGAAAATGGAATAAAAAAATTTCTGTCCGTCCGCCATACACCGTACTTTGTTGTCTCGTGTGTCAGTGAATCGCATTCGCTTTCTCTGTTGAGTCTGTGGTCAGTTTTCCACTTTTTGCGACGAGTTTTGTGCGTTTGCGTTCGGTCCAGTTCAGGTGACAGATTTGGATCCGTGGAACCTACGTGCATTTTGTCCTGTTTGCTGTTTGTGACATTGTGGATTGATCGGCGTCGTAACAGGCAAGTAGGCTAGCTTCAAGTAGGTATCGGCCGATTAGTTTACTATATTTTTATACCACATGAATTCGGTGGCTAACTTATTGTCGAAATTTTCGACGTTTTCGTACGATGTTAGTGTTGATTAAATGTTTAGGAAGAGATAAGCCTTTGCTGAATTTCACTCAATATGTGAATAAATGGAAGGGTATTTTTTGGGCATTTAGTTGCTGGGGGGTGGGGTAGGGGGCTTGAGGTATTTTGTAGAAAAATATGTTGATTTTGTGTTCTGGTTTGGTGCCCCACCGTTTTCAGACATCTCGCCCCGCTGCTCGTTTCTGGGCTGCAATCTCTTGCGTAGTAGAGGAGAGAACAGCAGAAACTCATGGAATGTTTGTTGCCAAACGGATTTATGTACCACGGGTGGATAGCTATGAATGTATCGGATCACGGACCTTGTCAAGTGGGACCTTCATCATCCCGGTCTTTTGATCCCACCCGGGAACTAGCCGCTCCATGAACCCATGTCACTCGCACTTGAGTCTCAACTACCTACAGCATTTCACGGTGAGGGCTGACACCCATTGATTCTTGTCCAGGTACGTCCTTGGTGACAAGCAGTTCTGAATTGATGGTGCATGGGTACTTTGAAAGTTTCATAATACCAATGCTAAGGCTTGTTTGAAAATCAGACGGGCGAACGCCCAATGCGCAAGTGCGCGTGTGCAAAACGCACTTTTTGTTTTCCGAATTGGGGACTCCCAATGTTAATTTCAGATTCGGAGTCCACGCAAAATGTATAGAGAAATGATCGACCCCCCCCCCCCCCCCCACCCTTCGCTGTTGATTTTTCATCCATCTATTCTCGAGGAGCCCCTAAGAACGTGTAAAAAATTTCAACCCTCGGGACCATCAAGTACCGGAGTTATGGGAGTTCGCAAATTTTTGAGTTTTTGGTTTATTATTTTCAATAATGAACCATTGGAATCGAGCATGACAAAAAAAATTCTAACCCCCCCCCCCCCCTCAAATTTTGATTGTTTACGTTTCAAGGAATGTAGAATCCGAAAATGCAATAAAAAAAATTTCCGTCGGTCCGCCGTACGCCGTACGCCGTACTGGCCACTTTTCTTAGGTACCATGAAAAAAAATTGATGAAATTCGGGTTATAGGTTCCGTTCGGGGAGTAGTTGGTCCTCGAAGCTCGGCGTTACTGTCAGTCATCTCTAAGGGGTGAAAAATAGGTGTTGAAATTTTCAGAACGCCGTAGCTCGAAAACTTTCGATAGAAGGTTATGGTTTTTTTTGCGTTATTAAATTTGTCTTGAGCTAAACAATTTTTTGAGACCACCCGGAGCATTTTACGTCCAGCCGTTCGTGAGCACCAAAAAGCTTCGTCAACGCGATCATGGATCAAACTGTATAAATCCGTCCCAGTGATCATCACTAGGGAGCACCTGATTATAATCAAGGATGGCTGTATGAAGTCGAGTTGGTTATTCTGCGATATTATTTCATTTGATAATTTATTGATGGATTATTGGATTTTGTTGGTAGGTACTTCTGAAACTTGAACAAACGTTGAAGTATTATTGATGAGTAAATTATTACACAGTGGTAAACTATTACACAACGGCAAATTATTACACAACGGTAAATTATTACACAACGGTAAATCATTACACAACGGTAAATTATTACACAACGATAAATTATTACACAACGGTTCATTATACTTGACCACGAGGGTAGGAACTGACCACAGAAAACAGTGATCTACGCAGAAGGGGCATCTATTTCACTCCACATCAACAATTTTCCTTCAGAACTTCATCATTTGCGTTTCTTTTTGCCATTTTAGTTACTGTTTGTCATCGACAGAATTATTTTAGCAACATTTAACTTGTGATTTAGGTCGGTACCCAGTAACGAGTACGGGGTTAGGTACTAACCTACGGATGGTCTACGATCTACATAATATATATAGACTAGTACATATTATATTATATAGACGGGTTATCTATACAGAGAGCTGTGATCTGTAACAGAAGGGTATTCTGTACAAAATAATAAACCGTTGTGCAGGGATTTGCAGCGTTTTTAAATGCTCCAGGGAAGTGCAGTTTGTGCATTTTGTCCCCCCCCCCCCCCCCCGAGCTGTTTTCTTGGGAAATTTTTTAAGAGATGATATTTGGCACATTTTTTACCGGGGCTCCCTGAGGAAGTGTTGAAAATGTGAACCCCCTCGGTAGAATGTTTTTTTTTTTAGGTAAGTAGGTAATGATAAAAACATTTGTAGGTAAGTACTTGGAAATTGTTTTCAACTTCATATCAATGCAAAAAGATGTGATAGCCCCCCCCCCCCCCCCATAGAACCCTGATGTCCTAAATTTTCCGCCATAAAAACCTCTTCAACCGCAAAAAGGCTTGATATCCCCTTTCCCAGCCAAAACAGCATGCTCGATGCTTCGCACCTCCCTGTTGGATGTGCATGTAGAAACCTATTCTTCCTCCTATGTTGGATGTGTGTATAGAAACCGGTTCCTTCCCCCAAACCTTGAAATTTCTCTCAACTCTTTATGGCGGGCAGTTTTTTGCCCCCGCAGGCGAAAAACAGTTTTGAATTGAGGAAGTTATGCTTGTCCTTGTAGCAAGGACTTATGGAGGCACAGACGGACAGACAGCAAACCAAACCAAATTTTTTCAGAGAGCTCTAAACCATAAACCGCGAGTGGAAATTCCTTTCTAAAGTGAAATCAAAGGTTTTGCTACCGTGATAGACTCGGAAGCAAAATCGAAATTATCGTGGGTCAAAAATCGCCCAAAACCTTTAAAATAAGAAGGTAGTAGGGATGTGGCGTTCAGCACTGAACGGATCCGAACTGATCGGATCTTCTAGTTGAAGGTATCCCAACTGAACCGATGACCAGAGAGTTGATGTTCTCGCTGAATGGGCGTTCTTACCTCCCTCCATTTTCACAACTCCTCAGTCCCACCAGTCACCCGCTCATCAGCCCCTCCGTTCCCATCGTTCTTCCCTTCCACAGCCGCAGGATTCCTATCTTAGTTCACATAGTACATACTACGTGCTTCACAGTTCACCTTTCGAGCTTTCTACGAAGTGCGTTCCCCCTTCACCTTGTTCTGTTCTAACAAAAATGTTTGAAAATAAGTGCGGTGTGGTTTCATTTCAATGTTGTGGATGGAGGAGCCTCGGAAATATGCCGAAATAGACCGAGTAGTTGAAATTAGCGTTAAAAACTCCAATGCTTTGTAGGTAGATACTAATTTTTCCATGCATAGGTCAGCATAGGTAATGATTTTGCTTTGTATACTATCTAGTTAGTCTCTTCTTCTTGTACTAGTCTAGTGCCTAGTCCCTGAAGCTTTTCTGATTTTATATAGTTCAAAAATCATCGTATTTTCGTCCTATTCTCCAGAACAGAATCTGCAGAATATGTGTGTTACCTAAAATAATTACAAAAAATGAAAGTACATATTGAGCTATATTGAGCTAACTGTTGTAACTAACTTGTATAACTGTTTAATTGAATAAAACCTATAAACCTCGTTTTCCTGATTTTTAGAGCAGGATAATTGGAGAGACTCGGTTGAACTGTTGAACGGGTGGACGTGCCTCAAAGAACTTTTTTCTTTTTCTTTCTGAAATTTACCACATACCACTGAAAAGTCGTGAACACAGCCCACAAGGCATAGGGGTCCCAAAACGAACGGGGGGGAGGGGGAATTAATTGTTCATTCTGAAGGGCCCCACTTAGTAAGTTAAGTTTCTTCAATATTTTTTAATTTTTGTTTTGCTTTGTTTACACCGAAGTGACTGAGGCCATCCGAGAATATCCCTGTGCTCCTTGCGCCCAGCCCAACATTGTCATCTAAGCTCCAGGAGCTTGATCAGTGTCTCGGAAATGTAATAATACTGTCTTCAAATCAGGTTATTGTGCGTATGAAGTACTGTATGATTAGCAGATAGACTCGTAGTCTGGGAATCGCGCATAATTAATGCCCTTCTGCCGTTTGAACGACATGGAACGTCAAAAGGTGGAATTCATCCTTCTCCAAGTATAAGTTTTACAATGGAAGCAGGCAGAGCACTTCCAGGATTGGTTTCAAAGTGAGCGAGGTCAAAGGTCAGAGGTAGCTAATGAGCTCCTCGGCTGCGAGAGCCCGCGCTATCTATTCCAAGCATGCATCACAATTACCCGGGAAACACGTAGCTTAGGGTTCGCATTAATGGTGAAATCATTTAGTGAGCCCATCAAGATTACGGTCACTTTGCCTGTAACCCTCGGGAGATGTTGTATCGGGGAGAATAAAAATTACGCTCATTCGCGTGTTCGCGTTCTCCCTCACCTTCCTCATACCATCGATGTGCGTTTACACCCAATTCTGGCCATTTTTCACAAAGTCACAGCCAGCGTACAGCCACGATAGATCAATTATTATCGACTCCACTACCTCGAGAGCACTGCGAGCCCTTGATTTCTTCCAGAGATTTTACCAGGGATCTCACTCATTACTTGAAGCTATTATACATGCCTGTCCTTCAGGTTCACTTTACATGTCCGGATTAGCCTTTAATCCCCAAACCCTTGCAGGAAGCGGGAACATTGGCCCAGTTTAGGTCCGCCCGGTTTCAAGTTTTTGTGATCCAATTCCCGCAATGGTCAAAAATCGGGGAATCGTTTTGTCGATCAGAATAATGAAGTTTGTTTGAAAAATGAATCGTTTCTACGGGGCCGAGTCCGAAAATTGAAAACTCTTGGAGGACACAAAGGTTTCATCTACTCTTCTTCACGTCACAATGAGCTACTGGTTTATTACGTACGTATGATGACCAAGTAGGTATGCGCACATTTTGTGTAGGTAAGAAGGTAGACAAGTGTGATACTACTTCCTTTTATAATGACATCCATTCAGTTGATGTACCCAAATGTGAACATGTAGGTAAAGCGGTCGACGTAGCTATGCATAACACTGGATGAAGCAGAGGTGGCTAAATTAGCTCACAATATTAGTCTAACCTTGATACCATGAATCCACCGGTTATCTTATTAGTCATCTGTTTGAGACCGACATCGAACCAAATAGTCAGCGACGGAGGTGATTCGAAAAGGGAATCTCACCTGCTCTGATGGGAATGTAATTGTCACGATAATGATACGAGCACCTATCACTGCCATTTGATATCATTGGTAAATTGATTATCAACTCCACGCATAATGATCACACAAACCAGTTTGGACGTAATTGATTTCTTATCAGTTCTACAACTCTTCAAAGCGCTTTTCTACTCTTGTACGAACCTTTTAAGGTCAAACGCACATTGTCTGTGGATGGGGAAACTCAAATGAATCTCATTAGACATCAAAACACGTTCAATTCACGTTAGGTACAAATATATGGTAAATATAGGTAGGTAACACATTTATATTAACTGAAAAGAGCAATAAGTATAATATAATGTAGATATTCGTAGTTGGAAGAAAAATGAAATAAATCTTGTCGTGTGACAATTTTGAAACAATCCATTACCTCACCGCCTTGGGTTGGCCATGTATTGGCCTCTACCAACGCCATTGTGGTCTTACGTTATTTAGCCACTAGTTTTTCAACCGGTTTACAACCCCCTGCCCACACTTAGCCTCTGACAACGTAGTATCAAGTGAAGAAGCTTGAAAACACAGTTGAACAGGCAACTCAGGGACTTGAGCGTGAGGCTGTGAGAATGAAGGCGCATCCCCGACGTGGATAGTGCCAGCAACGATCATTTATTACGAACGTCTTCGCCTCACATTTTGAGGCGAAGGAAGCTACATATCTTCAATTCCAACGTGAAGTCAGTGCTTCTATACGGATTTAAGATCTGGAAAGTAACTGTAGCAAATAACTAATCGCCTATAGGTCTTGGGCGGAACAGGTGCCTTCGGCGGATCATGAAGATCTGATGGCCTGAAACCATCCGAAATGAGGACCTCTGGCGGCAGACAGAGCAGGAATATGTCGGTACTGAGAACCTCCAAAGAAAGTGGAGATATATTGGCCACACACTCCGCAGGGATGACACCATCGATAAAGACGCACTGGAATGGAAACTGCAGGGAGAACGAAAGCGGGGAAGGCCAAGAATTTCTTGGAGGCGATCCGTGGAGAAGGAGTCATAACGTGTGGGGCATTGCATGTCAAAGAATGAATCAATGACGAAGTTAAACAAAAATAATGAACGCGCAAAAACTATAACAAACCTTACTCGTAAGTAGTAACCTTACTCGTAAGTAATAACCTTACTCTGGTGAGTATGGTAATGGTAATGGTGGAGAAAACCATTAGGGCCATCTGCTGCCACCGGCTAGCCTATTAGAACCCATACCCGTGCAACGTCACAGGGAACAAGAGGGCCCCCATTCCCCGCCTCTTTTTTGAACTCACTTTTTGAAAGTCTCTCAAAAAATGAACGAGGCATGTTTTCGCGATTCAGCCCTATTATATGATAATTGCCCATTAGCATGGACTGCTATTTTAATTACACATGCCCGAAAGTATGGCCAGTCCATTCCTGCCACCCATGGTCAATACTAATAATTGGAAACAGATCTAGGATAACTACAAGAATAGCTTAAGTTCTGAACGTGGCCATAGGACCATACTGGACTCACCAATTTAGCACAAAATATCTTAGTTAGGACTGGATTTTTTAACGCGTGCAGACGTAATGGCACCAGACCAGGACACAAAACCAACAGATATGTCTACAAAATACCCCAAGGACACCCTTCCCTTATTTAGTGATATTACTGATATTCCCTTATTTACTGATAGCAGTAACATTCAGGAAAGCCTATCTCTTTTAATCAACACTCTATCGTCGTACGAAAACGTCGTTAATTTCTACTGCAAATTAGCCACCGAATTCATGCGTTATAAAAATATAGTAAACTAAAATACAGCAAAACAATGACCAGTCGGCTGGTAGCTACCTGAATCTTGAATGGAGAAGCGATTGACTAGAAGCTAGGTAGTTATCTGTGTGTTGACGCTGATCAATCCACAAACAGCAAACAGGACAAAACGCACGTAGGTACCACATATTCAAATCTGTGATCGGAACCGGACTGAACGCAAAACACGCAAAATTTGATGCAAAAAATTGAAAACTGACAGAGAAAGCAAATGTGATAACAAACCAGAAAACAGATAACTGACAGAGAAAAACAAATCAGAAGAAGCATCTCGGATCGAGATGACAAGTTGAATCGAAGGGATCGAATTGATTGTGAAAACGAACGATTTTGGGCTTAAAATCAGATTCTGGGGCAGTGGCCCAATGTAGGCGTGGCAAACAACATTTTTACTCGACTGAGCTTGCGCGGACGGGCCACTTTCGTCAGTTGCCATGGCGACACAAGATCCCAGGACCTGCCAGTTTCAGTTTCAGAGCCTAGATTTCGATTTCGATTACACGACATCGATTACTGTCGCTATATTCCGATAAAATGATTCATCTGGGGAGCTGCAGAGAGCCAACATGACGGAACTACCATAGTGAATATCCATAGCCAGAGAACTCTGGCGAGTCGCTGTTGAACTTTGTGAAAAATGCCAGCTACAGTGTACGGAGGGAAATTCAAATGCCAACTGAACACATGGTTGGAGTTTTTCTACTCTTATTGTTTCTGGGTGCCGGGGAGTGGCCCAAGTGGCCTTATGGACGCAACGCCCCTGTGGACAAAATCCTGACAGTGAAATTCAGTTTAAATTTGCGCCACGATTACCACGGCGCCACCATTGGGAACGGAAAAACAACAAGAACATTTTACATAATAGCACACAACTACAGCACAGCAAGCGGCAAGAACAAGAGCGAGAGCAACAACAAGAACAACAACACAACAAGCGCGAGCAAGAACAAGGGTATGTTATCTGTTCATTTATATTTTTAGGACCATTGTACCATTCTTTTTTTTCTATCCCCACGTTATAATGACCTATCGTTTTGATTTTGCAATTGGGCTTGTCCGTAAATAAAGAAATAACATCCCGACCCACTGAAAATTTTAACAATCCAGCCTGATGACCTAATTTTCAAAAAGGCACAGAAACAATTCCCAACGAAAGTAGGGAGCACCAATCTAATCAACTATCAAACAGGTTGAAACCAGATGCCCCGCTCCCGAGAAAATGCCCCGTGTACCGATTGTCACCCGTTTTACAACAGAAACAGGCAAATTGATAAACAATAGTGGTAAAATGCTTCGCCGATACCGTCTCATTCCCGTGGTTTCTCGTCCCCCGAAAACGAGCAGACAGCCCTAGAAACACCGTGAGAAACTTCAACTAAATTGTGGAAGGCATCGACTAACCACTCCCAACCATCAAAAACTTGCTCAGCCATTTACACGGAGCAAAATATTTTATATTAATTGAATTCAACGCTACCTATCATAAAATTCCCCTCGAGGTAGTGAGGCGAAAGTGAGCAGCATTAGACTTAAGAAAGGGGGCCAATTATAAGCGCATCACAAGAACTGCTGTTTGGTTATCTACTCGTCGAATCTGTTATCTGGTTTCTCGATGATTTACTAATATACTGTAAGACACAATCAGACCATGAACGCCAGTAGGAACAGTCATAATCAGACTGCGCCAAGCGAATCTGACCATTGGCCAAGATAAATGCAAATTTGCTACTCAACGGTCAGAATTCATAGGTCATGTAATTTCCGATGGATAATTACAAACTGGCGATTAGAGAATCAAACAATCACTGGAAATACCCCCACCCCAAACGGCGATGTACTCACCAGAGCAGGGTACACTTTACCCGAGCAGCCTTCTTCTCCTTCTACCGCATCCCATGCTTCAATAATGGATGTTTTTACTAACTGAGGCAGTCCTGACGAGTGACGCATTTCAAATCTTTCCGAGTTTGGCTTATTATTTTGAGTAATGAACCTTAGGTATCGATGATGAAATAAGATTTTAACCCCCTCAAAATTTGAAGGTTTGCGTTACAATGTAGGTACATAGAATCCGAAAATGGAATCAAGAAAATTTCTGACCGTACGCCGTACTTGACACTTTCCTTAGTTACCATGAACCAAAATTGGTGATGAATGGCTTGTAGGTCCCATAACATGAACCAAAATGGATGACGAATGGCATGTAGGTCCCATACCATGAACCAAAATTGATGATGAATGGCTTGCAGGTCCCATGCCATGAACCAAAATGGATGATGGCTAGAAGGTCCCATTTGGGGTCTAGAGAGGTCCGCGGAGCTCGGCCTGTCAGTCTGTAAATGGTGAAAGGGGAGGGGGGGGGCTGATATTTTCAGAATGCCGTAGCTCAAAAACTTTCAACAGAAGAGCTTTTGTGACTTTTTAAAAATTTGATTCCGAGCCTCAGGATTTTTGAGGCCACCTGGAGTCCAGTCGTTTCACAGACGATTATAATCACGGCTTCATGAAATCCAGCTGGTTCTTCCGTAATATTATGTCATTTGAAGAAAGAGGGTTAATTTGTATTTTGTTGACAGATAAGTAGATTTTGTTGAAATCTATTTTTTGACAGATACAACATGTTTGTTGTTCAAGGCCAAAAGAATCATTCAAATAAGGTGAAAACTTGGGAATATATCGAGGGCCCTACTTATGTTCAGCGACCATCAGAATTTCAAAAACGACCGGGTGGGGCCCCGTGGGGTCGAAATGGCGCGTTACAGAGATGGGGGCGGTGGAGAAATGCATATTATTTATGTAACTACAATTCGCGAACGTCAGAAAGCTTATACTTCGACTCTGGTGGCATTTTTGTCGTGTGTGTGTGTGTGGACGTGCGTGGGTAGGTAGGTATCCACCGATCCTTATCCGAACCTATGCTTAGGCAACCAGTATGAGTGGAGAACGCTGCGCCGCCATTTACATTTGGGTAACGAAACTTGAGCCAGCAAAACGTTCACCCCCCCAGGTCCATCAGTCATCTTCTCTGAAGTTTTAGGTTGGGATGCCGTGACGAAGGATGAGCTTTTTGCATTTCGTTCAGTGTGTTTTGGCCTTAATAACTTTTGATCGAACTCAACAAAACGTCTGCATAGGTGTTTCAACATCCTAATTCCACTCACTTGCACTGATTTGGCACAATGGAGTCCCCATTATTCCGTTTTCTGAATTATCGATAATGTGATTCAAGTGTGAAAAAAACAAGGGTTGAAAAATAAGAAGATGCGAAATCTTTTGGCTTTGGCATTTTTTGGGTGTTGAAATGCATTAGCGGCGACGTGAGCTCCGGTGATTTATAATAAATTTTATACTCTCTCCCTCTCCGTGGAGCGAGATTGTGTTGAACTGTTATTCAAAATAAATGATGAGTGACAAGCCTTTTCGTTGGAACGGTGTAGTATGGAAGTGAAGGAGGGGGAGGTTCATCGATAAATCTGCATCTGGGGGTTTTGTACGTGCGATAGCACATTTCAGACACAAATCAGAATTTAGGCTTCAAGATGAGGTTTTTACTGTACAAACCAGACCTGCGAGAATAACAGTTAGCTGAATGGATGGGTAGTATCTAGTATGTATAGCTTCCTCATTTCGTTACATCGATACAAGTGCCCAACTAGTTGGTGGGTCCAACCTGTTCACTACTTGCTGAAATAGGGGTGGTTACAGCCCTGAGGAGGACACAGGACGGCAGTAGATATAACCCGATTGTAGCGCTGCTGGTGAACCTGGATGTAAAAAATGCCTTCAACTCAAGATGCTCAGACATGTTGGAGTCGCTAAATACTACATTTAATATGCCGCCTCTTGCTGTCGGTCATCAGCAAATACCTCGGGGATCACGCACTGTCGTATATGATACTGCCCAGGATGCGCGAGAAAAGAAGGAAACAGCTGGAGCTGCCCAGGGATCAGTCCTGGGCCCACAACTCTGGAACGTATTGTATGACGGAGTTCTCCGACTGGCGATGCCAGAGAATTGCTTCCTTGTGAGGTTTGCAGATCATGTAGCTGTGGTGATATTAGCCAGGACTACTGAACTGGCCCAATCCAAACTCGCTCAAACTATGAGAGATCACGAACTGGATAGGTTAGCATAGCCTGACGCTAGTGGCGGCCAAAACAGGGGTAGTGATTTATTCCTCTAAGCACATGTTTTTGGAAAGTAGAGCTTTTTTTTTAAGTCGATAATATACTGAACTATATTTTTTCAGGAGTAACTAAGGGGAACGTTTACAACCATCTTCTTCGTAACACGAACATATGAGTTTCAGGATCTTCAACTCACAATACTTCCTCCGAAGACCTAAACTCAGCAACTCTTCTCCATCCCTAACAACTGTCGTAGATATTCAAACCTGACCCTTGGTAGAGGCTTCGTCACAACGTCTGCAATCTGCAACTTCGTTTCAACGTGTTGAATGTCCATAGCGCCTTCTTCGTATTTTTCCCGAATGAAATGATATCGAATTTCGATGTGCTTCGATCTGTTGTGGAATACAGGATTTTTCACAAGTTTCAAAGCACTTTCGTTGTCGACTAGAAGAGTGGGCTTCCCTTTCAAAACTGTGAGCTCGTTCAGCAGTCGACTGAGCCATATTAGGTCTTTGGTACCTTCACTTGCGGCTACATACTCTGCATGAGTTGTCGACAGAGACACAGATTTTTGTCTTCGACTCAACCAGGACACCGCTCCACCGCCATACAGGCTTACAGCCCCTGATGTTGACCGTTTCGTGAGCGCGTCACCTCCATAATCAGCATCAGAATAGCTCTCAAGAACTCCAGGCTTGTACCCCTTTTTGTAGAGCAGGCCCAACGAAGAAGTGCCCCTTAGGTACTTCATGATTCGTTTCACTGCTACCCAATCGGAAACAGTGGGCTTTGAGACTTTCCGTGACACAACACCTACTGCGAAAGCAATGTCGGGTCGCGTGACAGTAGCAAGGTACATCAAGCTCCCAACTGCTTGGCGGTAAGGCACATCTGGTCCCAGATCTACATCATTCTGGCTCTGACCTTCTGGCCCAATAGGTACTGTAACCGGATTTGCCTTTTCCATGTTAAAATGCTTGCAAACTTTCAGTGCATAGTGCTCTTGACTTAAGAAAATTGACCCGTCCTTATTCTGCGTAATTTCCATTCCCAGATAGCTTCCAAGCGGACTCTCTGTGATTTGAAATTCTTCACGCAAGTGATTCATGAATCTGGTCATTTCATCAAAATCTGAGCCACTCAATATCCCGTCGTCAACGTATATCGCCAAGAACATCTTTGTCTTCCCCGTTTCGCGATGATACAGACAAGGATCTGCATGACTGGCCTTGAAACCTTGAGACTTGATAAAATTGGTGAACCTTGTGTTCCAACATCTAGGTGCTTGCTTCAAGCCGTAAAGACTTCTTGTGAGCTTGCATACCCGTTTCGTCCCATCGTGGTAACCATCTGGCTGAGCCATGTAAATTTCTTCGTCAAGATTTCCGTAGAGAAATGCAGTGTTGACGTCGAATTGCAAGAGTTTCAATCCCTCACACGCTGATACACTCAACAGTGTTCTGATAGTGTCAAATCTCACTACTGGACTGAACGTTTCATTGTAGTCTATGCCTGGGACTTGAGCATACCCCTTTGCAACTACTCTTGCCTTGAATCGGTCTATTTCTCCATTTGGTTTTCTTTTCAGCTTGAAAACCCATCTACTATCGACCACTTTCTTCCCAGGAGGTAACTGAGCAAGTTCCCACACCTGGTTTTCAGCCAATGATCTCATCTCATCGTCCATGGCTGCTTTCCACTGAGAAGCTTCCTCCGACTTCATAGCTTCTTTATATGTTGTCGGTTCACTTAGTGCCATCATTGCGATATTATTGTCACCCAACTTGTCGTAGACCAGTCTATCAGGTGCTTTCAATTGGCCCCTATCGCGAAGTTGCCTCTGATTGTTGTTTTTATTTGGTACCCCTTGAGCGTTGGAACACCCTGGCTCTGGAATTGGTGCGAAAAGACTCTCATCATGGTCACTATCTTCCCCGGAATGATCATCTTCATTTTCTTCCCCAGAATATTGCTCAACATCCTGCTGCATTACATTTTCCAACTGCACTTCGTTTTCTGTCGGAATTAAACGGAACTCTGCATCATTGGAACTATTTTCAGACTTGGTAACTGACAACACGTTTTCACTAAATACAACATCCCGACTTGAGATAACATCTTTCTTTTCAGGCACCCAAACTCGATACCCATCTCTGATGTCACAGTATCCTACAAAGAGCCCTTTCATTGACTTCGTGTCCCACTTTTGTCTCTTTTTTTTGGGAATCTGAACAAAGCACTCAGTGCCAAAAACCTTCAAGTGGTCGATTGGAACTCTATCTTTACCGAACCAAAGTTCATAAGGAGTTTTATCTTCCTGTGGCGTAGGGCCTGTCAAATTCAGTAAATAGGCTGCAGTGTTCACTGCCTCTGCCCAAAAGGACTTGCTGACCTTTGCCGCTAACATCATTGACCGTGCAGACTCACAGAGTGTACGATGTTCTCGCTCTGCAGGATTTTGCTGAGGAGTATATGTCAGAGTGAATCTATGGTTTATCCCCTTCAATTCAAGCAACTTTTTGACTTGCACATTCTTAATTTCAGTGCCATTGTCGCTCAATATTTGCTTCACCTTATGCCCTGCCATCTCAGCTTCTGCCAAGAACTTCTGAAGAACTGAGGGAACTTCAGATTTTTTTTTCAAGAAATAAACACGACGAAACGACGAATAGTCGTCCTTGAAGACTACGTAATAGCGAGCCCCACCTATGGATTCCACTTCCATTGGTCCACAAACGTCGACATTTATTTGCCCACCACATTCAGTTGGCATATATATCGTACGATCACCAAAGCTTTGACGTGGCTGTTTACCCATCACACAGGCTTCACACAGCGAGGAATCAAACTTCAAATTTATACCTCGGATTTTCAGAAAATTTTGAACGTACCTTTTGCATTGATGCCCTATGCGTTCATGCCACAACTGTAAATTATCTGAGGGAGTAGTGACAAACGCCTCCACCTGTTTCTCAGGTTTTACAGTACGCATCGACATTTTGTACAGTTTGTTCGGAGTTTGTTTTCCTACGATCATGACGACCCCATTTTTCCTTATGGTGCACTCAGTTGCATTTGCAGTAAATGTCATGCCCTTACTCACGGTCGATCCTACTGATAACAGATTTCTACCAATATTCGGAACATACCAAACGGACTGCAAATGGTTTCTCACCCATTTTCCGTTTATGAGCATTTCAACATCAATAGTGCCTTCTCCTAAGCCATAAATGACGCCATCATTCCCGACAAATACTTTTTTCGGTTGAGAAAACTCTGTATATGTTTGAAAATTGTCTTGAAAACTAGTCATGTGAACGGAACATGCACTATCGGCAATCCACAAGCTTGACTCAGATACGTCAGTTGACCCACATACAAAAGTCTCACATACAAATGCAGTGCCTTGGTCACTCTGTTTAGACTTTTCAGGCTTCTTTTTGTCACAATGCCTTGCATAGTGTTCGGTAGACTTACAAATGCTACACCTTCCGCCTTCCTGCTTATGTTTGACGACCTGTGGTTTCTTCTTAAATCCAGCAGTTTTCACTGTAAGCGCGGAATTTTCACCCCCCTTATTTGGAAGTCTCATTTCTATCAAACGTAATCGTTCCGACAGTGTTTCGATCGTGCGTTTCTCCATGGGGACTGATTCCCACACGCTTTTGAACTCGAAGTAGTCGTTTGGCAATGTTGACATTACTCTACTCATTAAAACTAGATCAGGCATAGTCTTAGAAGTCAATCTATCCAACTCTTCATTTGCTTCTACGAAAATTCTCTGGAGACGAGATACGTGAGATACCATGTTCTCTGAGTTGTCAAACGAATAGCTAAAAAACTGTTCTAGTAGTCGATCAAGTCTCTGTCCGGAACTTTGCTCATAAATGGACAATAGTTTTAGCCATACCTGCCTAGCGGAAGTGCAAGTATTGGTCAGCTCGGCGTTAGCCCTACTCAAGCTCTTTATTAAAAGTAAATGTGCCAGAACATCGTTCTCACTGAATTTCGCTAAGTCGGTCTCGTACGCTTGCATTTCAACAGCCTCGGCGCCCTCTTCAGGCCTCACAGGCCCTGTGACTGTACCATCAACGATACCCATCACCTTGCTGTGTCTTAACAGAAGCATTACCTCCTTCTTCCAGCGAACCCAATCTTCTGGACCTTCCAACTTATCTATCTGTAGTTTGACATCCATTCTCGCGACCTTGAACGTCTAAAGAACTTGCCTATATTTTGCGCAGTGAAATCGTCTGGTCCCGATAACCTTTTTGGAAAGTAGAGCTTTTTTTTAAGTCGATAATATACTGAACTATATTTTTTCAGGAGTAACTAAGGGGAACGTTTACAACCATCTTCTTCGTAACACGAACATATGAGTTTCAGGATCTTCAACTCACAATAACATGCCTACCATCCCGCCCATGCAAATCGAAGGAGCCCAGGTCTGGAGCAAGCTAGCAGAAAAATACCTGGGGATCATGCTGGACACAAAGCCAATGTTTTGGGACTATATCATGTAAGCAGCACATAGGGCAGCACAACAAACAACTCCACTGAGCCACCTTATGAGAAACGTAAACGACGCTATACGATCCAAACGTCGCCTCATGATGTCACTGGTGCACTCAATTCTACTGTATGGGGCTGAGGTGTGGGCAGATACGCTGAATATTGCTTATTAAAGGAAGCGTGTGATATCAGCGCAACGAAGAGGAGCATTACAGGTTGCATGCGCCTGCAGGGCAGTATCAGTGGCAGCAATAATCAACCTCGCTGGTGTGGTACCTACACAACTGCTACCAGCAAACCGTAAGCGCATTTATGGTCGAAGAGAACAAAGAGAAAGGATGAGCATTGCCAAGGAAGAGAGAGAAAGAACAATTGCTAGCTGGCAGGAGATGTGTACATGTGAACTGAGAGGGATGTGGACTGCACGGCTAGTCCCTGACATCCAAGTATGGCTCGAACGAAAGCACGGAGAGGTGAATAATTTCTTCTTAACTCAGTTTTCACTTGTCCCCCTCCCCCATCGATTTTTTTAATACGATAATTAAAATCCCTACAGTGCATAATTGAATGTTAAAGTTACGAGTAAATAATTAAAAGTTTATAAGCTGCTTTCTTTTTAATAATGGGCCAAAAAGGCGATATTCGAATCATCCCCCTACCACGGGCTGTGTGCCTTTATTGGGGATCATATTCCATTACACTAATTGATGTAGGTATAGTTCGACATAAATCTGGAAATTCAAATATTTTCATTTCATTTCATTACTTGCACAGGATGGGAAAGGTAGGCGCCCCTACGTGTCACAGCTACCAGGTCTCCACGACCGTGCATCACACATTCTTCAGATACAAACAACGGGCAACAGAAAGGAGTTGGATACAGGGAGCTATGCGTATCAGTAGCCAGTGTCACACCAGAGATATTAGTCGAAAGGATGTTGCAAAGCGAGCAGTATTGGACTCACGTGGCAGGATACGTGGAGAACGTCCTGAAGAAGAAGACGCGGCTCGAGTGAAAGCGGCAAAGAATCGGCAGAGGGAAGAATGAAGAGATCGAAATTCTACCTATGGATCTTAAGGATTTCGTCACCGTATTACGAGAAAAAGAAACGGAAAAAAGCGTTACCGTAGGGGGCATCTAGCCGCAAGTGGTTTGTGTTCATGACGGAACGTTTATTTTCGAATGAAATCTGGGGGGTAACAGTTTAGATCAAAGATCAAAGCAAGGAAACATGGAACATGTTTTTCGAATAGATACATGATAACAGAGGATATGGAGATATGTAGAAAAACGTCAGCCAATTCGAGTAGGCACTATAGCTTCCGCACTTGAATCACATGAACGTATGATACGGGACCATCTGCGATCCAACCCCCGTGTACCCTCACAATTTCATCTCTCTACGACTATTTTTCGCGTAGTTAGAAGCGTTGTAAGAAAACGGTCAACATTTCATGTTTGCGCATGCGCAGAGGGAAATTACAGTAAGACTCCAATGAAGTTTATATGGAACCATCAAAGTATTATACTGATCGACCCTCCAAATGTGAACTCATTTCAACGATAATTAAGGTAATTATGGGCACTCGAAGTATTTCACGTTTGCGCATGCGCAGACTGAACGATTTTCATGATTTTTAAACGGGAACATCTGCGATCCAACCCGCGTATACCCTCAGCATTTCAGCTCTCTACGACTATTTATCGCGTAGTTAGAAGCGTTACAAGGAAATTGTCAACATTTCATGTTCGCGCATGCGTAGACCAAAGTTCCATTACGATTCCGATGAAATTAATTTGGAACTATCAAAGTATTATTCCTGACTGACCGTCCAAGTTTGAACTCATTTCAACGATATTTAGGGTAGTTATGGATGTTCCAATTATTTCACGTTTGCGCATGCGCAGACGAAAGTGACAGTACTTTTTCAATGATTTTGGTATGGGAACATCTGTGAATCAACCCGCATCTGCCCTCGAAAATTCAGCCCACTCTCATCATTATTTCGGGTAGTTATGGGTGTTGCAAGGAATTACCACAGACAGACACGGAACCAAATAAATGTTCCTCGATGTCTGAAACGGAAACTGGTAGTAGAAATTTTCATTTTGGAGCACATGAACTTTTTTTTACTCAATCACGAATCCAAGGCTTCCCTACCCTCGGCAGTGAGGAAGCAAAACATTCACTCGTGCGGCTTCGGCTTCACCTTTCTTCTTTGCCTGATAGGTACTCTGGTATCGCGCCGTCTTCCGTTTCTTTTCTTCCGCACAGTCATTCATTGTGCACAACACACACTGTACACCGTTATGGCAGAAGGACGCATCCCCTTTGCTGTGAGATGACCGAGGGGAGAGGTGGCGCACTCTTGTGAAGGACGGAGAAGGGGGAATCCCACCCATTTCTGGTGGCGCGAGACGAGGGATTGCAACAGTGGGGTTTTTCCGTGCGGATGCGAAAAAGGAAGAGGAAAGGGAAGGAAAAGAAGGGAAACGCGGGGTAGGAGAGGAGGTGTGTTGGGTGGTAGGGGTGGGGTCTTCAGCCCGGTTTACTCCCGTAAAAACATGTTCCATGTTAAAAACGGTTCACTACAGCACAACCAATTTATGATCATGTGTGCGCAGGCTCAGATCTACCGGTGCTTTAATCACACACATTAAACCCTCCTTGACAGATCACCTCCTGTTCGATCTAATCGAATACATCGGGACACGGAAGAAAATTTGGCCCTGGATGTAAAACATTTCCGTTAGTATTATTTATTTTAAGAGGATGAACGGTAACCAGTAAGGCCAATGAGATTGGTACGAACTGAATCACTCGCGATGTAATCGTGGAACCCATTTGGAAAGAAAAATGGAGTTACTGAAAGGTTTTCTTTTTCCACTAATCCGTGAAAAATGCACTGTTATACCGGTTTCGGTGATCTTCAGTAGCAAACAATAAATGAAGGCATACTGAAGAAAGGTGACGTTATAAATAGTCCCAAAAGTGAAAGATGGTCGATTGGAATTGGTTGTGAAGATGAATGGTGAACGGAAAAAAGTGAAGGGGTTCGATTCTGATTGGGTCTGGAAGTGAATGCCAAAAAGTGAAAGGAAGGTAGGGCGGAAGGTGAAAGGAATAAAGCTGTTTCAAATGAACACAATAATGGAATAACGGACTTGAAGGAATTACATCAATCAAAGGTTTACCCAACCTATTACTCTTAATAATTTCGAATTTTTCAAGTGCATCCAACATGCTCCCTTTTGAGCAGAAATGAAGATGCTCAACAAACTATCTGAAAGATCAAAATTGAAGCTATTACTGGATTCATCCAAGTGGCATGCAAAGGGCAAATCACCCTTATTATCCTTGAAATCTTTTCCATGTTCCTTTGTCCTTTCTCTAAACTTCCTACCAGTTTGACAACAATAGTTGAGTCCACAACAACACTTCAATTCATTCACACCACTTTTATCTTGAATATTAATGTCATCTTTAACTGAACTTAATGAAAATCTGAGATTATTTTTAGTTGTATACCTGCTTTGAACCCTTTAGAAGTTAATATTTTACCAATTTTCTCCGAATTTTTTCCATAATACGTTATACTGATCCAAATCTTCTCTTCAGTCTTACCTTCCCGAACTAGGTTTGAAACTCCTTCCCTACTCTTTTTCCTAAGAACCCTATTCCATATTGTATCAATGAGATGACTCATAGCCATTACTCGCCATATAGCCTTTTAATAGTTAACTTAGCGGTAATAGTTAATTTGGCTTTTAATAGTTAAGTACAGCGGCGATAGATAGCTCCTAATATAGATGCGCAAGAAAAGACACGGCACTTTTCCGAATGCATTAGAAAGGATTATAAATAAATAGTAGCCCAAGTGTTAGAACTGTTTTTATCATCACAATTCTACGGTAGAAAGAAGAGAAAATGAACACATGCTTGTCTAAAATCTCAAATTATCGTGCAAATTGGGCATATCGTACATATTACAAACCCCTGAATTATCGTTCAAAACGATAATTATCGTACATCTGGCAACACTTGCTCAAACGCTTTCCAAAGATCTAGATATGGAACCGAAAGCGTCAAAGTAGGTAGGGACCTATGCATAGGTTCAGCCGTAGCAGCCTCAATTCGCCTTTATAATACTGTTCTCTAGTATTTGTAGGACCAGGAGTTGGACAGGAATTGAAGAACTTAGCGGTCGATGAATCAGACTTCGTGAGTGGTCACTAGGGCAGTTCATTCGGGTTCTGTGGGTAAAAGTGTGCGGAGAGAGCTGTGGGGGTACTGAGTTGTTTGTCTTATTGAGGTCCAAATGGTATTTTGCATTTTTCTGCCTTCCCAGGTTTTGGAAATTCGGAAAAATTATCTTGAAGAAAATTTGATTTTATCATTGTTTATTGTATTAGATCTTGGCAATGTACCTCAAAATTGGCAGTCACAGAAAAATAAATCCCCAGCCCCCCTATTTATCAATAATTCTTGTATAGAAATACATGTAGTTCTAGGGGCAATATAGACTGAACATAGAGCAGGCACCTACTCTTTTGTGCAGACAAGTAGACAAATAAACATATTGAAATTATCACTCCATCAACATTGATCCCCATCCCGAGGTCAATCACACCCGACTAAATTAATCTCTTGTTCATTCGGTTCTCACCGCCTCAGCATGAATATTTTGATAATTATTTCTACTATATCCTGAGCCATCATTGTGCATTATATAAATACAAAGCTAAATGTAAATAGCTGAATTATTTCACTCAAATTACACCTTCGATGCTGTAATTTGGCATGATACCTGATTGGTTAAACTGACTAAGAATGATAAACACAGCCTTTTTGGTACCTACAACATGGTAATATTTCCTCTTTCAAAACAAACGGCCGTTAGCCTGCCCTGATGCTACAACTGGTTGGTCCAGTTGTTCATGAGATTATGACTGCGAGCATTAAAGATCCCACTGGCCTCTCACATGACATCAGTGATAGTTAACATCAATCCAACATGAACCATAGTTTTTTGCGGTTAATAAATAATGGGAAACTTGGGATGATCCTTGTAGAGCTTATTACTGAATAAACCACCGCACATCAAATAAAACGAGCTAGGAACTCATGATTTTGCCCTAACTCATAATTCAGTATTAGGTATTATTATAATCATCATTTGATATATAGATAGTAGGTTAGAGTTTATCAAGAAATAAGTTAGTAGGTTATAGTTTACAACAGAAATAAGTTAGTCCTTAGGTTACACCACATGTTACGTGTACGACCTTTATAGTTGTTTTTAGCTAATGTACCAATTAAAATAGGATTAGTCTTTAGCTCTTCCCACAATACAGGACAGACTAACAACTTTATCCTCCCCCTCTCTTCCTTTGTTCCCCTAACGCCAAAACACCTATCACTTCCTTTGTTCCCCTAGACACCTCTCACTTCCCCCCTCCTCATAAATAGGGGCCAACTGACGAACTGACTCCAGTATTCTCGGGGGTCTTATGACTGAAACCCGAAGCGGAAAAATCATTACGGCTGACACCCGACCACTTTCAAAAATTGATGGTACGACTGACACCCATGATTTCTGTCAGAAGTGGACCTACTCTGTGTAAGTGGAAGTGTTTTCAAGAGACAGGCCAAGTTATTATTATTTTGAACAAAAATTTTCTTTTCTTTTATAAATAGTGTTTTCTTTTATGTTTAGTTGCTAGTTATTAATCCTTGTAAATTGGGCAATTTTTGCCCGTATATTAACAATAAATAAATAAATACATTTCTATTGACACCCGGCTACATTCAGAAATGCGTGTTACGACACACACCCGTCAACGAGAGACACCACAAATTTTCCTTCCCAGTTCTGTTCGGCTTTCCTTACGATCTGTAAACATAATGAATGAAGTAGGTACCTACTACCTATAAACGACCCACTAGAACCTTCAGAAGTTGCTTAACTTTTTCGGAGGAGTTGCAATATAACCGGGAGCTTTTCTTTTCACACATGCACGAAGTTTCAATTTTTCTCTTTCATTCAAATCAGCGTTTGCTACATGGGAATGACTATCACTAGCGAATAAGATTTCGCCTTCAAGCGTTTTTAGGTAGGCTTTGCAGTTATATTTCTTCCTACCCGCACAAAACCATCGTTCTCCTAAGAGAAAGCGCTCGCCTCCAATAATCAACCAGCTAGTGACGACGGACTCCTCCGGAAGGCATGGTAATATTAATTACTGAATGTCCGTCCTTACATAATAAGACTCTTCAACTTCATAAAACCATTGCTAGTATTAAGTTTAATAAGGCATGTTTAGCTAATAACATTATTCCTAAGTATGCTACTGTTCAAATTAACTCTCATAACTATTGTGCACATAAAAACGACGGACTCCTCTGGAAGGTACGGTAATATTACTTCTTACACTAGCGGAAATAAGCCGTTAGGTTTAATTACTAAATGTTTGTTTGAAGGACTCTCAAATATATAATATTAGTTGAACGGTTCGCTTTTCTCAGACGCTACTAAGCAACTAATAAAAGCGGTCGGAACGTTGTTTAGTTACAGGCGGGGGACTCGACGGAGCTGAGTTACTATAACGTCCGCCGCGACCTCGTCGAGGAGTTTCAATGGTAATGGGCGAGGGAAACAGGCACACTTCCACGGGTCCCTAACTGTAATGGCAAATCAATGTGTTCGATAAGGAATCCGCAAATTATCGCCCCAAACGCCCCAAGTATTTTAGTTCGGACAGACCCGTCGCGTCACCTCACCAAAACCTTCCTTCCGACGCATACGTTGATTTATGATCGTGCTGGTAAATACCACGTGATGTTACTCCGGGTTGCACCTGCGGCTCGCTCACTCAGATGTGACCAACTTCAGCTGGGGAGTCCTGGACCTTCAATTACCCCCCCCCCCCCCCCACCACAACACCCCGCCAGAATGTCTTTCTGACAGAAGGGGAAATAATGAAGTTAGTAACGACCCAACAAGGTACGGCGCCATCGGAAGAGGTTTATATGCAAGAGTTTGAATAGGATTCATGAGTTCTGCGTCCACTGGGTCCACGACGACTAACAATTTCATACAAATCGGTTGAATATAACGACGATCAGATCCGCGTACGCTCAACCAAAATTACTATAGGTAAAAAATTGTTATAGAACTCAAACGAGGTTCTTGATTTAGTTCAGACGACATCAGTTTGTAGCATAATTTTTTAAAATCACCTGCAGGATTTAACTACAGCATACAGTAGAATCCGCTTATTGTGAACACATCGGGACCAATCGAAAATGTTCACACTAACCGAAAGTTCACATTAAGCGAAGGCTAGAGTAAATATATAACTACACTTTAGGTTTACAATGACACCTCGGGACGCGGGAGCATCCGACCAGCCAAGAAAACCGAAAAACTCGAAAGCGTCCAAGAACACTGCTTACTCGACAGAACAAGTAGGATATTTTACCCCCCCCCCCCCCCTTAACTCGGCCCCCTGAGGGGTCTCCGGTGTTCATTTTTCGTAAACCCATGCTAGAGGGGCCCCTGAGGACGTATACTAAATTTCAACCCTCGTGACCATCAGTTTCCAGAGTTATGGAAGTTAAAAAGGGCTGTTTTTCAAGTTTTTTTTTACTTCTTGTTTTTCTTTGACAGGGCTACGCCTCAGACATAACGGATCGAGCTGAAATGTTACACACACATTTGTTATGCTCCAAGAAATTGCGTTTTGTCGCCTTCCCCCCTCCCCGCCACAGGGGGGGGGGGGTTCTAGGAGTAGGTTAGAGAGAGCTTTAATAGCGGAAATTTGGCAACTTGTTCACTGGGGCTCCCTGAGGAAATGCTCAAAACGTGAACCTGATCCTTTCAGTAGAAGCCGAGTTATAACTGTTTGACAACGCCGCAAATAATGGTCAAAAAATCTAATTGGCGACACCACGTTTGGAGCACTGTAACTTTCGCGTACTGCACTTTTGCAGCGCTTTTGAAAAGAGTTGAAAACAAATTTCCAAACAAATTTTTCAGAAAAACTTTTTTCAAATTTAAACCAATTTTTTTCGAAAAAATAAAAGAAAAATGCAAAGAAAACAATGAAAACTTTTTACTGTGAAAAAATGTTTACGGAGAGAAAATTTTGGTGGGTAAGTAGACGTAGAATCTGGAGGGATGAGTCAATGCCTAGTGAGTGGAGTACAGCCCTGATTTGTCCGATCCACAAGAAAGGAGACAAGCTGAATTGCGAGAATTACAGAGGGATATCTCTGTTGAACGCAGCGTATAAGGTTCTCGCGAGGATCATTGCAACACGACTGAGCAATTTCACCGAGTCTGTTCTTGGTGATTATCAGTGTGGGTTTCGAAAGGACAGGTCTCCCACCGATCAGATTTTCACTATCCACCATATCCTACAGAAGTGCCATGAGCATGGTGTCGACATTCACCAGCTGTTCATCAATTTTCGACAGGCTTGCGACAGTGTCTTCCGTCCAAAGCTTTAGAAAATCATGGCTGAGTTTGGAATCCCCCGGAAGTTGATCAATCTCGTGAAGATGACCCTCGCCAATACGAACTGCAGAGTTAAGGTACAAGGAAGGATTTCTAACCAGTTCGAGGTGGAAAGGGGCCTCAGACAGGGGGATAACCTTTCATCTATGCTTTTCAACTTATGTTTAGAAAATGTGGTGAGCCATTGGGACCAATCCAAATGGCACCATTTTCAACCGGACTGTTCAGATTTTAGCCTACGCAGATGATTTAGACCTGGTGAGTAGGAATAAGAGCTCCTTAAAGACTGCGTGCCGCCAATTGAAGGAGGAGGCCGGGAGGATGAGCCTGAGCGTGAACACTGAGAAAACCAAATACACGCTCATGACCCGTGAAGACAGAAGGAACCAGAGCTTCATCTGTGGAAACGAAGTGTTTGAGTACACCCGTGAGTTCAAGTACCTGGGATCAACAATCACAGACGACAACAGCGTATCCACAGAGATAATGCGAAGACTGGTAAGTAGACGTAGGTACTGAGAAAAAAATTTGTAGGTACTGGGAAAGAATGCTTACTATATCAATGCGAAAAGATGTGGTATCCCCCCTCCCCACCATCACACCAAAATCCTGTTGAAAAAATTAACACTTGTATAAATTTACACGCCAAGAAAACCTCCTCAGCCGCAAAAAGGATTGATACCCATTTTGCCGGCCAAAGTAGCTCCACACCTCGCTCTTGGATGTGCATGCAGAAATCTGTTCCTTCCCCTTATGTTGGCTATGTGTATAGAAACCTGTTCCTTCCCCCCAAACCTTGAAATTTCTTTCAACGCTGTTTGGCTGGGGCTTTTCGCCTTGGTAGGGGGGGGGGGGGGCTCCTATTTTCAAGAACATTCCTGTCGTATCGTTCGTAGTCGTATTGGGAGTTGAAATTCGTTCAAGTACTTTAAAAAAATGTATATTAGGATATCACATACCTACCTGTATCATCAACAATGATGAAACATATTGAACACTATGACGAAATTATACTTCCATCATGCCCTCAAGACTGGATGACAGCCTACTTATAAGCGTACCTATGTAATGTGAGACGTTGTTGTTCACATCACAGAATTGATTACACTCAAATCTGTAGCACAATATAGTTTGTAATCATATTTATCTACCTGGAAGTCAATCGGCATTCAGTTGATTTGGGACCTGAAACACAAAAGAGAAATTCATGAGGAACTGCAATACATGCCAAAGGTGGGAGAAGTTAGCACCGTGAAAATAAGAAATCAATCAAATCCAATATTTTTTATATGTGAGTGAGGGGTGCCAAATTCGAAGTATTGTGGTGAATCTTATAGTACTTAATGTAAGTCCTTACTAGGGAAACTAGGTACGGTAGTACTCATGTGTCTTCCTGGTAATCCATAATGTAAAACTAAATCCATCTTTCGGGGTTGCGAAATAACTCGCAATGGACCAATATAAGTTTGCTTTCCCTTATTCCACTTTGCTTCAAAGTGAGGTAATTTAGTGGTAAATATTCAGACTAGGTACGCTGGTACATATTGATGTAGATGTGGTAGAATGTGGATTCGAGCGTTATTAGTTTGAGGCTTGATACTATGAACATTTTTAAGTCGGAATTGCGTCGTTTGAAAGGTAGCTTCAGAGAGTTTTTACGGGAAAAATTTAAAGTCATGTAGCGAGATCACATCAGCGACATTTTGAAGTAATGCATCTTTCCAAGCTAATCGTTATACAATCTACTAATCGAACAAATTGCCATGGGCTTTAACCATAATGATTCAGACTTGATCACTTGGTTGCCGTCCTTACTCCCCAACAGTTTCGTTTTTTTCGCATACATATTTTAACATGGAACATGTTTTAACAGGAGTAAACCGGGCTGCAAAACGTCCGCATCCAGTCCAGGGGAACTCGGATCCCCTCCCCGTCGCCCACACAGTTCTCCCTCTACCCCACTTCTGCCACCCAACTCCGAAGAGAGCATGGCCAGACCCCACTCCGCCGAAAACTGCCGAGGTGGTTCTACCTACCCGAAAAACGCCAAAAACAGCTGAGGACGTGTATTACGTGACATTGCGTTCGGTCGCTGGTCCGAGGCTTGGAAATCCCACGACGTTTTTTTTGCTTCCTCACTACCGAAGGCAGGGAAGCCTTGGATTCGTGGTTGAGCAAAAAAAAGTATGTCCTCCAAAATGAAAATTTCCACTACCATTTTCCGTTTCAGACATCGAGAAACATATTTGGTTCCGTGTCTGTCTGTCTGTGGTAATTCCTTGCAACACCCATAACTACCCGGAATAATGGTCGAAGTGGGCTGAAAATTCGAGGGTAGGTGCGATGGTCCCATACCAAAATCATTGAAAAAGTACCGTAACTTTCGTCTGCGCATGCGCAAACGTGAAATAATTGGAACACCCATAACTTTTTTTTTTTACAATTATTAAACGAAGTAAATCATTACAATTGCAACAATACAAATAATTTTCTTATGCTTCTCCCCGCACTAAGTAACACTTGTGACGCGGGGAGGAGTTGTATAAACTTTGTATAAAAATAAAGAAGTGAGTTACCGGACTACGCAACAGCCCAGCGTGATTAAAAAATCAAAAGACAAAAAATAAAAAAAAACAATTTATATGAGCTGTACAAAACTTATTTTAGAAAAGAATGAGAACTATCGGAGCTTAGTTAATAAGTTAAACTGACTAAACAAATGAGCCTCTATTTTAAAAACATATTCTAACCTTAAATTTAAATTGTGTAAGTCTTAACCTAAGTACATTTTCATCAAATAAGCAACTATTAAAAACTTTTACCCCCGTATAATCGTAACATTTTAGACCGGCTGTTGTATATCTCCTTGGCAATGTTATTTTAATTTTACTATCCGACCTAGTGTTATTTTTTACTCTCACCAGTTTCCCAGCTAAGCTAACTACCCTAAATATCGTTGAAATCAATTCAAACTTGGAGGGTTGCTCAGGAATAATGCTTTGGTAGTTCCAAATCAATTTCATTGGAATGGTAATGTAACTTTGATCGACGCATGCGCGAACATGAAATGTTGACCATTTCCTTGTAACGTTTCTAACTACGCGATTAATAGTCGTAGAGAGCTGAAATTCTGAGCGTATACGCTGGTTGGATTGCAGACGGTCCCGTTTCAAAATCATGAAAATCGTTTAGTCTGCGCATGCGCAAACGTGAAATACTTGGAGTGCCCATAACTACCTTAATTATCGTTGAAATGTTGGAGGATCGATCAGTATAATACTTTGACGGTTCCGTATGAACTTCATTGGAATCTTACTGTAATTTCCCTCTCCGCATGCGCTAACATGAAATGTCGACCGTTTCCTTATAACGCTTCTAACTACGCGAAAAATAGTCGTAGAGAGATGAAATTTTGAGGGAACACGTGAGTTGGATCGCAGATGGTCCCGTATCATAACGAACCTACCCAACTAGTCGATACGTTCGTGTGATTCAAGCGAGGAAGCTATAGTGCCTACTCGAATTGGCAGACGTTTTTCTGCATATCTCCATATCCTCTGTTATCATGTACCTATTCGAAAAACATGTTCCATGTTTCCTTGCTTTGATCCTTGATCTAAACTGGTATAATCCGGGGAGATTTCATTCGACAATAAACGTACCGTCATGAACTTTAAACCACTGGCGGCTAGACGCCCCCTACAGCAACGCATCTTTTTTTATCGTACAATATTTTTTTATCGTATCATCATATTTTCCATTTTTGTTGATTTTACTGACCTTATTCCCATTTTCAGCAAGTCTTGAATAAAATAAAATAAGTAAATAAATAACAAATAAATTGTTGATTTATTTTTGCTCAGAAATATCTTTGGCTTTTGGAATATTAATTTTTGGTCAAGTGTCGCCATCGCATACATTACAGCTTAGCGATTTTCAGTTATTTTTCGCTCAGGAAGCGGAGTAATAATGAAGTTCTGTTCCACGAATTTTTCGGAAAAAGTCAAGGAACAGGAGTCTATATAATAATAAACGTCCTAATCATTGAGCTCTACGAAGTGGAAAGTGCAAGTGGCCCGTTATACGAAATCTTGGCCCAATTTCCAATGCTCAGTGTACAGGGGAAACCGTCTTAAGGCACTGACATGGTACTCGTACCAAGTGTTTGAAGGGAAAAAAGGCCCTGCAAAACCGTTCGAGACTCGCGAAGGTGGACGATGGAAGAAGGAAGGTTTTCCTGGATGGAGGCCGACCCCCAGAGAGCTGTTCATCAAGGAAGGGAAAAACGATTTCATGGACAGGAGGCTTTTGGATCGACGCTCACCGTGATGACATCCGCGGGACTCGGGCGAAGTCAGGTGGAACGTGGAGAGAAAGGGGAAGCGGCCCGAAGAGTAACGACTCGGCACACCAGAGGCCTATGGATTATCCCAAATTTCAGTCTAATCTAAATAACATATGTCTGCTATAGTGTGGCTCGTAACAATGACTAAATACCCGTAGCAATGGCTACAATTATTAGACTAAAATTATTCTTAAGTTTTATAGATGCCGAAATCAAAGTCAAAGGTAGCTACGACAGATTATGACTCTGGGATGCTCAATACCAAAGATAGGTCGGCCGAACAATCCAACTGTCCAAATTTATTTCATATATTCAATTACCTTTGAGAAAACAGGGGAACCGTAGATTTCATCGTTCGTTCATGGCTCATTTCACAGAATGGCCCTACAACATGGAGTGAGGATTCTATTTCACTTATTCCATGATGCCAATGCAGAAGCGGTGACCCTGGACCCTTATCATTCAATACAACCTATCAGCCATAGCGAGAAGAAAACTGAACCAAATGTAGGAATTGTATCTTTTCCTTTCGTATTTGTATGCCCTCGAAATAATATATAAGATAAACATATAAGATTGGGGAAATATCGAGCAGATATCTACGAGACCTGGTCATTAAATAATTGACCTAAAAAAAGAAAATTTTACTTTAGGGCTCTGGGAATGATCATAAGTGCAAGACAACTGTTATCAGTGTTGGCACCAAAGGCAGGGTTTTCTTTCACTAAAAACCAGTTACCCAAAATACCAATAATTTTATTATAATCCTCTTTAGAATAAGTCAGACAAAAAGAGCAGGTATAACTTCTACAAATAAAATGAGGAACTCCGGGCTATAACTAGGTAGGTACCCACAAATTATACAAATGTACGTTTGCACTTTCTGCATTCCTTTCTTCTATAGCAAGTTCATTAAAATGATGCGGTCTGACCATTTCCAAGTGACGAGGGGAGCTGCACGCGTATAATGTGTGATGTGAGCAACCAGAATGACGGGAATCGACGACTGATATTCAAAATGATGAGAGATGATGAGACCACGATAACGGTGCAGCCAGATAAGCCATTTGGAGCTGTTAAAAAACAATATGGGAAATTTGTATGAGGGTTGGCTCCAATCAGGGGTGAATCGACAGCAGGTAGAGTATAACAGGTAGTTTGTGCTGTTAGGTTGCATTTGGAGGAGTCATAACTTACGATGAATTGTACAGAAATGTTGTAGACGGAGGCTCAAATGCAGTCGGGATGCTGATGGTCCGTGTACGAAGCCTTGGAAAAAAGAGGTGCTGATGACCCCAGATCGAATTTTGCATGTATGAGATACTGATGGCACTTCACAGACAACTGACGAGTTTCCCGAAATTCGCAGACCAGAAGAAATGGAGCAGCGGTAGATGGTGTCCAAGTGGGGGGGGGGGGAGGGGGTTATCGCGCACAAGGGTCACATGAAGACGTCACACACAGCACATAGTTGCTTATACGTCCAGATCATCAAAATAAAAATAAAGAAACGCTTGGGAGTTGACAATCAGGACTGAGACGACTGAAACTTCTACATACTGAAATCAAAGTCTCAGTTTAAATCAAAGTTATGGAATGTAAGAATGTTTCTTGTGAGGGGAACGTTTTGTAGGTCATTTAGTTCGGATGTCAGGAAACCGGTATAAAGGGTGATTGGGGAACGGGATGAGACGGCAGTGGAAGTGTGAGGCGTTCACTCTATCGCATCAGAACCGATCGAGTTCGTCTTGCCAGTGCCCATACGAAGGTGCCTCGGCCGCTCTACTAGACCCCTTTCCTACCGGATGAATCAATCTACACCGCAAATACCGCTTCTATCTGATTCATGTAGAGCTTTTACTCATCCCCCCACTCCCCTCGCCGCAACACACCCCGCTCCCGACCTTTTTTAACAGGCCGTCCCCATCCATTATTCAACCCTAACCAACCTTCATATACTTCAGGCCTACGACACCAAACACTTGTTAGACAGACGTTTCACCCAGCTGAATCATTACAATCTCTCGATTCAAAAATACAATCATTCTCCAACCAATTGATTTTACATCCGAGCAAAATATAAAATTATAGTGAAGCAGCGAACGAACTAACTAGTGAGTACCAGTTACCTATATTAGTGACAGCATTTCCACCTCCTCAGGAAGCCCTCAAAGAATGACATTATGGAAAAAAAAGCAGTTTAGAGTAGTTGGTTGTAAGAACACTCTTTCTTACTGCTAGGTGCTTTCCCTGGTCCGAAAAGGTCCTTCTTCAACTTTTAAGACTGGAAACTGGTACCTAATATTTCATTAACCCCTTGGATATTCTGTCCAATCATTGAGATACCACCTCTGTCACCCTCGATCATAATTAATGGATGGAGACATACCTTTAAATTGCATAAAGATCATCCAGCATTCCCACAAGGTACGATCCCCGACTAGGAGTGGGACCAAGTCATTGGATTTTTTTGCGGCCGTAGGATTATCCAATAAAACCTCTATCACACACTTCGAGCATGGACTACTCTAAGATCATTAGGCAGTACATTCAGTTCTTCACTTTATGCCCAAAATGATCATCAACTGACCTACCCTTCTATGAGCCAACGTATAAGAAAACAATCTGACACTCTACCACCTTCAACTCCGTTGCTCGCTGAGAGATAAAGAGACGTTGATAGTGCTGTGCTCGTACTCGCGAGGAAGGCAGGCGTTCTCAGATGACGCCACGCTGATTTTAAACTCTTTGGGCGCTAAAATAATGAGAACCTTCAGCTGAAATTGGCATTTAAGGGTTTTCGAGAGTTGAGATCCGTTTCTTGGGTCAAAAGTCATTCCTATACCGTCAACTGCCAATTTTCAGCTGAACGGTCTCATTATTTTAGCCCCCAAAGCCAGTTTTAAATATTTAATAATTTAATAACTTACTCGCTTATATTTAAAATATAAGCGAGTATATTTAAAACTTTCTCGCTAGCGAGTCATCTACCGGCGATTTGAACCCCCCCCCCCCTCCGGCCGTTTAGAACTCCATATTTCACCATTTTTGAAAGGTGCTTGTGATATGTTACCGATTTTCTGGCAGAGAAAATTAATCTCTGGATTACACCCCACCGGCATTTCCTTCAGATTTTTTTGACTTAATGCCGAAAACGCAGAATAGCTCTTCATCTACAACACATGACTGCCAAGGGTAAACCTGTTATATTCAACGCCGATAGGTACCATTATTTTCTGGTTAATCGGAAATGTTCATCTAATCATCTACTCTCTGGTCGACTCTCAATTCAAATCCAGTGGCGGGAAAGAAAAAAAAACAAAAAACAAACAGCTGGGGGAGTTTGAAAGCTATGACATACTTTACCACCATAGCTATAATTTATCATGAGCAGGTATACAACGTCAGTTGCAATCCTATCGACCTATTGTGCATTCATTTCTCTCTTGGGATTACATGTTCATGTAAAATTCCAGGGATTGACTAAACTCATTCCCTATGCATTGAATTTCATCGCATGGATTTTTCAGGGGTTATAGCAGTGGGCTTTGTGTCCACCAAAGAGATATCAGCTTATCTCAGATTCACAATACATGAAAGGCGATAAGGCGCCCTTATTAGAATATTTATAACAGTTTTAAGGGGAGGAGAAAAGGAATAAGAAGGCTATTGTTAGTAAACTCGGTAAGTAGAAGTGGTGATGCTAAGCCTCTCACGCAAAGGTAAGGCATAGCTCTCCGTTATATTCGCATCACGGATTCACCTCGTACCCCCGCCATTAATACACAGTCCCTTACACTAGAAAGATATATTACCCTTCGGTTCGAGGCTTAAGGGTTACTGTTATTAGAGGTTTTTTAATAGCCCTCTTTCACGTATCAATGACTTGGGCGTTTCGGTCGTAACGCTCCACTTCACAACTCGATTGCCTTTCGAATATTGTGGGAACCGCAGAAGACATATTTTTTAAATCTTCCTAGTTGGTACTGCAGACCACAGCTACCGCAAGTTATTTGCCGCCCACCTTTTTTTTACTGTTCAACGGATGGGCTTACATCCCTGCATATTTCACACCTTCATACGACATGACATCTGCATGAACATGGATCCACTTCGTGACCTTTATGAAAGTGGAGGACAGTACGATTTGCAATAAGAACATCTGGTTCAAAGTAATCAATAGATAACATGCCTTGACCCGGATTTCGTTTCTCTGAGCAACCCAATAAAGAAATTCGAAGCAAATCGGTGAAGGGTTCCGGAATGAAAGTGATTCGAGGAAAATAGAAACTTGATTACGAAAGAGGAGGAAGGCACTGAAGAAGATTCGATGAAATTTGTATGAGACCTTCTGTGAACAAGCACCTTCCTATCCGCCTACCAACGTTCTGTCCATCAATTAAGCCAGATCCCTACCTACTACAGTCTACATCGATACCTTTCCTAGTTTCGTTGCAATCATTATCTTTCGTATTATATTGGTGAACTTGCGTCTCTCCTGCCAGACAGATGTTCGATTCCCAGCAAACCTAGGGCAACTCATTATTTAAACAAGGTAAAAAAACGTTGCAGTCCTTGCCACATGGGTTTATTATTCTATTGGACCTACGTACCTACAGAAATGTTGGCTGTTCATTTATTGGGGGGGTAAGAATTTTTTTTTTCTTGCTCGATTCCAATGGTTCATTATTGAAAATAATAAACCAAAAACATGGAAAACGATACCTCACAAGCTCATTTTACTAAAACCTCAAAAAACCCTATTTTACACTCATTTTTCCCACATAACACGCCTCGGTTATTCCGATCGGGCGGCCGAGCTTCGGAGCACAAATAGGACCCAAATGTGTTCCAAAATTTGGACCCAAACTGTGTGAGGAAGAACGATGACTTTAGACCCAAATTTAACGTAAATTTAAGGCTGAAACTTCTTTTTCCACTCCATGTTTGGTCTCCTCGTCCTAAAAAACATGGAAAATGATGCCTCACAAGCTCATGTTACCAAACCACCAAAAACCCTTATTTTTACACCCATTTTTCACCCATAACACCCTTGGGTATAATCCGATCGGGCTGCAAAGTTTCGGGACACAACTAGGGCCCAAATGGAGCCTGAGTGCGAAATAACGAATTTTTCAGACCGAAAATGAAGTAGATATACATGATACGGCAGATGGCGGACGGACATTGCATTTTGGTTTATTATTCTCTGAATAATACACCTATGTAATCGCTCAGCAAAAAATTTTTATAACACCCCCTCAAACTTTTTTCTTTTCCGTTTCAAGGTGCGTAGATTCAAAAAATGCAATGTCCGTCCGCCGTCCGCCGTATCACGTGTACAGGCTTCATTTTCGGTCTAAAAAAGTCGTTCTTTCGCACACATGCTCCATTTGGGCCCTAGTTGTGTCCCGAAACTTTTCAGCCCGATCGGAATATTCCCAGGGGTGTTGTGAGTGAAAATGTGTGTAAAAATAGGTACTTTTTGCGTTTTAGCAACATGTTGGTAACATGAGCTTTTGAGGTATCGTTTTCCATGTTTTTGGGGACGAGAAGAACGAATATGAGGTCGATTTTGGCCAAGGAGTGGAAAATTGAGGTTGTACCAGATGTTCAGCTCCCAAAATTGATTTTGTATGAGTCAAAAACCTGCGAAATCGTCTGAAATCACCATCAGTTTGTAGAATAACACTAGAAAAAGTGTCAACACGTGGATCAAGACGATTAAATGGCACTACCAATGATCAAAGTTAATTTGAAAAAAAAAAAAAAGATCGTACCTACCTAATTTGTGTTTTGGGGGCCAAAATTGGTGGAAACCATCAGAAATAGCTATTTCAATTATTTCACATGAAACAAACAATAAATGTACAGCCAACATTTCTGTAGAATAATAAACCCCATGTGACAAGGACTTTGCAGCGTTTTGGAATCTACGCACTTTGAAACTTAAAAGAAAAATTGTTGAGGGGGTATTACAAAAAATGTTTGCTGAGCGAATACGTAAGTGTATATATTATTTACAGGATAATAAACCAAAAAACTCACAGCCATTTAACGCTGGGGCTTTACGTTGAACTGCCCTACCGGCATCGTGAACGTGATAAGAATTTGATGAGATCATTCGCTATGCTTCACTGACCTGGGTTATAGCGAGGGGCGTTGGGATTCGAACCGACGCCGACGGACCGCAGGCACCGTCCCATTCCCAACCACCAAGTGACAGGGCGCTCGGCCACAGGCAACTGATTGTTATTGTTAGAACGGTTCTACGATATATACGTATCAAAGTTTCAAACATAATCGAGAACATTATATAGCGCTCAACACCACCAATTGTCAAATACTACAATGAAATCTGAAAACATGCTCCCAGCAATGGGCGTTTCAACATCATATTTTCTTTCCGAGTCTACTAAGTTGAAAAGTCTTGAGATAATTTTCGGGATGATAAAAAGGTTTGTGGATATTTTTCCACAAATCCGCGTTTTGCGTTTTGGATCTTTCTGAACAAATTTACTTCTTTCTTTCTATCCGTCCTTCTGTCTGTTTCCACGTTTCCCACCAGGCGCATGATGTGATACGAAGGATGGTCCTATATGAATTTCATGAAAATCAGAGAGTAACTTTCTTTTGCGCGAACGCAGAAGTGAACCCCATACGACTTGCATGACTACGGTTTGAATCAACTGATTATGATTACCAGGAAGCTATATGCATCAAGTGACCAGTGTGGCTTCCATTATTCGACCCCAAATCGTAGGGGTAAGAAACTTGAACTTGATATCAACTCAATTCGAATCGGAAGTAAGTAAGGAAACTCTTCAGCCTGCTGGAAAATTACAAAATTGACTAGCGATTACTCCAGTTGGGATTGCAGATTTTGGAAGGACATTCAGATTCGGGTAAAGGGGAGGATACGAAGAAATTATACAGTTATGGTCATTGAAACAGTGACCTAGATTGGTGGCTTAACTGACAGAAAATAAATAACCGTTGCGGAAGATGCAGCGTTTTTCTATTTCAAACGAACAACTCGTGGGTCAGGATGTATGGTGGAGGGAAAAGGCGCGTCGTACCTTTTCAAATGATAATCAATAGTCTCCTCTTCACTCGAAGTTTTGGGTTACTAGTTGGGGGTACGCTTGACTCACGATCCCGAAAAAGGAGGAGATGAAGAGGGTCTGTCACCGAGTCACCTCCCTCATTTGAATCAACGTGCACTATCTCCTCATCATAAACTCTAACAAGCCCCTTGAAACCACAGGGTTATTTTTACCCTTTCTTCTCCCTGAGCTGACACACAACAACCATTATGTCATACTGCTGAGCGGAATATTTTATTTTGCCACGCTGCAACCTTGCTTCGAGGTTTGAGGCTCAAGCTGTTGAGAGGCCTCTATTTATTGCAGCGGATACTTGGAATCCGTTTTACGTTTTTTCGTCTTCTCACTGCTGAGGTGTACACCTAGTAATTGTTTTTTGTATCCAGAAACCCATATGAAGCCCCTTCACTTGTATGCATAACCTTCATATGCATTTCAACTACAGTAGAAGTCGCTTAGTAGAAAGGTGGTTGAAGGAATAAGTCGGATATAAGGATAGAAACATTCAGGTCCCGATCGGCTGTATGTAAACACACAGTGAATTGGCCTGTTATAGTGATCAAAAGGTCGGTTATAGTGATTAGTTTTCTAGTTTTTGGATGTTAAAAGTCGGCTAAATAGGTAGAAAGGGCTGATATCTCCTGAAAATGGTATATATTCACCAAAAGTGGTACCTATTGAACGATGATCCGAAACAGAAGATAACTAACTGCCTATAGGTTTTAATGAAGATTCCCAAAAAAAAATTAATCAAAATTAGGTCAGTTCTGGGGTGTCACATTCGCCAATCTCGGTAAAAATGGCTAAAATCACCACAAAGTAGAAGTCGCTTATAGAGATTGGTCGCTTATAGTGATTGTTTCCAGTCGGTCCCAATTCGATCACTATAAGCGACTTCTACTGTATATAACATGTTATTTATTAAAGTTATGAAGCCACTTGAAGTGCGCCCTCCGAAGGATTTAGTAAAAAAGAATGTATACAGTTCTATTATTATAGGGCGAAGGAGTGGGAGATACTGTATGAGAAATATAAGATTCCACTATTTACACATCGCTACACTTCAAGAAGATCAGATGGAGTCGAAACCGTTGATCGCGGAACTAGACATCAAGACATAATATGAGACATATTAGGCCGAGTTCGGACAAAAGGTGCTCAATTCACAGAACCACCCTCAGTATTTGGCCCTTAGATGTGAAAGTGATGCCGTAAAATTAATCCACTTTAGGGATTACATGCGTTTTAGGTGGGCTTTGAAGATTAGTGGTGACTTAATTGGTGCTGTATTACAGGCCGTATGAGTCCAATAACCAAACTTGTGACTTGTACAGCAGTGGCGAAACGGTGAATCGGTATCATTTTATTGGAAGATAATTATATAGCACTGGTGAATTTGAGACGAGAATATTTAAGAGACGATTATTTAGAGTCGGTTAAGAATGGGATGTGATTTTGTGTACCTAATAATTTCATGTTCACCTCTCAATGAAGAGGTGGGTGGTATAGGAGTTGTGTTACTTTTTTTCCAGTTCCAGTTCAGTGTAGGAACTTATTTAAATTCTGTGGCAAACTGATCGGACGGCCTACGAGGCCACGATTATTGCATGAACCTATATATTATGTAGCTTAGCAACCAGAACTGTATAATTTTGATAAATAAAGGCGTTTTCATTCATTTATTCATTCACAATTTATCGTAGATAGCTACCGTACTATAGGTGCCTATAGGTACCTAATTGTATTAAAATACAAATGTAGTTATATACGATACCTTCCTCCCTTTTGGTTTATTATTTTCAATAATGAACCATTGGAATCGAGCATGAAAAAAAAAATTCTTACCCCCCCTCAAAATTTGATGGTTTACGTTTCAAGGTATGTAGAATCCAAAACTGCAATAAAAATATTTCTGTCTGTCCGCCGTACGCCGTACGGGCCACTTTTCTTAGTTACCATGAAAAAAAATTGATGAAATTCGGGTTATAGGTTCCGTTCGGCGTCTAGTTGGTCCTCGAAGCTCGACGTTACTGTGAGTCATCTCTAAGGGGTTCAAAATAGGGGTTGAAATTTTCAAAACGCATATACCATTTTTTTACGTAAATATTTTTACGGTTTTAAATAGTTCTTGAACTTGCGAGTTTTTTAAGCCCATCCGGAGCATCGTACGTCCAGCCGTTCGTTCACAGTAAGGCCCCGAAGTTTGCACCGACAGGCATTTTCGACTCCAGTGTGAATGAAATTGTATACAATTCAAACCAAATCTCGTAACCAGAGACGCGCCCACAATAGGAATTTGTGAATACGGCCAATCATTGGTAGGGATCACCTGATTATATTGGCGGAGTATGAAGTCGAGTTGGTTGTTCTGTGATATTATTTAATTTGAAAAATGATGGCTCTTTTGGAGTTTGTTGGTAGGTAGTGAAACTTGAACAAACGTTGAAGTATTATTGATGGGTAAATTATTACTACGGTAAATCATTACTCAACGGTAAATTATTACACAACGGTTCATTATACCATCTACGTAGAAGGGGCTGGAGTTTGTTGGTAGGTAGATACTTTTGCAACTTTTTTCACTCCTCATCAACAATTTCTTTTCAGAACTTCATTATGTGTGTTCCTTTTTGTTAGGTACTGTTTGTCATCGGCAGAATTATTTTAGCAACATTTAACTCGTGATTTAGGTAGGTACCTAGTAACGAGTACGGGGTTAGGTACTAACCTACGGAGGGTCTGCGATCTACATAATATGTATATATTATATTATATAGACGGGTTATCTATACATAGAGCTGTGATCTGTAACAGAAGGGTATTCTATATTCATGTTCTTACTAACCGTAAATCCCTTGTGAATCATGCTGTCTGTGACTTTCATGTGTATAAATTACCTAGTAGGTAATAATAAGAGATGAAGAAATGATAGTGAATTTTAGGTGTGTAAAATCCCTTACCAATGGTGTAGTAAAATTAATAAATTCGGCAATCTTTTTTCTTCGTTTTTTCTAATTTAAAAAGCATATCTGTACTGGCAATGCCATCTGAAGCACTTGTTAGGCATTATACCACGAGAAAGAAAAGCTTGAAGCGTTAAAAAGTACGGTAAACGTAGGAACGTTGATTATTTACGATGGGAGGCTCAGCGCTGATGACCTCTAAGCCCCGCTACTAACAACTGAGTGAAGACACTTATTTCTACAACACTATGGTTTACACAATCATGCATTCGACCCGAGGAATCCATGTGTCTGACTTAAAGTTCTTGTCTTAGTCACTGGAACATTTCCGTGGTTTCCGATATAAAAGAGGGTACGAAAAAAGGGCCCCTTCACGTCCCATATTTTGTTTAGCTTCGAGAGAGCTTTCGGCCCTGAGTGAGCATGTCAATAATATATTCATAAATATCGGTTTCAGATTCAGCTGCTCCTATTTGAATTTTCTGAGAGCCCTTGCATGGTCATGAATTCTGCTACACGCTTGTCGACACGAATTTCAATGAGGGACATTTTCTCGGGGATGTTAGACCTTCGATGTCATTGAACCAGCATAAAACACGTACTTATACATATATATGATTCTATCTACGCCAGTTTCTGAGAAGTTAGGTACATCGCATCTCCTAGGTTATGCCAAACTTGGAATACCACATGATTGTTATAGGGGAAATTCCTTTCTGGAATATTCATGAATGGTTCCATGATTTCAAAATACCAATAGGTCTTTTCGGTGATGAGAATTTTACGAAGTACTTTACTCTACCGCTATGCTTCGTGAAGACCGTTGAATTTCGCTTTCCTTTCACCTGTCGATCTGTTCGTACATCACGAATACACGCATGAAATATATTGTAGCGTTCTGGGGACGGACGCCTAATTTTAGCACTCTTGGTACAATATACATACTTATAACTATGACATACTAATAAGTACCTCGCTTGGTCCCACATTTCGCTTCCTATCTTTACCAAACACATAAATGCTACAAAACCGTTGCCTGCACACTCAGATAACAAACCCCCTATAACGGAAAGCCAGATTCAGGTGATAGGACGGACAGGAAGACCAAGAATAAGGGAAAGCAGGGGGAATATCCCCTTCATTGGATACCAATAAATTATAAGTGACTAAACGGGCAATTTGGTATAATGCAAATGGGATTTTCAACAACCGATTCAGAACTGGAAGAGCTCGAAGAGGAACTCAGCCGTGACGGCGAGCTCCCTTCCTTGGGAGGAAGTACTGTTGAGGAAAGACAAGCGAACTGATCACATTTCTGAACTCAAAACGGAATATAAAACACCAATATTCCATTCAAAATGCACGAAACTTACCTGACATGATCGAAAGTGGGGGCTGTACAACAGGTGAACTGAGATAACCTCAGGAAGAAGCAGCAAGACCTCAAAGCGTGACGTCGTCACAAAAGAATGAAGCTCTGAGTTTCAGAAAACCAAATTGGACGATCAATAAATTTCTGATCATACCAGGAATAATATTATAAAATTGCCGTCACAAAAGAAGATGAAAAAAATCCGAGATTTTCACAAGTAGAAACATGGGCGCTTAAGCGCTTCTTTGTGATTACATTCGTATCCGAACCTCAAAGTATTCGTCCGCTTATTATTCGAATACCACAGTATTCGAATACTTCAAACTGTTCGCCGCCAACGATTTTATACGTTGTTCGAATAATAAAGTATTCGATTAGGTAGTTACTTTCGTTATTTTCCGCCATCGAATATTTTTGTCATGAATACAATTCGTATCTGGAGAGTAACCAGGCGATTAATCTGACGAATACCATTTTATTTGTAATTTTAACCGATTAGAAGAAGTATTCGAATACTCCGCAGCTCTGTTTGGGTTCACTCAAATCGGACACATCCAAGTGGGTATAGGTATTTTAAGATTATGCAGTTGTCACCATCCCTCTTACTGCTTCTACCGGTTATTGAAATTCCAGTATTTGCGGATCTCAAGTTGAACTGCCCTCGACATATTGCTCAAGTTTTATCTGATTCAGATGATTCATGGAGATGCGATGTGCGAGCATAAACGCAAATTGATAATATTGAGAGAATGGTGCCGATCGTCTTAGAATGGCATATAACTGGAAACGAACCTAAAATTTCGGGATTCTATCAATGAAAAGAGAGACAGCATTGCGATTTTAATAATAGATGATTCACGTCAAACTCAATTTCCCCATATCTAGTCAATACAAGAAAGTGGAGGTGTCCATACTTCACAGTTATAGCTCAAGGGAATATCGAATGTCTGGCACGGAGCTCGTTAGAAGTTCGCTGTTAGACGTGTACTAGTTAGGCACTTACGTAACAGCCCAGTCGAGTTTTGAGTAACTGATTATTACGATGCCCTTTCCAAGGCATCGCATAATAATAAATTGGGTTCGTTATCACATTTCCCTTGATTGAAAAAACCGTATCTTTGATGAGGGGAGGTGAGGGCGGTGCCACTCTGTGGATATTAAAACTCCGCTAAAGGGCATGAGCATGACAACAAAAGAAAGGAAACATCACTGTTCTGCTGATGTTGAAACATCCCTTGTACGGACGGGCGACGGTTCGGGGTCCTGGGATGTGACAGGCAGGAGGCGCCAAACAGGATGCCGACGTGTCAAAAAGTAATTATTACCTTTCGAAGCTGATGAGAGTGATGAGTTTCCTAGTTTGAAACGGTGAACTCATCGTCCGAATATTACCGCCGGCGAATGTTAAGGCTGTGGATGGTGGCGGGCGAGGTGGCAGTGATGGGTCGGAGTGAAAAGGAAAAGAGTGGCGTCGATGGCGAACTCGGGATATTGAGGATGAGAGATGACAGATTGAATCGGCGTATGAGTCCGTGGGTGATCGGTCGTGTGTGGGTTGGGGGAGGTTTCGAGAAAAATGGTCATGCGGAACTGGTCAGAGAAGAAATGCGAGACTGACAAAAAGTCCTCAGACCGACCGTCTCTCCCAACTATCGCCCATTCATTTTCCTTTCTTTTTTTTTTTTGTCTGATCGCACGTTCCATCCGAGATGTTTATATTTTAACCGGTTCCACCCGATAAAAAACCCGGACACCCCTGAGAAGCTGGGATTCTGGATGGGGGGGTGCCCTATTGTTTTCAATTTGTATGGAAGGGGGACAACCTAAAGCCTAGACAATGAACTAACCAAATACAAATCTGTCTGAGACCATTCGGTGTTTGTGCGAGGCTTCTAAAATTCATTTTTTACTTCCGAGTCCACCGAGACCCTTGTGGTCGCTTTTGGGAGAATTTGTCGTCCGAAATCGAAACTCCGAGTCACGTTTTGATTATGACACCGAGGACTAAGCAACATAGTTGCAGACGAGAACGCACTAGAGGCTACTCTGATACCACTGAGGCTAATATCACCACCATGCTTTCCCCATGCAGACCTCAAGGCAACTCTTGCCCTACACCTTAGTGACAAAAACAGAAAAAAATATCACACAAACTTTCAGCAAGAGATACAGAGATACACCTCTATGTTCCCTTGTGCATCCAAAAAAAACAAGTCGGTTTAGGTAACTCCAACCTCAACCACTCCATTCATACAAACAATGATGAGACAAATGTGGCATAAGTAATGACAGCAACTGTGAATAATGCAATGAAGATGAAGAATCTATGAGCAAATTTGTCTTATTTTTTTGTTTTTGTACAATGGAAACAGGCAAGATTTGCTGTCGAAGGTACCCTCACAAGTGGAAACACCTTTCAATTTGGACATCCTCTTCTATTCGGAAAACGCTGAAGTGTTCCAAATTCTCCACAGCTTCCTACTGGACATCAACCACAAAGAGTGATTTACTTTATATTATTTTAACTATTGAACTGATGTGAAAATTACCTTTTTCATTTTATTTAATTAATGTGCTAACTTTATTACGATATGCATTTTTTCCGAAGTAAGATAAGGCCAAATTTATGGTATAATTATGACGCCAATAAGGGGCAAAAATGATGAAAAGTCTAAGTCCGATGTAAACAATTCAACCAAAACAGGAGTACCTATCTAATTTTGTAGTACCCACTAAAATCAACAAATTTAGTCTCGTGTCTGTCTCTCCGCAATTCCTTGCCACGCGTATCTCTACGATAAAAAGAAGCTAGTGATGAGCCGACATTTTGTGGGTGCGGCTAAGTTGGTGTTCAGATAGTCCCACATAAATTTCATCAACTCCGACAGCAACTTTTGTGTGCGCATGCGAAAAACGTGAAATTGTTCAAACGAAAGCTGGTTGTGCTGTGTATATCTACCCGAAAAAATAGTCGAAATAAGCTGACATTTATATGGCACATCGGTTGGTGTCCAGATGGTTCCGTTTAAATTTCTTCAGAGTCAGACTGTAACCTTGCTGTCCCTACGAAGAGTTTAGTTCAGGGAAGGTCTTATAATATCGGCAGCCATAATCCAGGCCGAGCCAAGTAATCCATGGAATACACTAGATAAAAGTTTCGTCTGTATTTCATCAACATATCCAAGAGTACATCATGGGTGTCGTAAAGATCTGTATACAGTCAGGCAGATTGAGGGAATCACATTTGTTCCTTGGTATCAGATTAAAAAAGCAAAATGGTGAATACGCCCACGTTAGTTTTTTTTTTAAACAATGAAAGTAGATTCCATCCTGACAATTTTGACACCAACCGATAAGTAGTTTTTGTTCTATGATTCTTAGAAGTTTCGTGCACTGGGGACGTTAATGCACTCCTCCCCCATGGGCGGGAACCCTTTGCCCGACGTGACCTCAATGGTGCACAAAATTGCTAAAAAACATAAAATAAAAACTACTTATCTTAGGAAAGTGCAGTTGGTGCCAAAATTCTCAGGATGGAATCTACTTTTATTAATTAGAAAAAAAGTAAGTTTTTCAGACCTCTGGGTAAGATACAATGTTTATTTCAGCAATTTTCGAATGGTCCGGAGATTCTCTCGACCTCCCTACCTGTGGAATAAATTAATACAATTTATTTCGAATCAAATTACATTTGCTGCAGTCTTATTCGAATTTCATCGACGAGAACGTTTGTTTGTTTTAATGTCTGTATATTGTTTTCTCAACCTGATTTGATGGATTTACGTGCGGAACAACTAATCCCTGAGCCCGTAATCCGTATACTACAATAGGAATAATGTTCGAATGGACAAGCGAAGGAGGTGAACGTGGAGACCCGGCACATGTCACGCGCTGGTACAGTTGTCACTTTACACCGTATCTGCTGTGTTGAGGGTTCGTCACGTTGAATCGAATGACCCAGAAACGGTCTCCTGATCGTATGCTGAGCTTATATCAGACTCGAGTGAGAGTAGCTCGACCGTGAAGGAAGTGCTGATGATTCGCATGGATCTCGAATCACTCCTCGAACAAGACCAGTCAGCGGGAACATGAAAGAACCTAGACCGTGCGTCGGATGGGCACATGTTCAGTTAGGTAAAAATGAAGTTAGTTCGCCTTCATTTTTCCTTCCCTAACTATCAACGACCTACCTACAATCAAAATGATGCATTTAGGGTAGGTTCCGTTATATGCCCCCAATTCTTAAACATTTTTCTATTAACTTTAAACCTTATAAAAATGATGTAGTCGAGTAACTGAACTAACATTCCATCAATCAACAAGGATTTACAGGTATTCCGGTCAGTATTGTTATCGCTGTTATCTTATCTTTCTCGGGAATTCCGAATCTATTCAGAAGTCCCAAACAACCTGCTCATTCACGGGATAGTTTCTGGGATTGTTTATCTTGTTTGAGATGCGAGCGCTAGCGAGCATCCAGATCGCTTGACAATGCGAGCGGCGGAATGGGAACTAAACTTCTTGTACACCTGCTGGAGCGCACTACTTAGACGAGGGGTGGAGTGGGCTACTTTGGGTACCGAACGTCGTAAGAATTGGGGGCATATAACGGAACCTACCCTGCATTTATTCAATTTTACGCCGTTTTCTCATGAATTGCCCCTTAGCCTGCCGATTTGGCGGAAGCTATGTTGGGAGGACATCTCTCGCGTGTCAGTCCGTCTGAACGCGAAGTCTTGCAACGCCCATAGCCTGAAGAACGGATGGCCTGAAAGTTTGAAGGCAAATACGAGTCGGGACCTTAAATACCCTCATGAATGAACTAATGAACTGGAGTTTCCAGTATACATGCAATTTGTCAATCGCAACATTATGTAAATAATATCGAGGAAACTTCATACTCCATTTTGACTACCTTTTGCTCCCGAGTCTACCAAAGTAGCGGAAGCCTCGCTTTTGGGAGTGACAAAGTTTTTTTCCCCCTCCAAAATTACCTTTCTGAACAATTTTGGTTAAGTTTCTGTCTGTGTGTCCGCACATCATTGCCACGCAAAGAAAGGTGGTAATAGCTGAAATTCGAAGGTAGACGTGCGGGTTTGGCCATGTATGGCTCCATGTAAATTTCAGCGGAATCAGACAGCAACGTTCATCTGCGCATGTGCGAACGTAAACTACTAGCCACATTTAAGACTACATACTTGAAAGTACCGTAATGAGCTTAAATTGATGGGTAGGGTTAGACCCTTCTCTTCTTTTTTATCAGAATTGAGCTGTATCATTAGGCTGCGCACGGCCAAACTTTTTTTTACTCCCCTTATCCTTGCCAAAGAGTAAAAAGAAACACGAAAAATAATGAATAAAAGGTAGCTTGTGTAGGTTTCAAAGTCCACGACTTATTATGTTAAAACAAAACTAATATTAATAGAATCGAAGAACTAATATGAATAGAGCAGACGAACTGTCTTCCTACATCCTTTGAAGATTTCATGCGTTTTCTGTTCTTACGATTTGGGGGAAAATCGAAAAGAAAAACAAACATTTATATACCTCGTGCAAAGCGATCGCTGCGCTCCGAGTGGCAGCTAGGGTCCCTGCCGACTCACCTTTTTCCATTAACAATCCACTTTTCTGTTCTCTATATTTCACGGTCATAATGAATTTATCTTCTACTATGGGGTTAAAACAACCGAGAAACATTTTCCACCGTGCAAGACCATGTTTTACATTGCAGAGCATGGGCATCAATAAATAAATTCAGAAGGAATAAGAACCAAGTTTGTTTACGTTTCAATTTCTAGTCTACTTGTCTTCCAGTTCTTTAAATTTTTTTTAAACTCCAGTGTCCGGTTCCGGTTGCGTCCTACCGTTTTCTTGTAAGAAATTCCATAAACTGTAATAAAATTAACTTTCTGATTTTGTAATTCTATACAATACAATATTATTACTATTTCTCAGGCAAGTTACCAAGCCTAAAAAGCCTCTTACGTACCTTACGAGTGAAATGTGAACTGTTGTATCGATGGTTGCAGCAACAGATCAGAGAAAAAAAACCTCATCTCATAAAATACCAAGTACAAACCCTTTGAGAAGGATCGAAGGGAAAAATGGATAATGGGCAATTTCCGTGCGTAGGAATTTTTATTTTTGATCTCTGAAATGGATTTAGAACCCTTGATTTACCACCTCCTCCCCGCCAATTTTCATCTCAAATCTCCGTGTAGCTTGGGCAACAAACGGATAGAAAGATAAAAAACCACAGTCATGCAGCATGGCTATAAGAGCGAATTTTCGAAGTTTTCGGCATCTTCCTCCTCCGCCTAAAATTTTCTGAAAATTAATTTTCGGCCAATGTTTTCCCAACTTGATACCATACAAAATTAAAACAGGAGTAGTTTTACGCAAAGTAAAATTTGGGGTGGAAGGAGGGGAGGGGGAAATCAAAAATGTTTTGAATACCAGAAGAGTAGGTATTGGATACGTAACAAATTTTTTGTTCCATTTTTTGCCGAGCAACACCTCGGTTTGTAGATTTTCCAACGCTGAACACGATGGTGAAGTCAGAATAGCGATATCCCATTCCGTTATCAGATTAGAGCAGACGAACCAGGAAGAACATCTCAAGAAATAACCACGTTCCTTCATCTTCAAAGTGCTCCAGTTTGAGAATGGAATGAGATATCGAAATTCTGATTTCACCATCGTGTTCAGCGTACAAAAACCTTTAAAATGAGGTGTCACTTGTCAGACCTTTTCATTTTGGGAATTTATGGGTTATTTCCCCCCCCTAAAACTCCCCAAAACTCCCCCTTAGAGGGACCCGATTCTGCCCATCTTCGAACTTAGCCTGTCGATTGCCAAGACAGATTTTTCGTGCAAATTTGAACTTTTTATCTCAATTCTTTCGAGAGTTATCGTCTGGAATGACACATACATATATAAATATATAAATATATATATACATATATAAATATATATATATATACATATAATTTTTGGTGTCTTTCGGCAGTGAATTCAGGATGGTCTGAAACGGATTTTGGTATAAAAATCCTTCGGAAATTCGAGTTTTAAAAATTTTGAACCGAGAACAATAGCTTCCTTTTCTTCGAAAATTCGCTAAAAACTAATGTCGTCATAAGTAGAAAGCGCTGAGGGTTCCCCCCAGGCGGACGCGGGGGTGAGGGCCTTTACCTATGATATCATTTCGCTTTCTTTCCACTGGTTTACCACTATCACCCACTTTCGATCATCGGATACCCCTCATATAGCACCTTTAAGGAAAGCACTCGCCGAGACCTTTAACTTATGAAAAAAGGAAACAGGTGAAATTGTCCATTGCAACTGAGAGAAAACAAATGAAACGTCCAGTCTCACAATAGAATATAAATCAATGAAACACTTTCCATAATAATAATTTCCGTGAGTTTTGTTTTACGTGACTTGAAATGGTCTTGCTCATACCTACTTGCGTGAGGTACATTACCGTTATCGCACGATTTGTTCATGTACCTACGTTGTGATTATGTACCTACCTTCGTTCTTTAGTCCTGATGAAAGTGTATGGCGACCTTTAGGAAAAAAATGCTTGACGTAGGGAAGTGCGGTTGGTGTCAAAATTCTCAGAATTGGACAGAACATTATAGTATTGTCAGCTAATTGGTAGGTACTTATGTTCGTGGGAAACTTAAACTGAGGAAAAAAGTAGTACGGCCTTATGATAAATAAGATAGCCAGCAACAAATTTTGTGGATAATATGTAGTCAAAATCGATTAGAACGGATGGAGTCTTGGATAATTTTACGGCGCAGCTATATCAGCCTCTAGAAAATCAACGAAATCGAAGAATGGCATGGGCACATTAAATTGGAATTGATAAACAAATTCAAGTAAGTAGGTAGTAATAACATTACAACACCCACAGCAATCTTCAAGGAAAGAGGGCCTTCAATGACTGAAGTTTGCTGAAGAACCTACCAACGTCTTGACAGTCCTTTGCCCTTTCTCTGCCGGTTGGCCAATCCCCGTTCTTCGCAGGACAAAATATGATCCACTTTAAATAATTTTCGTCCATTCACCTTGGCTTGTCCACTAGCCAAAAAGGATAATTAATCGGCAAAAAAGCGTTTTTAATAATTATATCTGACATCACAGTCGCACCACACTCAACTAAGGAACTTGTTAATAGGTCAACACAATCAATTTCTTCTTCTTCTTTCTTCCTTACTACAGATCTTATTATGTGACGAAGTTTAAAACAGATGGATACTTTCGACAGAATTCGCGAAAAAGGCCTGCACGGTTGGTGAATGGAGGAAAGAAGTGGCCCTACGTATACGGTATACGTGAATCTACTGTAATCCTAGTGGATCTATCGAGCAAGCGTCGCCGCGGACCACTGACAAGAGTGCCCCCAGTTCTGTGCACGAGGCCTGTTGTAGCACTGCACCTTCTGGCATTTTCCCATCCATTGAGAACAGCCGAATGGATTTCAACGAAAGACCGACGGAATAGTTTTATTATAGTCACTAATTTGAATTTCAAGTATGTAGTATCGGAGGATTAATATGGTAAAATACGTCCAGAACAAAAGTAATCAGTAAGTGTAATCAAACCTGTGAGAACTTTACAAGATTGGTACCATCATCGTACCTGCTTACAATACGAATTATTTAGTTTGAAAATTCGTTGAGTTAGTTACTTCCTTCTAATGAATAGAAAACCCATCCTTCAATCGTTTGACAACACATAGAATCCTTCCCTTATCCACTTTTCCCGTCAAATATCTCGTTACCTAATAATATATTAGTGTTATCAACTTGCCTCGACCTTGTTTGACTTTTGTGATACATTTCGGAGATACTCAACAATAAATTATTATTCAACATTTGAACGGGAAAAAGACCACTTATAATAAATAATAAACATATGAATAACACAGGAGATAGAAGAATTACAATGAATATCCGAACTCAAAATATACATGTAACGGAGTAGAAAAAGAAGAAAACAAAATAACATGAAATAGTCAATTAAATCACCATAATACCTACTGCTTAGCCCAACTACCTTCCTTTAGAAATGAAGAGGGAGAGAAGTCACCTGAATTTTCCAAAACCTGTTTCATTTTCAGAAACCACTGTAATAGATGGAGGAAGAAGCATTTGTTTCAGTAAATCATCAATTGAATCGGCTAATTCAATAAATTATAAGTTCACGTTGCTAGCTAACAACAACTCATGGAGTTGTCATTTCATAAATAACAGGTTCGTATTGTGTGGTGTGATGTAGAATCAATTTTTTTTCATCGCTAGTTTTTATTAAAGATAATGGGAAAAATAAACCTAGCGTTTCAATCCTTAGGAATAGGTTGGTATTTAAGTTATAAAACCCCAATGATTATGAGTATGACTAATGGGTTCAGGTATCGAGGATGACTAATTTTAACCTTTTGAGAAAGGCCGCACCTTCTCTGTTCATGATTGGCTCGCGCTGATTGATTAATGACTTTCCACGACGAGACCATTAATTCGTCGAATAAATGGTTTTGAGAGCACTGGTTTCTTGAACAAGAATTCGCTGCGTTCAAAACTCGTCCAGTTTAAGGAGATGTGCACATCAGATGTCTACAACTAAATAGAGGCGGGGGTGAATACCGGGGAGCAGTACCTCACCAATTTGACGATTTTGGCACCCGAGTGCGGCAGATGAGAGGAGAAAAACGCTTCGCTGTGTGGATCGCCAATCAGACTCCAAGACCTGGATCCACAGAAGCTGGTCTCCAATCGGATATCTCGTAGGGGATGGGGAAGTTCAGCAATCATTACCTGTCGCCGTCACAAACGTAACCGTGACCCTGTTGTAAGGGTTCCAGAAAGCCGTTCTTACACCATCAGTAACGATCTCACCAAACTGTTTTCATATTTTTTTAATGCTAATCTCCCAATATAATATGAGCATTCTCACCATTATTCATGTAATCGTATTTCTTTATTATTTTGCATATTATTATATATTATAAGGACAAAAATACTGGAAAGTTAGATTCCTTATCACACAGACACAATGGGACACAAAAGTAGTACGATACAATAGGAGCACGAAAAGCATTTCACCCGTGGGTGGTTGTGGGGGGTTATTCCGTTCCTCTTCAGCCCAACAATACCCATAATATCGTATAAAAACGATCTGGTAACGCCCTCAACGCGACCTCGACCATATATATAGCTGTATGTCCATGAGAGTAGATCTGGTGCAATTACTGTATAATCTTACATTATGCCGTAGCAACCTCACATGGAAGATTAGAACTTAGGTGCTGATTAACAATGCTACACATTTGAAATTATTGGTAACTTCTGTAGTTACGAACCTCCAAGTAATAAAGCAATCACTCGAAAGTAATAACAATCAGTCAGTTATTGACAGTGGTCTGAGGCTCCTGGAAGCTCCTCAGTTCGGCTGACACAAACAAATAATGGTAAATCTGTGGGAGTGCCAAGAGTAATTTTTGTTATAATTTTGCTTGGGACATTCATCTTTGGCGATTCAAGTGAATTTTTCATAGGATTTTTTTTTTAAAGGAATGCGAAAGATAGTTCCAACTTTAGCGGTTTATTTGACGAACTGCCGGGAATTCGTGTGGTTTATTTCCTAATACGTACAACGATAACTATATAACATGAAATAACAAATGAAATAAATAATAAAGACATCGATGGTCCGTAAAGTTCATAGCCGGATTTCCGCCCACTACCATTGTTAGCATTCGATTAAATGTTAACAGAGAATCTTGATAAAAATTTCAACCTACCTTATTAAAAAAACTGTCTTCGGGGAATACGTTTTCTTTGTCGGACTGATGTGTTAGTTTAGTGTGTCTAGGTATTTTCAATACTCAAGAGGATGGTAAGGGGAATCCCGGTTACCCCACTGGCTGTTTTCACTTACAGACGATGAAATAGATCTGTTTTGGAAATCTCCTGTTAGAGCCAATTTTTTGGTAGCCATCTCTTATAGGTAGATATGCAACCAATTCTATAAACATGCAAATTGGATGGATGGAAATAATAAGATGCGAGAAGCATTATTTCTTCCCTCAACATCACGAGTGAGGGATGAGGACAATATATGTATATTGACTGATGCTATACTGATTGCGTGCATTCAAGACATATTGATGGCACCTACTGAGGGCTCCTAAATGTTTAGAATAAACGTATCCTGACAGCCAATACAGCTACATAATATCAGATTTGTCATTTAGGTTTTCTTGCAATGCTCGTATTCCTATTCAACAAATTTCTACCGATCTCATTGCTAATCGAAGCAATCAACATCTGTATAAGTAGAAATATAAAATAAAATGTAACGTCGTATATTTTGGTCGCCACACTACGCCACTTACGTTGACAAACGTAGATTCTTTCGCTTCTTGGCGTTCAGGATGCGTGTTCTTCGGGATCAGGTTGACTACCTGGAGCTGATGATTGTCTTGCGTGGCTTGAGGAAAGGAGGAGGGTGATGGACTTGGTTTTCTATTTCAAGTTTGTGAGAGACAAAATCTAGTGCCCTGTTCTCATCCCCTGTGTCCAAACCTCGGTACCCCTGGTTACACCAACTCTTCTTCGTACCATTCGCAGATCGAAATTATCTATTCCATAGGCCAATTTTCCGGCTCCCTCGTGAATCAAATGCATTTCTTGACCAGGTCGACTTCGACTTCTTCGTGAAAACGGGAAACCCTCCACAACCTCAAATCCGAACTTCGTTCTGTAAATCGCTCGCAATGAAGACAACCTCAGAAACTGCTCGCCTGATTTTCTTCATCACCAACTCAATCACCACCTCACTAGTACCACCTGAGGCAAACCACGACGCCTACAACCTCACCTCAAGCAAACCACCTGCACCTCCTCTACCTGGCACCTTCACTTATTCGTCCACTGCTCAAAATGCTCTTATTAGTCGGCCGTGCATGGCAACTTCTATTTGAATTATTTTCATGTATGCTGGAACTTGCGCCGCATTATTGTTCCTCGTGCTCTTTGTTCAGTAATTTTCAAAACACGTTGGTTTTTGCGACCACAACGCCTTATTTGCCTTACCAAGTGGAATAAACCGGTTCCCGTGAGATCGCCGAAGTTAAGATACCTCGAGCGTCGTTAGTACTTGGATAGGTGATCGCCCTGACACGTGGTGTCACGTCCAAGTATGACTCACGTAGCTGTTGGGTGAACCCCTCTCCACTCTACGGGGTGAGGCAATGAGTTGCCAATTAAAGAGCGAAGCGATCAGATCAAATTCATATCTTCTCATTGGAGGACAGCTGATCACCTCCGCGACGCTGGCAGGGCAGTCGGACGAAAAGTCCCAACCTGAGTGGCTGTTACTTTACTTTTACCATGACGCCGGCTCTCATGTACGTGGGCGATAGCGGAAAATAATAATACATGTAACTCCCTCGTACTTGCACGTTGTGACAACACCTCACCTCCGTCCGGACAGTATTACTAACTATTTCTATATTAGTATTACTATCTATTTCCTCACCACAATACGTTGGGACGGATAGACCACAATCATCCCTACACCAACCATCAACTGACGGAGCTCACCCCGATGTGAACAGCATATCATTGTACGAAACTACAATGGCAGTGAACACGTTTCACAATCATCTTTCCCAAATTTATTATAATAAGAGGAAGGACATGTACTGAGAGTGACGGTATATTTCAACGAATTTCAACTCCAACCTGCGGGCGGAGGGACGACCCGACAACCCTCATGGGAAATTTTCCACCGTCAACGTTGGTATCTTCCTTGTATGAGATTTCAAACAAACTCTCCTACCCGATGAAAAGAGCGAGGTTTTCATTCAAACAACCGGAAACAAAAATGCCGAGATAGGGGGGATCACGTGGTTTCAGATCTCATACTAATGATGGTCACGCAGGTACTTTTTTTAACCATCACGTTAAATTACAGTTAAACCTTACCCGAACCGTGGCCAGGGTTTGGTCAAGAGCAACTGCAAAATGATGATGGAAGGTTCATGACATAGGTCAGTTATTCACCTGAAATGATGCATGTATGAACTCAATAGTACAGATTAACTAAACGGATTAACTAGACGGATTAAATTTTTGAAAAAATTACATGTTTCGCCTTCTTCTTTATATTCTTACGTGGTTTCTTGGACCATCCGAGTTGTCAGAAAGTTACAGGAATTGTGCGATGAACAGATGAACCAACGTACGGCTGTTTCGCGCATTACATATTAAAGTTTCGATTGAATACCATTGGAAATGTTGATACGAATGGACAGTTCTAACGATAAAATGAGTTGCCGGCGGCCGAGCGAGCGCTCCTGTAAATTGGTGGTAGCGTTTGGGACGGTGACTGCGGTACGTCGCGACGCGTCGGTTTCAATCTCAACGCCCTTTCTCCAAACCTATGGCGGTGAGGCAATAGATAACCATGATCAAAAGGATCGTAACAAATTCAGATCCTCCTGGAGACGGTAGCCGGTCACGTCCGTGGCACCGGCAGGGTACTTGGACGTAAAGCCTCAGCCTTGAATCGAGCCATTATATTACTTTACTTTATTTTAATTTTTATGAGACCATTCCTATGAATGAGGAACAATTTTTCTTATCTTATCCTTGTTTCAAAGGTTTGGGGATACACAGATAGATAGGAAACCAAATTTTTTCAGGATTGTTTGAAACGCAAAAGGTGAGCGCACTTCCGATGTTCGAGGATAGCAATTGCTTCCCAAATGTTATCACAGTCCTTCCGCTGCCTTGGAAGAACCCGGCAGCAATAACGTGAGTGACATAAGCTTCTTTCATAAACATATTTAGAATGAGAGATAAGAGCTAGGAACTGTATGGCTCAAATTAGGCGTTTTTGGTGGCCTCACTATCAATTCGATTATTATATTTTCTGATTCTGACCATGCTTTCTGTATGAATGAGTTGGGTTCATGTTCAGAATAGCTTGTGTGAATATCGTGAAACACACATACAAAGGAACGCGTCATATAAAAAGATAGGGTGATGGAATGGGGGGGGGGAGGGAGAAAGAGAGTGAGAGAATATAAGTCAGTGTCCGATGGAACAGCAGTTGAATTTAATTTGGTAACGTACAGCGCCACATGCGAGCGTGGGAAGGGGGATCCCGAGGCGCAGCGAGAGAAATGGAATGGAAGGTGAAATCCTGGTTGAGATGTAAGGGACGGAATGAGGAGTTTTGCGGTTGGTATGGGATCTGCGGCTCGTGGTGTAGCCAAATAATAAATGTCTACCTACCGAGCAGCTGCTGGAAAAGTAAGCAAATAGGCGTTCCGTCGAGAAGGGTTCGTTCCTTGTTCATTTGAAGTATTTAGACAGAAATATTTCTAAAATCTTCTCATAGATAACAGTTGTCTATCTCTGAGGAACTAACAAAAACTGAACGGGATTACATTTGAGTAAATGACTAGAGAAGGTAATGCGGACAGAAGAACGTTTTAGTTGGCCGAATATTTTTACAGTCAATTTTCCATTACGTTAATAGTACCCTCAACACACAACACCCAACACATCCACAACAAGATAGTACTGGATGAATTTAGTGGCAAATAAGTAATTAACAGAGATCCGTATTCGTTTTTTGTGTTCAATCCTTCTGATGTGACGTACTAAATACCACTCCTAATTAATTTGAATTAGGAGAATCAAGTTATTAATACGAGACAACGTCGCACGCTGGGAAGAGTAGATCCGAAAAACGCGTTTTCGGTAAATCGCATTTAAAGATTTTTCGTCTCTTCTCTTGCTTTTACGGACACGGTAATTGTTATTTTATCTGTATGTTGGTTCCAGTACATTTGAATGCTATCTCGCTTACTTATACAACGTCAGCTTTTCTTTTTGCACCTTGTTTTAGTTAGTCAGCATACATTTTTAGTAAAAAGCCAACGACATACCACTATTATTCCCAAGATTTTGGCCCAAACTTGCACTCATCACAGTAAGATGAGCGCAAGTTGCAGCTGATTTTCATTGGCGCATTAATAATTCAAGTATGCTCCCTGAAAACTCCTCCATATTCGATTATTTATTGCAGTATTTGTTAATGGCATACTGTACACAATGTTCACTGAGGTAAAAAAAAAGAATAAAACCGTTATCGAAATATCCAGTAAGTTAAGTAAAACTTAATTTTTTTTATCAAAGTTCTGGAACAAGTATCACCATAGTTACAACATTACAGCCTTTTATAATTTGGAAAAATAGTTATTCTTAATCACCAAAAAAAAAAAAATTTAATTTATAACAAAAAGAGAAACAGCCCTTTTTAAAAAGTGTGCCTTGAAGTTTTAGTTAGGAAAAAGCGAATAAACTACTAATTTTTTCAGAAAATTTTCTAGGTAAACTAGGAATTACGAGACTAATGCAACTCTGCTTTGACTTAAAACTAACAGTTCAGTCTCAATGCAGTGAATGGGTAAAGGCAACTCAGTTACGGTCTTGTGACGTATATGAACGTAGCATTATTGTAGACTATGAGTTTTGCTTAAACATAAATCATGGAAAGTCTTAAAAATAAATCACTGAACTTCCTAGACATAATTCACACACTTTCTTAGACATAAATCACAGAACTGCTTATTGTTATCGATCGAAAAAGCCTTAAAACTTACACCTTCTTGCGTACTGGTACTTACTGTTATTTTATTTATCTTCGTTGAAAAATAGCCTTTTGGTAACAATAAATTTCGAAAATGACGTAAACATCAGCGCACATTCTTGCATTCAACTAGATCTCCAGAAAGAGAATAAAACTTAACTTGACATCAGACTCCAATAAAACGTTTTTCTCCACTAAAAATAGTAGATAGGTAGTGGATGCCTATTAAAATAAATCTCATCAGTTTGCATATACAAAAATTGCCAAGTTGGGGGTGGGGGCAGTGTTGTTTAGTAGGTACCGATAATGATAACTCTTCCGTTCAGATCACTAGGTAGGTACCTACATACTACTATGAACGATGAGCTACTCCTGATACAAACAACGTGATAAACGTTTAAAAAATCGTTCATTAAAATGCGTATCTATATGAAATAAGATATCACCAGAAACAATAAACAAACTTTCCTGCACCAGGGGGAATCGAACCCCCACTTCTTCCGAGACGGCCCAATATCTAACCACTGCGCTAAGCTGCTCGAGATCGAACTCGGCCAAAACTATGATAAAATCACATTTCCTTGAAATTTCAACTAAATTTAGGTAATTATCAAACAACCAGCACTGTGCTTACTCCAAGTCAAAATTCGATTTTTTTTGCAAACTTCGGTGTCAATCTCACCACGAGTGAACTTTACCTAATTGTGATCATGTTAATTTTGACGGTGAGAGGGGGATTATTTTTTCCATGAGCGATTACAAAGATTTCTCACAAAGGAACTGGTACACCTGACATGATCCATGTTAGTGTTGCAGCAGCACTTGTGTAACCTTAAAACATAATGTGATTAGACAGAAAAATGAACTTACTTGTTGGATCATTAGTGGGGGTTGTACCAGTATAGCAACGAAGTATGGTGCTTCCGCAGCTCAAAAGCATAGTGGTTTTTCTGCCCTCTAGCGGCCATTTTTTGAGCTATCTTTAAACCGTTACTACCCACATGTACAGTGCGTCGAGAGCTATCTAGTAGTAAGAATAACACATAAACGCGTTTTTCGGAGATATACCACAGTACTCCCAGCGTGCGATGTGGTCTAGTTTCGAAAACACTTTTTTAAATTTATTTATTGAGGAAGGTGACTGTAGTCAAGATTGAGTTGGCTGGTTTTTTTAAGAGCTATCGCTACCTTCTAGGTGCGCCCTTTATCGTGAGCATTCATTTTTAATGCAATTCAACCCCGAAGTCTCGTCCTTGATACATACTTTGTTTGGAAATGTGTTACATTGTTTGACTGAAAGATTATTATGTCTAGTAGGCACAGTGCATAATCATGGAATTGGAAAAAATTGCTTCTGATTTCTACTGTAATATTCACAGCTGCAGCAATTATAAAAAACCACAGTCATGCAGCATGGCTATAAGAGCGAATTTTCGAAGAAATAACTGATTTTATGTAAAACTGTTTTATCTCAAGAAATAACCACGTTCCTTCATCTTCAAAGTGCTCCAGTTTGAGAATGGAATGAGATATCGCAATTCTGATTTCACCATCGTGTTCAGCGTACAAAAACCTTTAAAATGAGGTGTCACTTGTCAGACTTTTTCATTTTGGGAATTTATGGGTAATTTTCCCCCCCTAAAATTCCCCAAAACTCCCCCTTAGAGTGACCCGATTCTGCCCATCTTCGAACTTAGCCTGTCGATTGCCAAGACAGATTTTTCGTGCAAATTTGAACTTTTTATCTCAATTCTATCGAGAGTTATCGTCTGGAATGACACATACATATATAAATATATAAATATATAAATATATATATAAATATATATATAAATATATATATAAATATATATATATATACATATAATTTTTGGTGTCTTTCGGCAGTGAATTCAGGATGGTCTGAAACGGATTTTGGTATAAAAATCTTTCGGAAATTCGAGTTTTAAAAATTTTGGACCGAGAAAAATAGCTTCCTTTTCTTCGAAAATTCGCTAAATGAATGTGTTATGCTGTGAGATAACTTTTTCTAAATTTTTTTATGTGTATCAGGAGGATTGTTATGTATTTTGTCGGTTTCTGCACGGTTTGGATCATTAGTATCAAAAGTTTTGCTGCTGGGGTTGCTAAACTAATAATTTCAGGATTTGGCTACTGCTTGACTCAAGAATTTCAAGTAAGTTTAAAATCTCTCGATAAAAAATCCATTTTAGAGAATTTGGAACCCATCCACATTTTTCAGCAATTTCCTAGATCTATATTATACATACTCAAATGTAAACTGTCTTTTATAAGTTGTTGACGATAATACCGGGACTGTCCGAATAATTAAAGTCTTGGTGAAGTAATTAATTTAATTTTAATGAACAAGGATTATCTTACCAATATTGACAAAATCTAATGTATAAATAATTATTAACTGAATTTTAATCAATTATTTTTATTGCCCAGAACATCATGACTTTGTGGGAAACTCTCAGAATGTAGGATCTGGACGAGAGAAGGCTCATGTTGGATATCACCACCATTGTCTACTTGCTTCAGATTGATTGATGTGGGATCGGGATAGGTAAAATAGTATCGGAGAGGTTTCATTTTATGCGCATGCGTAGACACTACTATAATTCTGATTGCAATATAATTCATTGATAGGTGACCCAATAGGGGCCCCAACTGCATGGCCACTCAGCGTTTCAGCTGAATCGATCGAACAGAACCGCAGTACCGAGAGTCAGACGTTTCATAATAGTCGAAAGTTAAATGAGTTTTTATGAAGATGGGATGAGACTCAATGAGACCAACCCACTGGCATAATGTCGATATTTCAACGCGTCTGGATTGTTCTTTTCATATTATTATGGTGGGTAGGAGGAATTAGATACGTACGAACAGTATATAAGAGACAGAATCAAGTTTGTTCTTTGCTGTCCGAAACGCAACTTGCAAGTGATAGGTACATGCAATTTTCTCTCTTCCTTCGTGATTCCCCTCACCACTAGGTACTTACGGAAGCCAAACACAGGTGAGTCATTTGCCGCTGAAACACAATAATTGAAATCGAACGGAGCCACTGAACTGACAGTTTTACGAAAATGTTGGACTTCCCTCGGTATATAATTTTATCGATTGCGGATGACTCCTACAGCCGCGATGAATGAAAAATAAAACCTAAACACACAGGAATAATGAGCTAACAGAGACAACCCTTTTCAAATTGCATGAAACGGTGCCTGGAGTGCAAATAGGAAAGTAAGTGGATTAGTCCGTTCAAAAACAGATGCGGAGAACAAAGGCTTTCAAATGAGTCTCGATGAATAATCTCCTTCACGTCCTGCATGAGTTCGACATCGATTAAATTTTCGGAAGTACCAAAACAAAATCCTTCTAGTTCCTGAACGTAATGAAAAGTCAGTAATTAGTTATCCATGAAAACTAATCCGTGGAAACTTGAAGAAGCCGACAATATTATCTACTGAAGTAGTGGAGTTGCAACGATTTTTCTTCATCGAAGTAAAATTATATAGCGACCCTCTGGATTCATAGTTCATGAAACCAGTTTGAATTCGTAGGTGGATGCACTACTTGACCATAACTTTCAGCATTTTTTAAACAGTTACAACTCGGCTTCTACAGAACCGATCGGGTTCAGATTTTGACCACTTCCTCGAGGAGTCCCAATGAAGAAGTGGTTCATTGGTGATGGTTTAATTTCAGCTCTTAAAACCTTCTCTAACCTACTCTTAGGACCCCCCCCCCCCACGGTTTTCAAGTTGAATAACTTGAAAAATATTGATTTTCAAACTTGCATAACTCCAGCCACTTATGGTACCGATGGTAGAAATTATTTGGTACACATCCTCAGGGGCACCTCGAGAATGAATTTACGAAAACTCAACACCGGTGACCCCCAGGGGGCCGAGTTAGTGGGTAAAAAACCCTACTTGTTCCGTCGTGTAAACTCAATTATTTTGTAAATAAATGGTTTAATTCATCGATTTATTGTAAGCGGTGTTCTGGGAAGCTTCAATTCTTTCGGTTTCTTGGTGGGCGGGACGTTCCCGCGTCCCTGGGTTTCCCCCATAAATTATACCCTGCAATGTTGTCGCTGGTCTTGTCTCTTTGGAGGCAAACTTTATGGTGGAAAAATAAACATTCCTAGACACTATATCACTCCTAGGCAGTTCATACAACGCAATATGAAACCAATTAATCAAAGGCTATCTGTACGTACACACAACCTCACCCTTTCAGCTTTCGCCCTCGGAACTTGATGCATGGTATCGCACTCATCGGGAGCGTAGAGCGAGGGCGATGAAGTGTTGGTCATGGAGGAGGAGGAGTTCATACTGCATAGTAGAATTCCTAGATGGACACATAATATGACATTATGTCATCAGCCTGGGTTCAAAGAATCGCACATGTAGGTAATCAGTCGGAAATGTTTTCTGTTTCACAGGCAACCGGCGCGGCGGTCCGCAAGGAAGTATAATAAAGATAGAGAAGGGTGCAATGAGAAAATGGATGTTCATGTAACAAGATGAGGCTGACTGGTAAGCCTTGTCAGAGTAAGGAACAAACCCTTCTAACAGGAAGGATGAGGATGGAGATCAAAGGTGGGCTATGAGTGACGTAGTTCGGCCATTATGGAGGCATCTCTCATTATCGCCCTCGACTTCTCTCATCACCCTCCCCCACCTCTTCATTCCCCTGGAGCTTCAAGCGCGCGCACAATTTATATCATATAACATTCCGTTTACCCGGGAGGAGCCCAAAGCCAGGGAAGGGAGCCTCCCGGAGGCCTAACTTCAATGACCACTTAATTTTCGATGACGAGGCCGCGGCTCAATTTTTTATTTCATTGATGTTATATTAAGTATTACGTTTATTCAACGTTTCTGTTTCTATCTAACTCCGCTGCCTGCCCTAAGCCAAACGAGAAAGATTTGACATCTGAAAAAAAATCAATGAATCACTCCAGCGCAAAATCGCAAATAAAGATATGCGTCATAGTGTGGCGTTGTCTTCGAAAATTTGCTCTTTAAGCCACGCTGCATGACTGGAATTTTTTACTTACTCGGCATATTTTTCCTGGCCACGTCCACTATGATACTGTCTATATAAAACATAACATGCAATTTTTTTTTTGGATTTCGGACCACAATTTTGTACTTTTGGTAATCTGGGTGCATATAATCGGGCTGGGAATAGTTGCAATCAATTCAGCGCCCCGGAAAACATGTTTGAAAACACCCCACATCATGCATATGCTGCTGAATTTTTAAAATTTTAAATTTGTAATGTTAATTTTTAATTTTGAAGCGCTGCGCATGTATACGATAAAGTGAAACTGTATAATTCAGATCTCCGATGCACAAAACAGATTATGGATAGTACGTATTTGACATTCTGGAACGAGCGAAATAGCTAGGTACCTACATTTTGTTCGAAAATTCGCCAAAAACTGAGTTATTGGAAAGTTGATTATTTCCACTGAAAGTGCATAGGTACTTACCTATACCGGGAAACTACCGGCGTAGGTACTTTTAGTGGACATAGAAGTAGTAGGAACCTATACCGTTTCGGGAATCAAATCATCGTCAGTAATAAACAACTAGTGAAAGAATACTGGAGGAAGGTATTGCAGCCCGAAAATAGAACAGATAGGAGGTCATCTATTCGTCAGATCGAATTTGAAACCATAACTGGATTAATTAAAAAGCTTGCGAAGGCGGATATTACACTCATTGACGGTAAAATCCTATTTATGATTTTTTATTCCTTCTTAAACTTCCTACCTACCAGTTTTACCACAATACTCAATGACCATAAATGGTAGGAATGTATTAATATGAAACGATTTAGTTTCACCTCCATCCTCCCCTCCAAATTTCAACTCAGCTCATTACGGCAAATTTTTGATTACCGAAGTTAGGGGAGCCTTGCATTCAAAAGTTGAAACAATTTATGTGGTTTGACCTATTTACGGATTAAGGACATCACATCCTGCACTTCGATGAATTTTTTCTTGCCAAGTGCTTGACTCAGAATTCACATTCACCTGAGCGGCTTGCTTGGTTTCCCGCATCAAATTCAAGTTGCACATTGAAATTTGTGGGTTCAGTTCGATCAAGGATAAAAATGAACATTATTACCGAATTCCAGGCGTAACGGACCGGAGCTAATCAGCACAAAAAGACAGGCATGATATAATTACAGGTTGAATAGGTACTACTCAGTATTGAGGAACCAGTTACCTTCATTATAACCGCGGATATCAAGTGCAATATATATTTTATTCAATATACTGAATTGCATCTGTTATTACTTAGTCTCATAAAGCGTGTTTTCTCCCTCTCTCTTTCTACTGGCAAGTTTCGTTATTCGCTCCAAGTTTGTATCCCTCTCAATAAACCAATCCCATCGCGATCCATTAAGTCTGAATACGAAATTGGAGAAAGTTGAAGCACTTACCTACTGATCTTCATAATATTTCCCTCTAAATAGAATTCAAGACGGCTTTTGCACTATAAGATTTTCCTACGTCCCCATCATGGCGGAGCTCTTAATTGTACGAACATAATAAAAGGTATTTTATTGAATGAAATGGGTTTCCCTCCAGAGGCCGCGCGTAATTCCAATTCTCTGCCGCCCTCCGGTTCTTCCCTTTCCCGATAAATAATTATGACAGTACCACCCCAAGTAGCCTCCTAGGTGATCAATTAATTGTTTTCAAATGTCCCAAGTCTCACCGCCATTCCGTCGGAGACATTCCTCCTCCACTCCATCATCCAGTCAATTCAAGTTTTCAATTCAATGATAACATTTCAGAGCTTGTCACAAAAACCTCGGTTACAAGCTGACCGTCAAAAATGTCTTCCATGGGTTTTAGCGTTCGTAGATTTCATGTTTGCGGAACAAAGGTTGGTTATTTGATGCAATAAACGATAATCTGAGAACCAAAAACGTTTGGGTTTGAATGGGTGTGATCCCGTGATATGCTTAACTCGAGTGGCGTTTGCGGGTGGGTATGTATGTCTCCAGAATTTTCTGTATAGTTTTTGGTGCCATCTGTCAAAAAAACTATAACAGTTTTCGGTAGGTATAGTTTTACATGTTTTTCAGCTCGCTGAATTGAATGGGGTAACTTGCAAAGCCCAATCAATCATGTTTAAAGTGATTGATAAATATTTAGACATAAAACGATACAAAAACATGGAAAACGATACCTCAAAAGCTCATTTTACTAACATGTTACTAATACACAAAAAGTAGCTATTTTTACACACATATTCACTCATAACACCCCTGGGTATATTCCGATCTGGCTGCAAAGTTTCGGGACACAACTAGGGCCCAAATGGAGCCTGTGTGCGAAAGACCGAATTTTTTAGACCGAAAATGAAGCCGGTACACGTGACACGGCGGACGGACATTGCATTTTTGGAATCTACGCACCTTGAAACGGAAAAGAAAAAATTTTGAGGGGGTGTTATAAAAATTTTTTGCTGAGCGAATACATAGGTGTATTATTCACAGAATAATAAACCAAAATAGCTATTATTGAGCGTGATTTCTATTATTTGTCTGAATTGGCCTATTTTCAGTAGGCTCAAATTCAGCGAGGATGCGCCTGGTCAATAATGATTAATACATGAGCAAAAAAACAATAGAATCAGCTCGTTACTGCGTTGAAATCAGTGACGCGGGAATGACCAAGTACGCGTAGCCGCTGCTCGAGGAAATAAGTAATCAGCAGCTCTAGGCAACTATATTACGAAAATAAAAACGGAGCTATTGAAAAAAATAGTCTATTTCCACTAATACACGAAAAAACGCGAAAAACACTGTTATACCGGTTTCGGTGAACCATCGTCAGTAACAAACAAAACTTAAATAGTTATTGTTTGCTACTGACGATGGTTTGATTACCGAAACCGGTATAACAGTGTTTTTCGCGTTTTTTCGTGTATCAGTGGAAATAGCCTATTTTTCAATAACTCCGTTTTTCTTTGAAATGAGTTTCCACGATTTCGTCGCGAGTGATTTAGTTCGTAACTATGTTAAGGTCTAAGAAGTAGGAGTCGCCTGTGGTTATTTAGAATCGAGGCAAAATGAAGGCGCTTTGCTTGTGCGTAATCGCAGGGATTTCACAAACCACACAGTTGATTTATTCATTTATTTATTTAACGTAACACGGGCAACGCCCAACACAAGTAGTGTAAATAATATAATAATTTCTCTATACGTGAAAATGATCTCTCTTTGATTTCTGATTTTTGATTTAGACAATGAATTGTAGATTTCTCGATTTGTTGATCTCTATGCTCACAATCTGCTCGCATATGTAAAACTGGCAAAAATGCCTAAAACCACCAAAAATTCATATAAATTCAATAAAATTTCGTATGGAATGGTGACTCAATTTCAAGATCAAGCATCAGTAAACATCGGAAGAATTTCACTAAGAACTGGATCAAATAACGTAAACGATTAAATATATCAGTAGTCAAAAATCATTTTTCTCAAAGAATGTGTGTCAAATTCCAAAAAATTATTGGGGGTTAAAACGCTGCAGGTCAGTTAAAAATTGTAAAATTCACCAAAAGTGGTACAGAATAGTCGGGACAAGAATACTCGAGACATGAAACGACTTAGATGTACAAAACTGTTGCAGAAACTTAATATCAAAAGTGGGTCAAATTTTGAGTTTTTTGGATCAAAAACTAATTGTAAATGTTAAAAATTGCATGATATTGCATTGTGTTGAATTTGACGAGGATTTGGACTTCAGCAAAATATGCAGCGGCGGCTCATAAGTGAAATGACCTGGTCGCAAAGTGTATACGGCTGCGGATAATGTGATGGTGAGAGGAACAAGCGGAAAGGGCTCAAAATCACCACTCACTGGTCCCAAAGCGGCGACAGAATCGCCATGATTAACGTGTCGGCCTGTTCGAAATGGTGAATGGAAGAGATTGGAAAGGAGTAGAAGAGGAAGTTGGAGAACAAAGTATCGGAGTAAGAGAACTATTGCCGACTGCTCGACTGGGCGGTAACGGGTACGTTATTTATTTCTGACGCCGTTCTCCTTTATATATCGTCGAGAATAAAAGGTGAGCAGCTGAAGAGAAATCATCAAAGCACACTTTCAAGTTCAAATACCACTTGCGGTGGAGTGTTTCGTGTGCGAATGAATTACCTTTGCTATTTTTATTTGTTGAATAATCCAGATTTGGCTTCCGTAAAATTTATAACAGTTAAGGGCGTAACAAACTATTTTCCAGGCGAGAAGGGTGCAATGAAGTCATAACGTCAGAAATTTTTGAAAAATCGTGGGGAAAACGTTCTAGTCATGCAGCATGGCTATAAGAATAAATGTTCAAAGAAATTATAAATAGATGATATACTGGGAAACAACACCATTTTTCGTAAAATTATACCACTTTTTCGTAATTTTAGCCATTTTTACCTTTTTCTGACCCTTATAAAGTCAAATATGACCTTTTTTTTATCATCACTGTAATATTGCCCCGCCGTGAATCACCATCCCACACAACGCCAGGTGAATTAATATTGATTTTAGCCCTTAATACCAATTTTTGACCCTTAAAAACTCAAATTTGCCCCCCTTATAATTTTTGAAAATCGCTCATCTTCGAATTCATCTTTTTGTTTGGCAATACGAACATTTTGGCGACATTTGGTACTTTGTCATATACTCAAGGTCAGATAATTTATCGTTGCGTAATAATTTACCGTTTTGTAATAATTGACCGTTATGTGATAATTTACCCACTAATACTTCTACGTTTGTTCAAGTAGCAAAAGTACCTATCAACAAAGTCCAAATGATCCATCATTTTTCAAATTAAATAATATCACAGAACAACCAACTCGACTTCACACAGCCATCCGTGATTATATTCCGTTGCTCCCTAGGGATGATATCTGGGCCGGATTTATACCGCTTGATTCACGGTCATGTTGACGAAGCTTTTCGATGCAAACAAACGTGGTCGTACAATGCTCCGGATGGTCTCAAAAAATGCTTTAGTTCAGGATCAATTTAAAAACGCTGCAAAGTCCTTGTCACATGGGTTTATTATTTTACTGGACATACGTACAGAATTTTTGGCTGTTCATTTATTGTTTCTTCCACATGCAATTATTAAAATGGCTATTTTTGACGGTTTCCATCAATTTTGGCCTCCAAAAACACGAATTTGGCTCGGTTTTTTTTAACGGATTATTTTTGATCATTGATAGTACCATTTGATTGTCTTGATTCACCTGTTGACACTTTTTCTAGTGTTATTATACAAACTTATGATGGTCATTTCAGATAGTTTTCCGAGGTTTTTGACTAATAAAAAAAATGAATTCTGGAAGCTGAAACTTCGTTAGAACCTCAATTTTCCACTCTTTGGTCAAAATAGACTTCATATTCTGTCTTCTCGTCCCAAAAAACATGGAAAACGATACCTCAAAAGCTCATGTTACTAAAATTCAAAAACACAAAAATTCCTATTCTATACCCATTTTTCACTCATAACACCCCTGGATATATTCCGATCGGGCTGAAAAGTTTCGCGACACAACTAGGGCCCAAATGGAGCATGTGTGCGAAAGAGTGACGTTTTTAGACCGAAAATGAAGCCGGTATGCATGTTACGGCGGACGGACATTGCATTTTCTGAATCTACGCACCTTGAAACGTAAAAGAAAGATTTTTGAGGGGGTGTTATAAAATTTTTTTGCAATAATAAACCAAAACGTAAAAAATAAAAGAGGAAATGAATAAATGAAATGGGCTTCCTGTCGCCAGTAGGACCCCCCCGCCATGCGTCCTAGACTCACCTCCTAGTCAGCCACTTTGGCCCCACACCCGCTCCCGACATTTCAATGAACCATAACACAAGGAAAACTATTACATTATGATTTCCATATACGATGGTAGCATTCAGTATCACAAATGGAGTACCTACTGGCTCTAGGTAGATAAGTAAAATAAAATACTCATATATGTGTATAATAGAAACTCACCTGCAACGGTAACTGAGAGAAAACGGGTTCAGTAACAGCGAAGAGAACTCAGAAGGGAGATAAAGATAAATAATCTGAACAAATTACAAAGATCCAAACAAAGTATGATAAACAATACCTGATTCGCAGAACTATTTGCGAGAGTAAATTACTATAATATGAAATTGGGTAATGTTTTCGTTGACGCGCGTCACTTAGTAACAGCCACTGTCTCGACCAAATCAGTCAGTAGTCAGTAGGAATGAAAAGGATGGATCCGTGGGTGGCCGCGGGCCGGATGGTTGTGGGGCGAGGGTTGGGAGCATAGGGAAGGTAGGTATTGTCTTGAAACAATATTATCTTGACTAACTACAAAATCGGAAGAGGGATGATATTGCTGCTGGAAGAATCACCTACCTACCTCCATTCACGGGAACCCGCAATTGTTTTGTTACACACATTCATAAAATAATTCTACAACAACCCTTGAGAAAATCTTCGTTTATTGGGTTTGAGCGAAGAGTTTGTAAGAACCTAAGGAATTTTTTGGGTACCTACGTACCCTTCACAATTAATTTATTTAGCTACTGACGGGGAAATTGCCGGTACTGAGATTATGTAGGTAGGTACTGCTACTGCCATTCTTTAGTACCAACTACAATTCTGCATGACGCTCCCTATCTAGGGGGTAGGTAAATTTATTATTAGCCGGGCATTAATTGTATGACAATGGACAATAATTGCAATAATGGAAGAAATTTTATCTGAGGCAGGTAACATAATTGTTAAACTTTTAAAAAAAATAAATTAACGTGTGCAGTTGTAAAACAGAGAGGTTGAAGATTTTGTGTTGTGAAGTCAATAAAATCACTGAGTCGTTGAAATGTCTTGATTCACTTGTTAATACTACCTCCAGGGTTACTATACAAAGTTTTTATTTTATTTTTCAAGTTATTTAAATACACGGGCAAGGTTATGGCGATTTCAGCAATTTTCCAGGTTTTTGACTCATTATCATTTAATTTTGGGAGCGTAGGGTTAAAACCTCAATTTTTCACTCTCTCGCCAAAATCGACTTCATATTCGGTCTTCTCGCTCTAAAAAAAAAAAATGATACTTACCTCACAAGTTTATGTTACTAGAACACCAAAAAACCCTATTTTTACACCCATTTTCACTCATAACACCTCTGGGTACATTCCGATCGGGCTGCCGAGCTTCGGATCACAACTAGGTGCCGAACAGAGCCTGTGTGTGGAATAACGACGATTTTAGACCAAATTTTAACGTAAATTTAAGGCTGAAACTTCGTTAGAATCTCAATTTTCCACTCTTTCGTCAAAATTAACTTCACATTCGGTATCCTCGTCCTAAAAATCATGGAAAACGATACCTCAAAACCTCATGTTACTAAAACACAAAAAACCCCATTTTCACCCCCATTTTGGTTTATTATTCTATGAATAACATACCTATCTATTCGTTCAGCAAAAATTGTTTATAACACCCCCTCAAAATTTTTTCTTTTCCGTTTCAAGGTGCGTAGATTCCAAAAATGCAATGTTCGTCCGCCGTATGAAGTATACCGGTTTCATTTCTTTCGCACACAGGCTCTATTTGGGCCCTAGTAGTGTCCCGAAACTTTGCAGCCCGATCGAAATATACCCAGGAAAATGGGTATAAAAATAGGTACTTTTTGTGTCTGAGTAACATGTTAGTAACATGAGCTTTTGAGGTATCGTTTTCCATATTTTTGGGACGAGAAGACAGAATATGAAGTCGAGTTTGACCAAAGAGTGGAAAATTGAGGTTCTAACGAAGTTTCAGCCTTAAATTTACGTTACATTTTGGTCTAAAATCGTCGCTCTTCCGCACACAGTTCGGGTCCCCATTTGGGAACACATTTGGGCCTCCAGTTGTGCTCCGAAACATGGCAGCCCGATCGGAATACATCGAGGGGTGTTATGGGAGAAAAATGGCTATAAAAATAGGGGTTTTCGATGGATGTTTGAGGTTTTAGTGAACACGAGCTTGTGAGGTATCGTTTTCTATGTTTTTTAAGGCAAGAAGACCGAATATTAGGTTGATTTTGACCGAAGAATGAAGAATTGAAGTTGTAACAAAGGTTAAGCTCCCGAAATTCCTTTTTTATTAGTCAAAAATATGGGAAATTGTCTGACATCACCATACGTTTGTATAATAGCACTAGAAGTAGTATCAACAGGTGAATCAAGACAATCAAATGGTCAAAAAATAATCAAAAAATCAACAACAAAATCCGTTAACAAAAACCGAGCCCAATTTGTGTTTTTGGAGGCCAAAATTGATGGAAACCGTCAAAAATAGCCATTTTAATAGTTGCATGTGGAAGAAACAAGAAATGAACAGCCAACAATTCTGCACGTACGTCCAGCAGAATAATAAACCCATGTGACAAGGACTTTGCAGCGCTTTCATCTATAACGCCACTGGCTATATTGCGATCGTGCTACAAAGTTTCGGGACACAACTAGGGCCCAAATGGAGAATTTGTGAGAATGAACGAATTTTTTTAGACCGAAAATAACGTATATATGGATGATACGGCGGACGGACAATGTATTTTTGAAACCCACGCACTATGAAACGTAAAACAAACAATTTTGAGGGGGAGTTATACAAATTTTTTGTTTAGCGAATACATAGTGTATTATTCACAGAATAATAAACCAAAAATACATGTCTAATAATTTTTGATGAGATTCCAAAAATCATGCTCGCACATTTTCGCGCACGTGCGGTGTGTGCGCAATCCACACAATCTTCCTTATTTCAAAAAGAACCCTCATTTTTATTTCTGATTCAGATTCCATGTGAAATTTCATGAAAAAATAACCCGACAACGAATTGTTTAGTGCGCGAAGACGAGTAATGGGCGCAAAATCTGAAAATTACGCGCAGAAACTTTTGGCCCATGTGAAATAATTTTCATCTGCTTTGTAACGCTAAATAACGGTAGTCATAATATTCATTTTTCGATACAACCCCATCCTTCCATGATTTTGACCGATAAACGTAGCAAATTTTCATTAAATATCGAAATTTAACAGAAAATATGAAAAAATATTTTTTCAGAAGTACAACGATTTTCAAATACGAGCTCTAAAAATCCAAATCAAAATAAATTTTAAGTTCCTGTATTTCTCATACGTCTTCCAACATTTTTCTCATACATTTTCTCATAAATCTTTCTTCATCCTATATTTCATACATATTTTATAATTGATGGAATTTCGTAATTTAATGCAAATCTAATCGTTTATGGTACAAAATTATGGAGGGTGGGGTCGTATAAAAAAATGAATATAAAGTAGACAAATGTGAAAAATGGCGATTTTTCAAACTTTCATAACTTCGGCACCTGATGCTTCCGAGGGTTGAAATTTGGTACACATCCTCAGGGGCCCCTCGAGAATGGATACGAAAAATCAACACCGGAAATCGCCAAGGGGCCGAGTTATGGGTGGGGGGGGGGGGGGGGTGTAAAAACCCCTAATTTTGTTGTCGTGTAAACTGTGTCTTGGTCGCTGTAGGTAGGTAGGTAGGAGGATTTTGGTTTTATTAGCGGGAGGGACGCTCCAGAAATCATTGCTAGAACACCAGCCCAGAATTCCTAGATCCAGCCCAGAAATTATTGCTGGGGAACAGCTGATCAGAATCGCGCATGGCTGTCCGAAATCGAGTTGGTTGTCCCGTGATATAATTTCATTTGAAGAATGATGGTTATTTTGGATTTTGTTAATAGGTACTTCTGTACCTATTGAACAAGCGTTATGCTTCATAAATTATAACAAATAATTAACGACAGAATTCTTGATGCAACGCATATTTATGAAACTGTAATGCACGGCTGGCTCCAGTACTCGATTTAGGGCTTTCCTGATGGTGGGTTTGGGGGGGGGGGGGGAGAGCACGAGGGTAGGAGTTGACCACAGAAAACAGTGATCTACGCAGAAGAGAAGAAAAACCTGATGGTTGCCACCATTTGTTTGATATATACAGGTAAATAATAAACCGTTGTGTAATAATTTGCTGCGTTTGGGTTCAAATTTCAGGACCTTATTGTGAATAATTACCAGTTGGTAGAACAATGCTATGGGCGGTTCTAAAACTCATATATATCAAAATCTGTTCACATCCTCCGAGGATTATGAAACGTTTTCCAGGACGGCCCAAATGCTGGATTTCAATTTTTTGTGCAGATTTTAAAAGTTCAAAACCGTGTAAACAAAAAACCCTGAGTTCGTGGGCATCAGTTGAAAATATAGGTGGATCTTCTAGGTGAAGCCACATTCCCTCCATGTTTTTCGGCGTTTTCGAATGGGAACGTTCTCAAATCTGTAGGACTGAACATCCTTGAATAGAGTAAATTACGCTGAAAAATACACCGGGAACAGTAGAACTTGGAGAAATTGCGAAGACTCTGCAGCTAAAGCCATTTCGAGTTTAGCAGCACGGATTTTATTCGTAATCAGCGGAAAATTTCTCTTTACTTTAACTCAATGTGGTTAAACTGCCAACTTCAAGAGACGGAGGATTTCCGTTCAATTCAAGGCGTGACAATTTTGGAAATCAAAATAAAACTTCCAGTATGCAAGAGTGTGTAAATCGAAAAGTATGATGAGAACAGGAGCCTGGTTTCAGTTGTTGAGATTTTCCCTGATGGGGCATATTTATATATTTATGAATCCATAACATGAATCTACACTCACTCACTGATGAATGAATTCCACGCCACCGTTTTTCGGACAATCCACGTTTGACAAGGTAAATGAACCTTACACTGGGATTGAGTCCAAGTTTACTTTTGAATTGGAATATTAAAAAAAAAGATAATGCAAATAGAAATAATTCTTAAAAAAACCTTTCAGTCCTGTTGTGTGGAGGGGATTATGATTTATTCGTGAGTTCCACGGTAAATTCGCCCATTACGTGTTGCCCGACTGCTTGAACTATATGAAAACATCGGTATAATATACACGTATTCGTTTTCCGAGCAGATACGTCCGCGTGCACTGAGAAGAGTTGGAAGAAAAAAAAGAAGAAAAAATGCAAAAAGCCCTCGTGCCGTGTCCCGAATGCCCATCCGAATGCTAACCAGGCGAGACATTTGGGTGATCGACGAGCGGTCGCCGGAGGCAGCCATCAACACCAAGGGTTGGCAGATTAGCTCTCCCGCATCCATCACTGGAGAGTGGGAAACAAGACAAAGTTGAAAAAAGTCTCGTATACTCTTGGGGAATCGAATGTAAGCGCACGGAATCTTTTCACGTAGGTAGAAACGGCTCAAAGAAAAACGGAGTTATTGAGAAAAAAACGCTGCAAAGTCCTTGTCACATGGCTTTATTATTCTATTGGAGTTCTAGAGATTTTTGTTGGCTGTTAAATGTATTGTTTCTTTCATGTGGAATGATTGAAATAGCTATTTCTGATGATTTCCACCAATTTTGGCCCCCAAAACATGAAATAGGTACTTTTTTTTTTTTTTTAAGATCATCTTTGATCATTGGTAGTGGCATTTATTGGTCTTGATTCACCTGTTTACACTTTTTCCAATGTTATTGTACACATTGATGGTGATTTCAGACAGTTTTCCAGGTTTTTGACTCATAAAAAACCAATTTTGGGAGCTGAACCTTTGGTAAAACCTCAATTTCCGCGTCTTTGGTCAAAATCGACTTCATATTCGGTCTTCTCGTCCTCAAAAACATGGAAAAAGATACCTCAAAAGCTCATGTTACTAACATGTTGTTAAAACGCAAAAAGTATCTATTTTTCTACACATTTTCACTCATAACACCCCTGGGTATATTCCGATCGGGCTGAAAAGTTTCGGGACACAACTAGGGCCCAAATGGAGCATGTGTGCGAAAGAACGACTTTTTTAGACCGAAAATGAAGCCTGTACACGTGATACGGCGTACGGCGGAAGGCGTACGGCGTACGGCGGACGGCGTACGGCGGACGGCGGACGGACATTGCATTTTTGGAATCTACGCACCTTGAAACGGAAAAGAAAAAATTTTGAGGGCGTGTTATAAACATTTTTTGCTGAGCGAATACATAGGTGTATTATTCACAGAATAATGAACCAAAAACGCTGCAAAGTCCTTGTCACATGGGTTTATTATTCTATTGGACGTACTTACAGAAATGCTGGCTGTTTATTTATTGTTTCTTTCATGTAAAATAATTGAAATAGCTATTTCTGGTGGTTTCCACCAATTTTGGCCCCCAAAACTTGAATTAGGTACGCTCCTTTTTTTTCAAATCACGATTGATTATTGGTTGTGCCATTTAATCGACTTGATCCACGTGTTGTCACTTTTTCTAGTGTTATTCTACAAATTGATGGTGATTTCAGACGATTTTCCAGGTTTTTGACTCATTAAAAAATCAATTTTGTGAGCTGAACATCTGGTACAACCTCAATTTTCCACTCCTTGGTCAAAACCGACTTCATATTCGGTCTTCTCGTCCCCAAAAACATGGAAAACGCTCATGTTACTAACATGTTACTAAAACGCAAAAAGTACCTATTTTTACACACATTTTCACTCATAACACCCCTGGGTATATTCTGATCGGGCTGAAAAGTTTCGGGACACAACTTGGGCCCAAATGGAGCATGTGTGCGAAAGAACGAATTTTTTAGACCGAAAATGAAGCCTGTAGACGTGATACGGCGTACGGCGGACGGCGTACGGACATTGCATTTTTGGAATCTACGCACCTTGAAACGGAAAAGAAAAAATTTTGAGGGGGTGTTACAAAAATTTTTTGATGAGCGAATACATAGGTGTATTATTCACAGAATAATAAACCAATAGTATATTTCCACTAATACACGAAAAAACGCGAAAAACACTGTTATACCGGTTTCGGTGATCAAACCATCGTCAGTAAAAAACAATAACTCGTTATCGGTTGGTTTGATCACCGAAACCAGTATAACAGTGTTTTTCGCGTTTTTCGTGTATTAGTGGAAATGAACTATTTTTTCACTAACTCCGTTTTTCTTTGAAATGGGTTTCCACGATTTCTTCGCGAGAGATTTAGTTCGTAGAAACGGCTGTTACCACGTTGAAAAACTACACACCGCCCCGAATAATAAAACGCTACACATTCTTACAAAACGGTCCATTCATTCTGTATCGCTATGGAATTTCAGCTGTATAATTATCATGATCATTCATTACCTTCCTATTACTGCCTGTCGAACTCCGTCGTCATTGAGGGGTACGTTGTCAATAACGTCCATCCAGCGTGTTTGAGTTACTCCTGGAAGTGTGATAGTTCCTTGGATTTTTCCGGATCGGCCTTAAAAAACCCTTTATTCTTTTGGTTGAAAGAAAATATGTAAACAAGGGCCCGGGGAGTTCCAGTGAGTCTGGATTTCAGAATTTGGATGACAGATTCTTTAATAAATGGAGAAAACAGCGCACAGTGGTGCCAAATGACCATTTTTGGGGCAAAACCCCAAACAGAAAGAAACTGATTCTAAGAGCCACGGATTCTTATGTTTCTTTGGGTGTTGAATCGATTGAAACCATTTTCATAGCTGTAAAACGACATCTTAAGGGAGAAAACGGACAAAAGTAGACTTTTGTGAGAAAAATGAATACCCACGTGAAAATAAGGGGAGAACGCGTTTAGGTAAATATCGGTGAAAGGAGGCCAAGAGCGAGAGCGTGTTTAGGTAATCAAAACACAGCGCGTTTCGGTAAACATGATCAGAGGTCGATAAACTGCCTATTCGCGCGCCTGAGCCGACAAAAGCCAACGTTCGCTGTTCACTCGCGATTCTCCCGTGAAAGTGTCGAAGTGATGGAGTTAAATATCGAATCCAAATTTTTAATCAGACGTGGCAAAACCGCTATAGCAGTGGAGGGATATCAGTTTACGATATTTAGGCCAGTGGTTTAGGGGGGTTTATCTTTTCTTAAGGGGCTGCTTTTTGACTCGTGCATAAGTAATAGTACCTACATGTTTTTTACATTTTATATTCTTTTTTTGAAAGTACCAAGGTAATGGCTTTACACTTCTTACTTTTCATGTCTTATAGAAGCACCTACCTGCACAAGTGCCCCAATGTTTTAATTAAATATATGCCTTTTCTTCACCTGTTTCTATGAAAAAACAGTTTTTATTCATTTATAATGTTTACCCATTTTAAACATTCTTATCCATTTTTAACATTTTCACCCAAAATCGTTTTACTTGGTCGATTCTGCGTACCCAAACGAGTTGTCAAATTTGCCCAAACAGATTGCCTTTCAGACTAATTTAACCAAACAAAACGCCCCTGAAAATACATGCCTCGCCCAGGCAAAAAGCCCACACGATAAACTGCGTTGAAAGAAATATCAAGGTGGTGGGTGGGGGGGGGGGGGGGGGCAGTTTTCTATACACATATCCATCAGAGAGGTGGACTATATGCACATCCAAAAGCGAGGTGGGAAGTACCGAGCATGCTATTTTAGCGGGCAAAATTTTACAACATGTTTGGTGTTGGGGGGGGGGGTTATAACACACAATGGTACACTACACTGTCCTGTTTGATGAAATAGCGAAACGCCACCAACAAAACAGGTAAAACCTGTTGTAAGTGGTTTATTCTGGACTAATGTTATCGTAAAATGTTTATTGGTTTATTATTCTGTGAATAATACACCTATGTATTCGGTCAGCAAACAATTTTTATAACACCCCCTCAAAATTTTTTCTTTTCCGTTTCAAGGTGCGTAGATTTCAAAAACTCTGCAAAGTCCTTGTCACATGGGTTTATTATTCTGTTAGACAACCTACAGAATTGCTGGCTGTTCATCTATTGTCTCTTTCATGTGGAATAATTGAAATAGCTACTTCTGATGGTTTCCACCAATTATGGCACCCAAAACACGAACGCTGCTCATTTTCAAATTATCTTTGATCATTGGTAGTGCCACTTAATTGTCTTGATTCACCTGCCTACACTTTTGGTTTATTATTCTGTGAATAATACACCTATGTATTCGTTCAGAAAAAATTGTTTATAACACCCCCTCAAAATTTTTTCTTTTCCGTTTCAAGGTGCGTAGATTCCAAAAATGCAATGTCCGTCCGCCGTCCGCCGTACGCTGTACGCCGTCCGCCGTATCACGTGTACCGGCTTCATTTTCGATCTAAAAAATTCGTTCTTTCGCAAACATGCTACATTTGGGCCCTAGTTGTGTCCCGAAACTTTTCAGCCAGATCGGAATATACCCAGGGGTGTTTTATGAGTGAAAATGTGTGTAAAAATAGGTACTTTTTGCGTTTTAGCAACATGTTAGTAACATGAGCTTCTGAGGTATCGTTTTCCATGTTTTTGGGGACGAGAAGACCGAATATGAAGTCGATTTTGACCAAAGAGTGGATAATTGGGTTCTACCAAATGTTCAGCACCCAAAATTGATTTTTTATGAGTGAAAAACCTGGGAAATCGTCTGAAATCACCATCAGTTTGTATAATAACACTATAAAAAGTGTCAACACGTGGATCAAGACGATTAAATGGCACTACCAATGATCAAAAATAGTTATTTAACAACAAAAAAGTGCGTACCTACCTACCTGATTTGTGTTTTAGGGGCCAAAATTAATGGAAACCATCAGAAATAGCTATTTCGATTATTACGCATGAAAGAAACAATAGATGAACAGCCAAAATTTCTGTAGGTATGTCCAATAGAACAATATACCCATGTGACAAGGAATTTGCAGCGTTTTTTCTAGTGTTATTATACAAATTGAGGGTGATTTCAGGCAATTTCCCAGGTTTTTTACACATAAAAAATCAATTTTGGGAGCTGAACATTTGGTAGAACCTCAATTTTCCACTCTTTGGTCAAAATCGACTTCATATTCGGTCTTCTCGTCCACAAAAACATGGAAAACGATATCTCAGGAGCTCATGTTACCAACATGTTGCTAAAACGCAAAAAGTACCTATTTTTACACACATTTTCACTCATAACACCCCTGGGTATATTCCGATCGGGCTGCAAAGTTTCAGGACACGACTAGGGCCCAAATGGAGCATGTGTGCGAAAGAACGAATTTTTTTAGACCGAAATTGAAGCCTGTATACCTGATACGGCGGACGGCGGACGACATTTGCTGAATCTGTGCACCTTGAAACGCAAAAGAATAAATTTTGAGGGGGTGTTATAAAAATTTATGCTGGGCGAATACATAGGTGTATTATTCACAGAATAATAAACCAAAATATTGCTTCAAATGGGCTTCAAACTACCATTTTCCCTAAAATTCTTAATATTTTTCTCGCAGAAACATTTTTGGCAAAAATTCCCCGCTGTCATTTTTGTTGACAGTAAAATCGGACTTCGCCTTACAGTTACAGTTACGCTATAGTTAGTTCATTTTCCGGTGCCATTCTGAAATGGATGCACAATAATTAATGATTCAATTTGATCTGTTCCCCCAGAAGTGTCAGTATTCTAAAACGCTGCAAAGTCCTTGTCACATGGGTTTATTATTCTACTGGACCTAAGTACAGAAATCTTGGCCGTTCATTTATTGTTTCTTTCATGTGCGATAATTGATATAGCTATTTATGATGGTTTCCACCGATTTTGGCCCCCAAAAACACGAATTAGGCTCGGCTTTTTAATAAACAGATTATTTTTGATCATTGATAGTACGATTTAATTGTCTTGATGTACCTGTTGATAATTATACTCCTAGTGTTGTTATACAAATGTATGGTGATTTCAGACAATTTCCCATGTTTTTCACGAATAAAAAATGAATCTCGGGAGCTTAACCTTCGTTACAACCTCAATTCTTCACTCTTCGGTCAAAATCAACCTAATATTCGGTCTTCTCGCCCTAAAAAACATGGAAAACGATACCTCACAAGCTCATGTTCACTAAAACCGCAAAAATCCCCCGAAACCCCTTTTTTTACACCCATTTTTTCCCATAACACCCCTGGGTGCTGGGTGTTGCGGAGCACAACAAAGACCCAAATGGGGACCCAAACTGTGTGCGGAAGAACGACGATTTTAGACCAAATTTTAACGTAATCTTAAGGCTGAAACTTTGTTAGAACCTCAATTTTCCACTCGTTGGTCAAAATCGGCTTCCTATTATTCGGTCTTCTCGTCCCAAAAACATGGAAAACGATATCTCAGAAGCTCATGTTACCAACATGTTGCTAAAACGCAAAAAGTACCTATTTTTACACACATTTTCACTCATAACTCCCCTGGGTATATTCCGATCAGGCTGAAAAGTTTCGGGACACAACTAGGGCCTAAATGGAGCATGTGTGCGAAACAAATAATTTTTTAGACCGAAAATGAAGTCGGTACTCGTGATACGGCGGACGGTGGACGGACATTTCATTTTTGGAATCTGCGCACCTTGAAACGGAAATGAAAAAATTTTGAGGGGGTGTTATAAAAATTTTTTGCTGAGCGATTGCATAGGTGTATTATTCACAGAATAATAAACCGAAAGTGGTGATGGAGGGGCAGATACCATCGCTGATGGTCGTCCATCCGTTGACGTTCCTTCAAAAATGACCTTCCTTGGCCGGCATTTTGACCATCTGTAGCGACCCGTGACCATCAGTTAAGGTCATGGTTTAACGGGACGTCGGCTTTCACGGAGGCGCCTGTGGTGTCCGTGAGGCAATGACGTTCCATCGCGTTCCGTGTGCGCTAGTGAACACGACGGATGACAAAGGACGGGTATGAGGGGCATCCGTTGTTTGTCCATCGTCCGTCGTGTGTCTCTTGTTGTCATTACGGAGGGGTATAAAGGTGGCTTCCGTAGTTGGAACGTCGTCCGTAATCCATCCTTGGTGAATCGTTGTCATTGAGGAGGGGTGTAATTGTGGTGTCCGTCCTGCAATGTCGTCCAGAGTGTGTCCGTGGTTGACAGTTGTTATTAAGGAGGGGTATAAAAATGTGGCTTCCGTTGTGGGGAATACCGTCTATACATTTTCCGTAGAAGGCATATGGTCACGGACGGGCATGAAGGTGTCTCCCGTCAAAGGAACGCCGTCCATGGCACATCCGTGGTTGACAGTTGTTATATAGGAGGGGTATAAATGTGGCTCCCGTCGTAGGAACGCCGTCCGTAGTGTGCCCATAAGAGCCACTTGTCGTCATGGACGGGCGTGAAGTTGTCTTCCGTCAAAGGCGGTGGTTGTCAAAAGCGAGAGGTGGTCCGAAAACATCTAAAATCTACTTCATTGTAGAGATCGAAGAGAAGAAAGATTAGGTTCATAAGCGCCACTGCTTCCTGTGTCAAAAGCGCGAGCTGGAGCCGTTACTTTTACTTACGTAGGTACTGTTACTGTTTCTTTTAACAAATACCTACCTACTACCTTCTACTGTACCTACCTGAATCAAGGAAACAGGAATCAAAAAATCAGAAATGTGAAAAAAAATTATATTAACAACTTTTTTGTCATGTTTTTACCCTATCAAATATAAAGTTGTTATATTATGTTGAAAGAAATTTGAAATATCAAAAGTATCAGCGCAAACGCACTGAGCGGAGGATGAATACTAGACGATAAACCCCAGGAACAATGACAGTGTGAGTGTAAGTGGGAGTTATGTAAGTAAACTGAGTAGGTAAACATTTCAATGAACAGAGGCCTGGGTCTTGGTCAAAAGTCGCGACTCCTCAGTTCGGCGACGATCAGCGATAGGAGCCTAGGAAAGGCGTTATCTGCTTCAAGAACTGTTACTTTATTCTGTTATAGTGGCTCGCGCTTTTAAATCTAAATACTAGCAGGGAACCTCACGGTTTTAAACATGAAAAAATTTGCGCTTTTCAAACGCATTCCAAGGGAATTAGCGCTTATGATACCCACCCGGCGGGCGAGCGCGCATTTCTGTTCTGTGAATAATACACCTATGTATTCGCTCAGCAAAAACTACAATAACACTCCCACAAATTTTTTCTTTTACGTTTCAAGGAACGTATATTCCTAAAATGCAGTTTCCGTCCACCGTATCATCCATATATCTACTTCATTTTCTGTCTGAAAAATTCGTTCTTTCGCACACAGGCTCCATTTGGGCCCTAGTTGTGCTCCGAAGCTCGGCCGCCCGATCGGAATACACCCAGGGGTGTTACGGGGGGAAAAATGTGTGCAAAAATAGTTATCGTTATACATGTTCTTTAGGGTGAGAAGACCGAATATGAAGTCGATTTTGACCAAAGAGTGAAGAATTGAGGTTGTAACGAAGGTTCAGCACCCAATGTAATTGCCTGAAATCACCATAAACTTGTATAATAATAGAACTAAAAGTCGTGTTAACAGGTTAATCAACGCAATTAAATGGTACTGTCTATGATAAAAGATAATTTGTAAAAAAAAAAGAGCCCAATTTTTGTTCTTGGGAAACAACAAATGAACAGCCAACATTTCTGTAGGTATGTCCAATATAATAATAAACCCATGTGACAAGGACTAGGCAGCGTTTTTCTCTTTTTACATCGCTGTGCGCTGTTGACGCGGAACACTACACAACGCAACTGTCTCGTCTCTGCCCAGCTGAAATGTAATCACCCACTCGCCCCATCGAAGTAGCTCGGCCGAGTACTCCACCGACTACTCGGTCGGCTACGGATCCTCGGACGAGCGGCGGAGAGACGTGCACTGCCTCGACGTCTCCGTTAACCGGTTGACGGGGAGGTGAAGGTAGTAGGTACACGTCTCTCCGTTGCTCGTTCATAAAGGGCCCGTAGGTATGTTTCTACGGGGGCATCCTCAACGGAAAGGCAATGGAGGGTTGTGCTTCCGTAGCCTGTCCGTTAACCGTCCGCCGTGATTCCCTACAATCACGGATCATTGAACGAAGGGCACGGAAGCATTAAGGACAGTGAAGGGTGGGCTAGAGAAAACCTAGGGAGAGTCCAGGGATATTCACGGGAAAATCATGGATGGGCTACGGGGAGGCGATGGAGTGTTACGGGTTAGTCAAGGGTGGGGCTATGAAGACCCGTACAAAGTCACGGTACAACCACGGGCGTGCGACGGAACGCTGAAGGATTAACAACGGAAATCACTACACTTATACGGGGATTTTCGGGGTACTCCCGTGAAAATGATCATCCGTTGATTTTGCCGAAATAGTACACCACGGAAACCACGGGTGTTTCCGTTGATGATCCTTCAACAAGATAGTGGTTACGGATAAATTTATAGAGTGCATCCGTGACCACATAATATTTACGGATGCACCACTTCTGAGGGTGATTCCGTGAGCTATCATTTAGTGCCAATCTACGGGGGCGCTTCCGTTGTTTTTTACGGAAAACACCCCTTTCGGTTTATTATTCTGTGAATAATGCACCTATGCAATCGATAAGCAAAAAATTTTTATAACACCCCCTCACAATTTTTTCTCTTCCGTTTCAAGGTGTGTAGATTCCAAAACGCTGCAAAGTCCTTTTTAGAATAATAAACCCTTGTCACATGGGTTTATTATTCTATTGGACATACCTACAGAAACTTTGGCTGTTCATTTATTGTTTCTTTCATATAAAATAATTGAAATAGCTATTTCTGGTGGTTTCCACCAATTTTGGCCCCCAAAACGCGAATTAGGTACGCTCCTTTTTTTAAAATTATCTTTGATCACTGATAGTACCATTTAATCGTCTTGATCCACCTATTGATACTTTTTCTAGTGTTATTCTACAAATTGGTGGTGATTTCAGACGGTTTCCCAGGTTTTTGACTCATAAAAAATCAATTTTGGGAGCTGAACATCTGATACAACCTCAGTTTTCCACTCTATGGTCAAAATTGACTTCATATTCGGTCTTCTCGTCCCCAAAAACATGAAAAACGATACCTCAAAAGCTCATTTTACTAACATGTTACTAAAACACAAAAAGTACCTATTTTTATACACATGTTCACTCATAACTCCCCTGGGTATATTCCGATCGGGCTGAAAAGTTTCGGCACACAACTAGGGCCCAAATGGAGCATGTTTGCGAAAGAACGAATTTTTTAGACCGAAAATGAAGCCTGTACACGTGATACGGCGGACGGCGGACGGCGTACGGCGTACGGCGGACGGCGTACGGCAGACGGACATTGCATTTTTGGAATCTGCGCACCTTGAAACGGAAAAGAAAAAATTTTGAGGGGGTGTTATAAAAATTTTTTGCTGAGCGAATATATAGGTGTATTATTCATAGAATAATAAACCAAAATGCAATGTCCGTCCGCCGTCCGCCGTATCATGTGTACAGGCTTCATTTTCGGTCTGAAAAAGTCGTTCTTTCCCACACATGCTCCATTTGGGCCCTAGTTGTGTCCCGAAACTTTTCAGCCCGATCGGAATATACCCAGGGGAGTTATGAGTGAAAATGTGTATAAAAATAACTTTTTGTGTTTTAGTAACACGTTAGTAACATGAGCTGTTGAGGTATCGAGAAAGCCGAATATGAAGTCGATCTTGACCAAAGAGTGGAAAATTGAGGTTCTACCAAAGGTTCAGCTGCCAAAATTGATTTTTTATGAGGCAAAAACCTGGAAAATCGTCTGAAATCACCATAAATTTGTTTAGTAACACTAGAAAAAGTGTCTATACGTGGATCAAGACGATTAAATGGCACTACCAATGATCAAAGACAATTTGAAAAAAAAACATTAAAAGGAGCGTAGGTACCTGCCTAATTTGTGTTTTGGGGGCCAAAATTGATGGAAACCATCACAAATAGCTATTTCAATTATTTCACATGAAAGAAACAATAAATGAACAGCCAGCATTTCTGTAGGTGTGTCCAACAGAATAATAAACCCATGTGACAAGGACTTTGCAGCGTTTTTTTAGTCACGGTTGGTGCAATGATCGTCTCGAGCCTGTAGGAGAAAGTAGAAGTTTTGCGATGATATACCTAGCAACAAAGAGTCCCTACTTCATCAGACTAGGGAGCTGGAAGAAAGGAACTCAAATCAATATTTTTCTTGTGACTTCAGAAAACGTGAGGGGAAAACTAAGTTATTATAGCGGCTAAGGCGATTTCTAGAGACAAAAAACCACAACATACCTAATGAAACTGATTGAATTGCGATGAATCATTGGGAAGGTGACATTCTAGAGAAATATTTTTACGTTACGTATAGTTACACAGGACAAAAGCGCCTTCGATCTGCCTGCAAAGTTCGGGACACAACTAGGTAGGGCCCAAATGGAGCATGTGTGCGAAAGAACGAATTTTTCTGACCGAAAATGAAGCCGGTACACGTGATACGGCGGACGGCGTACGGTGGACGGCGGACGGACATTGCATTTTTGGAATCTAGGCACCTTGAAACGGAAAAGAAAAAATTTTGAGGGCGTGTTATAAAAATTTTTTGCTGAGCGAATACATAGGTGTATTATTCACAGAATAATAAACCAAAAACGCTGCAAAGTCCTTGTCACATGGGTTTATTATTCTATTGGACGTACTTACAGAAATGCTGGCTGTTTATTTATTGTTTCTTTCATGTAAAATAATTGAAATAGCTATTTCTGGTGGTTTCCACCAATTTTCGCCCCCAAAACTTGAATTAGGTACGCTCCTTTTTTTTCAAATCACGATTGATTATTGGTTGTGCCATTTAATCGACTTGATCCACGTGTTGTCACTTTTTCTAGTGTTATTCTACAAATTGATGGTGATTTCAGACGATTTTCCAGGTTTTTGACTCATTAAAAAATCAATTTTGTGAGCTGAACATCTGGTACAACCTCAATTTTCCACTCCTTGGTCAAAACCGACTTCATATTCCCAAAAACATGGAAAACGATACCTCAAAAGCTCATGTTACTAACTATTCTAACTAATTATTCACAGAATAATAAACCAAAATGCAATGTCCGTCCGCCGTCCTCCGTATCACGTGTACCGGCTTCATTTTAGGTCTAAAAAAGTCGTTCTTTCGCACACATGCTCCATTTGGGCCCTAGTTGTGTCCCAAAACTTTGCAGCCCGATCGGAATATACCCAGGGATTTTATGAGTGAAGATGTGTGTAAAAATAGGTACTTTTTGCGTTTTAGCAACATGTTAGTAACATGAGCTCCTGAGATATCGTTTTCCATGTTTTTGTGGACGAGAAGACCGAATATGATGTCGATTTTGACCAGAGAGTGAAAAATTGAGTTCTACCAAATGTTCAGCTCCCAAAATTGATTGTTTATGAGTCAAAAACCTGGGAAATCGTATGATAAAAGATACTTAAAAGAAAAAAAAGGAGCGTACCTAATTCGTGTTTTAGGGGCTAAAATTGTTGGAAAACATCAGAAATAGCTATTTCAATTATTTCACATGAAAGAAACAATAAATGAACAACCAACATTTCTGTAGGTATGTCCAATAGAATAATAAACCCATCTGACAAGGACTTTGCAGCGTTTTTTATAATTGATTCATGTATTGCTATCGAAGATATATGACATGCAAAATTTCAGCTTCTTTTTAATTAATGTACCTGCCTATGTTTTTCATGATGTATTCATGTAATGCAATCGAAGCTGGTGACTATGCAAAGTTTCCGCTCCATTCGTCATCGGAAGTAGCGAAAAATCGACTACAAGATGTTAACCATACGGACAGAGCGAGTTAAATAAAAGCCAATAAAACAAAGGAAGAAGCGGACATCGGAAAACGTTTTTCCACTCGTAACTGATCAGAAATTTATTCAGTCGAGCTCAAAAACGGCGGGCAGCGGAGCTGCAAAACTGGTGGGTAATAGGCTCAGCCTGTCATTTTGAGTGTAAACCTTTGATTTCTGTTTCTCTTTCGTTTCTGCTGCAACTCTCTTACAAGCGCCAATGGCGCATGTTCTGAATAATTATCCCGCGTTTGTGATGATCACACCAACTGTCCCTGAGAAATTTAAATTTCAGCGAAGAATTGCCTTAATGCATACTATGCATCACTAGCAAATGCTTCAAATGCTGAACAAGTTATTGCTATGAAGGATTTGTAGAGCAAACGAAGAGGAATAAACATTTCTTAAATTATTAATTAAGTTAAACTGTAGATATCATTACCTCCATGCCCGGAATAATTAGAACATCTATAAAGGAGGACTTATAAATTATGTTATAATAATTACATTTAAACCACAACCCCCCACCACCATCCCTCTTATTGTTCTCTAAATGGAGACGGAGAGAGGAATACAAAGGATGGGGAGAATGAATTGGTCCCATACGCAAAACCCTCAGCGGTGGTGGCTGGAGGCTAAAGGCAGGAGGATGGATGGGGGACGAAGCTGGAATAATGCTTCAGCTTAGATCCTACGTTTTCCTGTTCACTTACGTCGGACGGTTATCCACTCCCAGTTTCAGATGCCGGTCATGATTACGAAATGAAGGAGGGATGTAGTTGAAACCCCACCCAAATGCAAAATATACTACGCCAGAACAACGCTCGGCTGAAAATGGAAAAGAGGGAAGGGAGCACTTCTACATGATTATCTTCCACAAATCGCAGTTTTGCGTATTGAAAATGAAATGAATTCGATTAGAAAAAAAAAGATGGGTTTTGCTTCTGAGTCTTCAAGAATTACTTCTGAGAGCTGAAATTGGTCTTTCCACGGCCGCTACAGCATCAAGTGAGTTCCGCTCACCTTCGTTCGATCATGCACAGGTTTGGGAATGTGTTTTTTTTTTCGGATGCGGTGGAACAGGTTCAGAGGCACTTTGTGTTAAGGAGGAATCCAAAAGGTATTTGATTTTTTGATGATATTTGAAGGTATTTGATTTGATGATCCAGAAGATTTTTTGATGATATTTGAATGTATTTGGTTTGATGATCCAGAAGATTTTTTTGATGATATTTGAAGTTATTTGATTGACCTGATGATCCTGAAGGTAGATTTTTTTTCTTCTTCTTTTTTTTACGAGGGAAACAGTGGGAAAATCTTGAAAAAGGCTTTGGAGGGTCCGCACTTCTCAGCAGTGTGAGGTTTCACCCACTAAAAGCCCACTAACGCTTATCCTTGACCTAATCCACCCCGGAATCACTTGTTCAGCAGTACTTCAGGATGGGGTCGATCACTGGGCGATGTCACGCCCCCACCGAGTGTCTTCTTCACTCGAGTTCTCTTCACCTGAGGATTGGGTCGTCCAGATTTTTTGACATGAGGATTCAGGACTATGCAGGACGCAATGCTTTCCCAAGTTTCGTGGCTAGAGATCATCTTCTCAATCACCTAGTTTAGTGTGATTTCACCCGCTCTCGATGTAGCGCTCACCTCGAGTACTCAAGTGACGACGGATTCCTACGGAAGGTATGATAATATTCCCATGAACTGCCCAAACTATGTTGTCTACTTGGAGACTGGAAGCGACCCCATCTTCACGTACACGGTGGAGTTGCAACAAAATACATCATCAAGGTCCTCCGCATGCCGGAGGTGAGATACCCTCGAGCTGTGGTCCCTGGAGTGACTGGAAGACGGGTGTAACTGACTTGCAGAACTTGGCAAACTGATATACGGGTTTCAGCTACATTCACTGTTCGAGGCTGTACATTCTGACTCACGAGGCTTCTAGTTGTCGTAACGACGTGAAAAATGACCCATCGGACCTTCCCTTTGAAAAATAGACCTTAATATCAACATCAAGCCTGGAGCGCAATTGGTCTATTAAACACAGGCGCAACTACTGGTGCATCCACATGGACCAAACGAGGCGCAACTCTTGTATACTGGATTATGTAGCTTTCTCGGTCTGGGCCGCGACTGGTAAACTCCGTTTATATTTATATAGTTTTTCTAAAGTAATTTTAATGAAATTTAAGATGTCTACCTATTTATTGAATAAAATACGTTCTTCTTCTTCATTCTTCATAGTGACCTAATTTGTCATCATAAAATATCCAATTTTTACTACATGTTATCAACCTTGAGTCGCCCATAAACTGTGATTTTTTTTTCTGCCAGGTATCACAAGGTAACACAATTTCTGATATAATATCAATGCCAATCCTACCTTGACAGGAATGGAGTACCAGTTGTAAAAACCCTTTCTAGGACTGAAATAGAGTTTGGCATCTTACTCAACCATAGTACCTATCGATGTACAAATGTGATCATGTTTTGCAAGAAAACATAGAATTCCTTCAAAAAAATATTCCCGGGCTCACCTTCCGTTTCTAGACTGTGAGAAAAACTGTTGTCCCGTGTTTGTCTTTAAAATAAAATAGAATGAAATAAAATAAAAAGCGGCGGGCATAACATTTCTCGCCTATTTTTATTGGTTTCTCCCTCGACACGAGTAACTGATAAGACTAAGAAATTTAGCTGCACTTTTTATTTGTATTGGCCGCTATGCTAATGACCGGCACCCCTACAACTACCTAACACCTTAATAATTCTATCAAAAACCATTATCTCATGAAAATAGGAACCTTCAATTCAACCGTCCATTTCAAACAATCCCGCTCCTTTCCCCACATCCTAAAAAGTCGTAGCCTTTTTGGGAAAATGATGTGTTTTGACATAAATTTAGGGTAATAAGCAAAACGGAAGAGAACTTTGTAAATCGGGAAATACACTGATTTACTGATTTCCACGTTTCCGAAGTTTTTTTCTGTTCGCCAAGGACCATAAAGGTCCCTTTGAAATTGGGTCGGGGCATCGCAGTAGTCGATATTGTGTTATTGTACGATTCGTATGTGGCAACTAGACCTAAACACAATACAACTGCGAAAAGTGAATTGCAAGCAACCTGTAGAAATAATATATTCTATTTTTATGTATGTAATTATATGCAATACTATACAAGAAATAGCGGCTCGGGCATCGCACACGTATTCTGCCTCCCACGTACCTACGCAGACCTGTAGTTGGCAGCCACTGGATTATTTCACGGATTTGTTTTTGAACGGATTAGTCTTTGTTTTCACCGAATTAAGAAGAAAATACACCTGCAGTGGTTAAAAATACTTTACTACATTAAATTTCCCTCATAATGGTCGTGCTCCATAACTGGAACTTTTTTTAAATTGACTAGTTTGTCCACCTCCCAATAAAATCTAAGGCAATGGGGCAGTCATCATCATCAATAGCTTAGCTTCTGAGCAGCGTCCCAAAAAACCTTATCAAACTTTAAACAAAGGCTAATGAGGAAAGCATGTTGAATTATCACTTATTCTATGCTTTTGCGGAGGAATTCCATTTAACTGGATCCAGAAGTTGAATAACACAGCTTATATACATAAATTACGCGATACTCGAAATCAATTTGGTCGCTTTATCACAGACTGATCAAAATTAATATTAATCAAACCCATGAATATTAGTCGATTATGGAATCGTTTAAATAATATTGTTTTCGTTATATCAGCTTACCTCCTCTTCACAGGCCCTTCACCACTTACCATCCACCCAATTAATTTAAAATAATGTAACGAATCAATTACAGAACATTCTTTCTCCGATCATAGATGGCTCGTGTTTTCGATTTGAGGCGTTTTAGATGCACGTCTTACTTCCAATCCGCGAACTAGGTAGGGCGTATTCCACCCGTGATCTTACCGACAAGAATTCCAGTTGAACAGTAAGACCAAAATGAGGAGCGAACATTATTTTGTCTGATATCCGCTGATTTTACTCCCAAATCATTTTCTCAGCTAAATAACGTGGAAATTCAAATTAGTCAAGAGGAATAACGGATATTTACTTGGTTTCCAGCATTTATATTAACATCTATTGACTGTGAAGTTCTTCCTTCGAAACATGACTTTCAGCTGGTTTTATAATCTTCATTAAACATGTTTTCAAAACTATTTATAAATGGTATCCTCCTTATTAGAAAACTTCGAAACTGGTTATTTCTTAGATTTAACAACCTTGAACCAACATAATAGATATGCTAAGAGAACATGGATACTCCTGCCTAACCAAATCATGGATTATATATAGGCCTAGTATGCACGCTAGTACCCAGTTACGTCATCAAACCTTCTTACAAATAAAATAACTACGAATAACAGATACGTATATAACATCCCCCCATATGTACTAACTCATCTTAATCTTTAGGTGATAGAAAAAGACGTGGATACTCCTCACTGCGTAGTTCGGGGAGTTGAGATTGTATATTTTCATGTGAAACAGTTGTCTTTGGTTGGTCCACTTCAGCGATTTTCCTCAATTTTACTTCCTTCTGCGAGAAAGGGAACGTTTTTAATATTAAATTCCAAATTAAACCTGAAAGTGTCATGGGTCATGCAAGTTGGATCCCTGATAGCCTTCTTTATTGACTTGATCGCGATCGAAATATATACCTAGTAGCGCCTGCGCATGAGAGCACATCACTCTGTCACGTCCTTACCTCTGGTTCAATTAAACATATTTCAGTAATAATTCCATGTATCATGCGCGTTTCTAATGGTTCCTTATGACTTTCATTACTTTTGGTAGCTTTCCAATGTTATTGTCTTTGTAGGACGTTTTTAGAAATTGAACCTTGTAATTGTTTCCTAGTTATGCATGCACTCCATTAAACAGCGCCCAATATACCTTTCCGCAGTCGTATATTATAGCCCTACAACAGAGAGATATCATTGAGACTAGACGCACAAATCAGCAATTTTTGTTCCGTTAGGGTTTTTGACCCCCCACGCGAAAAGCCCCACCAAACAGCGTCGAAAGAAATATTTCAAGGTTTGGAGGGAAGGGACAGGTTTCTATACACATAGCCAACAGAGAGGGAAGGAACAGGTTTCACGACTTTTTTGGGAGTTCAACCCAAAATGTTTCATTCGGTTAAATTACAGGAACATCCATCGAAATGTGAAACCTTTGAACTGCAATAGGCTCTCCATATGAATAATACTTACCTACGTATGTACTATGATTTGATTAGTGGGTACTTACGGTGATAACCAGTTCATTTTCACATTTGATTAATGCAATATTCACGAGGGCTAAACGTTTCGTTGTTATCCGTCCTCTATAAAAAGAAGATATTCGGCTGGTCAGACCAACTTGTTGATTCTCCACTAATTATTGGAAATGTGAATTAGATGAGGCCCCACGTGTTGGGCTGCAGCCAATTCACTGTCAAGTGTGAACCCATCGAGAAAATGTGAAAATATTGGAGATTCGGAGTCCCAATCATACTCACCCTGTACCAGTCCGTTCAATATTCAAACAAAGTGGTTCGCGATGGCGATAAACTGTCGAGGTGCCAGTCGGCATTTTACTGTGCTTTTACTGTGCACTTGAATCGCTAAGATTTATGAACGTACAACGACATTCAATTTTGTTATTGTAATTGGTAGGTAGGTGTCCCATGTAATTGTCCCCACTGCCGATGAGAGGTGAGACCAGGTATGCACCTAATATTCATCAAGCTCATCAACACTTTTTTTCCATCAAACTGCTGTTGGAGTTCCCATTCCGAAGTCGGGCTTCGAATCACATGTTTCGATCAAGAATGAGTTAGATCGCGGAGCTCACTGTGTGGTATAATGAAGATTTTCATAGGAACAACGAACCGTATTTACCTCCACAGTTAGTATGGATTTAAACTAGACAAACATGCTATTAGTCCACGTTCAGAGACCTTTTGCACATCATAATAATTATGACTGCGTCCCGGACTATTAATTCCAGTTTCAGTACCAAACTGTTTCAGAAAGCATCACGCCCAAGCTACTGGATGCAACCAATTCGTCTCGCCCGCTCCAAACTTTATGATAGTCATCTCAATGTACAACTGATTACATGGGCCCGACTGCATAAACAAACAAGGGCATGGGTACGCATATAAACTGAGGGAGCGACGTGGAACACCCGGGCTGATAATATCCGGCTCCGTGTAGAGCAGTGTCACGGGGAGTAGAATACCTCTTAATTACCTCAGAATGAACATGGCCACGAACGGTTACTGCACCTTCACGCGCTCTCTTCTCCCTTGGTTTACGGTCAGTAGATGACAATGTTGGCCTAAAAATCGGCTCACGGGCGTTTTCAACTCCACGGAGCATGACGAAGTTGAAAAACGACGTTCCTATCACTCAAACATTCGATTGAAATGAGAAAATCGTAACTAACCTCAGTATTAGAATTAATTTATGGATAACAGTAGGATTACAACCCTAGTGATACGACAGGTCAGGGCGATTTGCAAGTCTCGGTTCACGAAAGCCCCCTCCCCCTCCCACTGTTAATATGCACGATAATCGTGCATTTCCAGTACAGTATCGCCTTCATGTCAAGTGCAGCTAGCAGAAGAGTACTTGGGAGTGCGGAAGTACTTCTAGTCATCATCATAATTGACAGCTGCTTCAGATGGGGCAGCCCGCACGACCGCTCGGTCTCGCTGGTTGGGTAGCTCCATCGCGCCGTGCCGTCTTGAATCATATACCTAATTATAGTTTTAGATTTTTAAATTATGTATCGGAAATCACTCTTAATATGCCAAAAGGAGGGGTAATGTTCAAGAAAGAATCCTTTTGAATAGGATAGTTTTTATATTTTGGGGGAGCACAAATTATGTACCTCCGGATTGACACCTCAGTACACAACGAACTGCGAACTTAAAAGTCTTGCTACACGTTTTACTCCTTCGTAGAGAGCGTTAGTGTCGCAGGTGCAGTAGGAGGGGTAGACGGTTACTACCTCTCTTCACTGTCTCTGGAAACGAGGTGAGAAGCGCGGCTAGATAAAGGGATCGTGGGCTATGAAATGTCAAGGCTTTCGTAAATAAAATAATGTAGGAGGGGTAGTTTTCCTCTGATACCGATATATGGAATTATTGAATTATAAATTATAGTTTTAAATGCCGATGTTTGTCAAATTATCGCCTGACTCGCAATGCAAATTATAATTTTTAATGACAACATTTTGAAGGGGGAAGCACGACTGGGGATTTTGAGGTGAATTGCGGCACTATTCGGGACAGTTTTACGCTACTATTGGGGACGTCTGAGCGCTACTTTTGGGAACGCCGGTCTTCAGCTTTTCGTCACCCCTGGGGATTGCATAACCGTAACATCAAATATCGGATAGTGTTTGTATTCTGAGTCAAAACATTTGCAAAACATGCCATTTCATAACCATAACATCAAATAAAAATAGGTAAAATGACACCAGAATGTTTATTATTAATTTTTTTCTGCCACCGAGGTTGACGGCCCCACTTTTGTCAGGTAATCCATTGCAGTAGGTACGTTGTTATTGAAAATCATTCCAACAAGTCACTAAGAAACTCACGCTATCTCGGGTACTGGGAACTGAAAATAATTACCACGGCTCAGTTCTAACATCATAATGCGGTGTACTTTGTGTCCCCAATCGTTGTTTACCTCGCGTTCCCAGTTGTTGTTTATCTACGTTGCCAACCGATTTATTTCCTCACAAGCGTTCCTCCACCTGCCGTCCCCAGTCGTGTTCTCCCCATTTTGAATTAGTCGTGCATTTATTACCTACTTCAGCACTGATAGGTAATATGAGTGAAGATTGATATAGAATGTTTAGATGAAAGACGTTGTAATCGGTACATATCTGAGTTAAAATAAAACTTGATAAAGAAACATCTCTCACTGTTTATCATTTTGGTTTTACTTGATGAAATCCCAGGGAACTCACGTCTGGTAAACGCAAGCCAAGCATAGAACTACAATGGTACAACCATAGATTATTCATTTTATTCTTGTTCATGCGAGATAAGCACAGCTAAAAGGCACAGTGAGCCACGTCACGGGTTTAGATGGACCTGCTAGCACCAAAGTGCGTCGTAAATTGGCGTCTGCCGTAATAACGAATGGAACAATAAACCAACAAATGGTTAGTTATTTACAGGCTTTAGCTGTTCAAGGGTCGAGTTGTGAGATCATACGTGTTGCTGCTCGATTATGTCCACTAGCGTGGTGCGACTGAGCAACTTCACCTGCTCCGAAGCCCAGCTCGCCCGCCGAGTTTTTGGCTGAGCTTCTATTCCTCCCGATGGATTGGGCTTGGCAGAGCATAAGGGCCTACGATTACCGGAACATTCACGCCGTGGCTTCTTTAGCTACTGCGGTGAGGAGTTCCAGAGGAGGGAGTGTAGACACGCGTGCCTGTAATACATCATTGCCGTCAAGGCTGATGGGTCTGCAATTATCCTGGATGTTCAACTTGTCAATCGCAGCGTGGATATGAGCTGACCCGGAGGGCTAAGAAAAGCCAGAATGATAAAAACGATCCACGGCAACCGCTGTCCAGATCCAAGGGATTGGCGATCGATAACATCTTGGTTTCGGCAGCGACATTGTCTTGGCATTACCCATAGGATCATACTGAACGGCGAGTCCCTGGAGCAGGTAGAAACATTCAGGGTTGACATCTCAAAAGATGGGAAAACGATGAAATCAATGACAGGATATCAGGAGCAAGGAAAATGTTTCACGCCATCGATGGGAAATTCCTGCGGAAAAGACAAATCTCGCAGGGAACCGAGATGGCCATCTATAAGTCAACCTACATCCCTGTCCTGGCATAGCCAAATGAATCATGGGCGACCACTTCCAAGCATGAGAGCCGCCTTCAGGAACAGGAAATGAGGTATTTACGCAGAGTCGTTGGTAAGACCAGAAGAGGCCGTGTAAGAAACCAGACAATCCGTGCATCCCTCGAATTAGAACCCCTAATGGACTGGGCACAGAGTTCCCAGCTGCGGCGGTAAGGATACGTGATCCGAATGGATGGATCTCGTTACCCTAAGCAGGCATTCGAGACCAGACCAGGAAGGTGACGTCCACGGGGGGAGAAGGAGGACCTTTTGGCTGGACAATGTGCACAAGAATGTGAGGAGAAGTGGGTTTTCGTGGAGTTCTGCTCGCTCCATTGCTGAGGATCTGTCCAGATGGAAAGCTGTGTGTCGTCGCCCTACACGTACGGTAGAGGGCTTTAGAATAAGTAGGTGAGGCCTTAGGGTAGGGTAGGTCTTGGATCTGATGTACGGGAAAGGTGCCAGGGAGCTACGCGAGCTGGGATCTTAGTGGAAATCCTCGGTGTTATGAGCCTGCGTTCAACTATTATGGACTGATCACAGGAATCAGAAGAGTGCAGAAGGAATGACTTTCAGGTAAGAATCGATCCTATGTCCTCAGGGTACCTAGATCAATTGGCGGGTGTACGCCAACCCTTGAACTGCATAAAAACAACCGAAAAAAGGTGAAAACGAGCTCAAATATAAGGGTGTGTGCGGGTCCACATGGTCCCGAGTCAATTCAGTTTTAGTAAATTCCATTATAACTTTTATCTCATGCCCGATCGTCAAATCCTTACCACGCGCATGACTTTCGAAAACAATTTTGAACAAATTGTCGACAAGAGCTGAAATTTGAAGGGTAGGCTTGGGTTGACCCCAGATTGTCAAATATGCGTTTCATCAATGTCACAGGGTAACTTTCATCTGCGCATGCACAAATGTGACCATATAAAATGGTCGAAAATATTTCAGATGTGGGGATAGTTGAGAGTAGACACGCAGATGGGGTGTTGAATGTCTCATCAAAATAGGGATGTAATTTTCGTTTGCGCTTGCTCAAACTTGAAATCCTCTAATACCCACAGCCACCCGAAAAAAAGTTCAGATGTAACCTTCTCTGCCGTGTGGAGTTTAGTAAGAGAAAAATCTTATTAGAGTGGCAGTGTAATTTCAAGTCAAGCCAAATAATCCATGGATTAAGTACAATAAACTAATTGTTTTCTTCTATTTTCATTTTATTTTTTAACTAAATTATTTATGTAGAAGTGTGGTCACCACATCTACTGGTTTACCGACATTCAATCCATGATAGAAAAATGGATTTGTGAGTTCTGGTAGAATTTGGAAATAATGATATTTGGCTGTCCGAACTATCGATATGTGAAGAATGTCAAGGATATAATTCCAACCCTTCACACAGATTCCAACTTCACCCCAGCTCCCTATATGACGTAAGTGCCAAGTTTCAGGAACTTCTTTATCAAAGTTTGAAGTAGTTCAACGTCTTGCTAGCGTGGTTTATCGATTCCACGTGCAGACGTTACAGGTACGAAGTTTCTTGATATTAGCTCAGGCCTTATCCCACTGATGTTACGGAGCTTTCACTTCTAAAGCCCAGAAGTTCTATAATTCAAACGTTTGATTCAAAATACGGAACCTGCTCATCGCAGACAACCAGCATGTTTCATCACTCTCCTCACTACCATACCATACACAGACCAATTAAAGTTTTGAAGTATAAAAGTTACTTCCGAATTATGATGTAAAAACCATGAACCAAAACCATGGAAAAAAAAAATAAATAACCCCCCCCCCCCTCCCTCTGCATTTAATGGTTTAAGTTTTAAGGGACGTAGAATAGATTATCGAATGAAAACATTTCCGTCCGTTCGCCGTACGCGTCCGTGGCTTTTTCCTTAGTTCCCATGAACCAGAATTCAGGAAATTCGGTATATGGGTCCCGTTTGGGCTCTAGTTGGTCCTCGAAGCTCGGCGTTACTGTCACTCAAATCTAAGGGGTGAAAAACAGGGGTTAACATATCCAGAGTATCCCCATATCTGAAGTTTTTTTTTGAGGTGTGGGTTTTTTCGCATTTTTAAATAGTTCGATTTTTCTGAATTTTTGAGCCCATCCGGAGCACTCTACAATGTTGCCATAAAAGTACCCCTAAAGAGCAGGGTGTATATCAAGCTGAGTTGAGAGCGCACATCACTGATCATTTTGGCGCTGTAGCGCAGTGGTCTAAGCGATGGACTGGAACTCCAAAGTTCCCGAGATCGAAATCCAACCGGGACTGAATATTTTCCACACAAATAAAACAAAAGAAGCACAAATGAAACACATAGTAAACACAATTTGAAACAAAAGAAACACAAATGAATATAACTTAAATCACTCGCGGCGGAATAGTGGAAATCCATAGCACAAAAACTACAGGATAAAAATAAAATAGTCTATTTCCACGTAAAATAACAAAAACTGTAGACCGGTTTCGGTTGTTACACCATCGTCAGTACACTATAGTGTACGTACTATAGTGTACACTATTTCTATAGTGTACTGACGATGGTGTAACAACCGAAACCGGTCTACAGTTTTTGTTATTTTACGTGGAAATAGACTATTTTATTTTTATCCTGTAGTTTTTTTTTTTTAACACAAATGAAGTTCTGAAGGGAAATTGTTTCCATTTTACCTACTGCTTGTCATTGACAGAATTATTTGAGCAACATTTAACTCTTGATTTAGGTAGGTACCTGGTAACGAGTACGGGGTTAGGTACAAAGCTACGTAGGGTCAGCGATCTACATACATAGAACGGATATCTATACAGAGAAGTGTGATCTGTAACAGAATGGTGTTCTATACAAAATAATAAACCGATGTGTAGGGATTAGCTGCGTTTTTACTATACGAGTGATGCGAACGCCCCATTTTCCTGTACGAGTATTTTTAAAAGCGAGCTTTAATAATGTCATGTTGAAAGGTTTGCAATTTATTGAAACGGAAGCAAATCACGAATTGGTATTGCATAGAACTGTTACTACTGGAGCTGATACGTCCGCTCGAGCATATCTACTGTATTTTCCTATCAAATTACACACGTTTTATAGGATGAAATCGAGTTTGCCCATAGATACTTTTATTTTTCAAGATACTCGTACGATTCTCAGTGAAGGCTTTTCAAGAATTAACGATCTGAGGAAGTCTTTGATAAGGTAGCTGAGTAAGTGTTGAAACCTGAGCACTCAAAGCAAATATTAATGACGTCACGTGCTCTTGTCCATCCATTTTCAGGGTCGCCCGTGATATCCTAGGCTTCTGAATGAGGGAGACCCCAATAGTTTTTAAGGGGAGGGGACGACCTAATAGGAAAACCAACTACGTTCAAACACGTACATTTCAGACCACTCTGAAGCCCTTGAGAAAACCCACATAAATCTAGGTGTGTGGTGTCGGGAAAAGGTGGGCCGGAACCAACCAAGAAGGGTACGACCCTGATGCTATGTGCAGCCGACGGGAAGGAAACGCTGGGAAAATTTATGAAGGCAGTCAAACCCACGGACCTCGGTGTGGAGGTGTCGAATGTTCGTCCCACCAGAGGGGGAAGGATCTTTCTCGAGATTCCGGAGTCCGCAGACGCATCTGCTATAGAGAACAACCAGGCCCTCAGAACTGCTGGTCTGGAGGTTAAAGCAGCCCCACAGAAGCTCCCGAGGATAACCATTTTTGACATCCCTGCAGCATGGTCCGCCAACGAATTGCTCGAGGCCTTCATTGAGAATGAAATCCCCAACCTGACCCGAGAGCAGAAGAAGCTGCAATTTCTGCCGCTATACAGGATTGGCCCAAAGGACAATCCAATGGTTAATTGGGTAGTGCAGGTCAGCCCGGCCATACGGAGGCATGCCCTGGACTCCGGGAGGGTCAAGCTCGTTTGGTTCTCCTGTCGGGTGCAGGACAACGTCAATGTGAGCCGATGCTATAAATGCCAGCAGTATGGACACGTCTCGTCGGTCTGCCAGGCCCGCCAAATCTGTGGATGGTGTGCGGGCATTGAGCACACTTATAAACAGTGCCCTAACAGGTCAAAGAGTCCGTGCTGCATCAATTGCAGAGCAGCCAAATTGAAGTCCGACCATGACACGGGAAGCGCGATATGCCCGGCCCTGAAAAGGGCAATCCAGCAACACGTGCGGGCCACTGACTATGGCCAATGACGCCACAGAGTATAGTAGTGGCCCAGCACAACATGAACCGGCAGCAGGCGGTGGCGGACCAAATGAGGCAGATGGCAGTGGAGGGGAGGTGGGGTATTGCCGCGCTCCAGGAGCCGTCGTTCAGGGGTGGGAAGGTGGTTGGCATGGGACTCACTACCAGGCTCATCCATTGCAGAGAACAGGAGGGGACCCCAATGGCTGTGGTGGCAATACTGGACAGCCGATTGGAGGTGATGCCCCTCACGCAATACTGCACTCCGCACGTAGCTGCTGCCCGAATTAGTGGACATGGTGAGCCCTTCATCGTGGTCAGTATATATATTCCGCCTAGAAGTGACTGCGCCCCCTACTTGGACCAGCTGGAGCGGGTCCTCCGTCACCCTGGGAGTGACAGGGTCCTCATCCTGGGTGATTTCAACGCGAAGAATCAGACATGGGGTGCAGCTGCCAGCGATGCACGTGGGCGTGAGGTGCTGCTCTGGACAGTGGCGGAGCAACTCACGACTCTTAATGATGCCAGCGCCGGCCCGACCTTCAGTGGGGCACGTGGGGAGTCTAACATTGATCTCACCCTTGCCACCCCCAATATGCTTGCACGTGTTAGCAACTGGGCACTTAGCTACGGCACAACCAGTGATCACGCAGTGATCACGGTGTCCGTGTCAAAGGGGGCAGTGCGGGGGGATGTGGAGGACGCCGCCTTCGTCAGGTACAGCACCAGGACTGCAGGTTGGAGAGAATACAGGGCCGAGCTTGCATCCACAGTGGTGGACTACTCCCTGGGCATGGACCCCCCAGAGGAGCGGGTTGAGGAGAATGCGGTGGCACTTACACACGCGGTCCTGATGGCAGCCGAGATGACCCTGCCCAGGAAGATGAAAAGAGGAGTGGGCGGGAGACTCCCGTGGTGGACGGAGGAGATTGGCAGACAGCGGGCGGTGACGAGACGTGCCCGCAGGGCCTCCCAGCGGCAGCGACCTGGGCCTGGGCGTGAGCGGTTGCGAGCGGTCTTCAGAGCGGAGAAGAGGAAGCTCAAGGACATGATAAGAACGGCAAAGAGGAATAGCTGGCGGGCGTTTGTGGTGTCGAGCTTGAACACGGACCGATGGGGTGTGGCGTACCGTATCCTCCGAGATAAGGTTGGGCCGGAGGTGGCGTTCGCGGCGTTGGTGGTTGAGGGGCGGAGGGCCATCAGCCTGCATGATGCCTGCACTATGTTCCTTGCGGAGGTCTTTCCCGCCGACCTGCTGCAGGAGGATGGCGACGCGGACAGGGCAATGAGGGAGTTTGTGCGGGTGCCACCCCAAACTGAGGACATCCCCGGGTGGTCCATGGGGGAGTTGGACGCGGCAATTTCTGCCTTTGGGAGGACGAAGGCGCCAGGCATCGATGGCATCGACATGGCGATGATCAAGGAGGCGCCTGTCCAGTATCGGGAGGCGTTACTCGATCTCTGCAACCTCGCGCTGCAGGAGGGCAGATTCCCCGCAATGTGGAAGGTGGCTAACATAAAAGCACTTACGAAGACCGGAGACCAGGACTGGTCAAAGTGCAGCAGCTACCGCCCCCTCAGCTTGCTGCCGTGCCAGAGCAAGATCTTGGAGAGACTCATTCTTAATTCCATTGAGCCCATGCTCGCGGGCGGCGCGCATGAGCACCAGTATGGCTGCACGAAAGGGAGGAGCACCGAGAGCGCAATCAGCAGTTTGTTGAGTCGGGCACGGCAGTCAAGGTATCGGCATGTGGCATGCATATTCTACGACGTGGCGGGAGCGTTCAATGCAGTGTGGTGGCCATTGGTCCTTAAGGGGCTGAAGGACATCAATATCCCCAGAAACATTTACAAGCTCCTGCAGGACTATTTTGCCAATAGACATGCCGTAATGCACACTAGTGAGGGGGTGGTGGAGAGGGCCGTGACGCGTGGTTGTCCCCAGGGCTCTGTCCTGGGTGCGGCCATGTGGAACCTGGTCTTCTCCGAACTGTTACAACAGCTGCAAGCAAGTGGAGTGTTCGCCATCGCCTATGTCGATGACCTGGCGGTGCTGGTAGAGGCCCACACTCGGGATGAGCTGAAGCGGGGCATGGAGCGCTGCAGTCGGTTGGCCAGGGATTGGTGCAGCCGTGCGAGACTGCAGCTAGCCGAGCACAAGACGTGTGCGCTGGTGGTCAAGGGTGGGGGGGACGCCAGGCACCCTACCAGGTTCAAAGTGGGGGACACTACGATCGAGGCTGCGGCGACGGTGAGATATCTGGGCATCACCCTTGACAAGTATTTTGATGGGAGACACCACGTAGAGACCCTCGTGGCCAAGGTGCAGCAGCTTGCGGGTGGCATACGAGGGATGGCTGGATCGGGTTGGGGAGCGGCCTATGGGCGTCGGCTGCACTACTACAGGACAGTGTTCCTGCCTGCGGTGGTGTACGCCGCGCCCACGTGGTGGAGCAGCCCGACTCAGCACGTCAGACGAAGGATCCTCCAGCTCCAGAGAGCAGTACTGCTGGCTGTAACCAGGGCCTACAGGACAGCCCCAACCCTGGCGATTCAAGTGATAGCGGGGTGCCTGCCACTCGACATCCTTCTGGATGCGCGCGTTGCGGAGGCATCAGTGAGATGGCCCTCCAGGGTATGTGTCCCGATAAATGTGGAAATTGCCGAGCAACTGGGGCAGCTGCGAACGACCAAGGACAAGCGTGAGGCCATAGCAAGATGGGCACTGACCAAGTGGCAGGAGCGGTGGGACGGAGGCACCAACGGCCGACTCACGCATGCCTACATACCTGATATCAGCACCAGACTAGCATCCCAGTGGATTGAGCCGTCCTACATTTCCACTCAGCTTCTGACTGGGCATGGCAATTTCAGCGGCAAGCTGCACAGCTTCAGGAGACGTGAGTCCCCTGGATGCCCGTGCGGTGAGCCAAGCGAGACGGCAGAACATGTCATCAGAGCATGTCCCCTCTACAGCCAGCAAAGAACGGAAATGTGTGGTGCTCCTATGTATCATGATGACCTGAGCCAGCTATTAACATCCCGCGACCAGCACCGAAAATTTGTGACATTTTGTGATCAGTGGCACAGACTTCGAGGAGAGGGCGCAGAGATAGTCTCTGCCCCGACTTGAGTACTGGGGTCTTTTTAACTTAGATTAGCTTAGAATAGGTTAGGATTAGCGGTGGGAGGAATATTTATAAAAGTACTCGCCACGTTAGATTAGTTACCATGTGATAATAGATTAGTGAAACTGACTGTGATAGATTAAATAGGATTAGGCAGTTTTAAATGGTATGTGTGGAATGGATGAGTGGTGAGGGGGGCCTGCCGGTCTTGGGGGGGCAGCAAACCGGTAGGTCTTTACAATTTTTGCCTTTATCAATTCTTTTTTTATGTTCTGCTTTTGTTTATTTCCCTTTTGTTAATTTACCTAGGGCTGTTCGGCCACCTGGCCTTAGAAAGCCCTAAACAGCCGGTGCCAGGATGGCCATTAAGGTAGGGTGGGCTCGGGACCGGTGGGATTCCTCTCATCCCTCGGTCTAATGTGTGAATGTGACAGTGAGTATGAGTTTTTATGTGCGAGAATGTAATTTATTAATGAGTGACTGTGTAGTACTATATGCAACCCGACTGTGATAACCGCGTTCAACCTTTCTGTGATAAATTAGGCTAGTTTAGAATAAGGACGGGGAGGAATATTTATAGGAGTACTCGCCCGTCACCCCGTGTGACAATCTGCCACTGACCATGAGAGCCTGCCGATGACTGAAGAGCCGCAAGTTATAAGAAGAGGCGGCGAGTAACGAGGCCGAGCGAAACTGTAACACGAATGCCTGCCAATGATGGAAGAACCGCATGCCATAAGAAGAGGCGGGGAGTACTGAGGCCGAGCTTCGTAAAAGATTGCGAAACGCAATCTACCCCTCTGCCCCTAACATCCCTGCAAAACCCGGCACCTCCACGTGGTCCATCCCGGACATGCCTGAGCATGACCAACGCCGGAGGGGGCAGAACAAAAGGGGGACCTGCTGTGCATGGCATAGAATATGCCAAAAGTCTGCCGTTGAATAAAAGTGTCTGCCACACAGAGCCTGGAAACGCATTGTCATGGGCCACCGGCCTAGATACAATGCTAACACGATCAGAGCACAGCAGGTGTGTGGTGTCAGTATGCATGTATGCATATGTGACAATATGTTCATTAAAGGCTAGGTAGGCCTACTGTGAAAATTAATCTGCTTAATTTGGTTAAAATTTTTCTTCTATTGTTGCATGATGAGCACATGTGATGCTGACCTCCAAGCTCAATAAATTCATGGCAAAGAACTTTATATAGGATCGAAATTGGTAATTACTTATGGGTGTCATACCAATTTCGAAAGTAGTTCTACTATGGAAAAATGCTCAGAAAAATATATACAAAGAAAATGAGTTCAGAAAATAAAATTATCCCTATTAACACTTACCGCACTACGTGAAGTTTCGCTGAATCTTTAATACGTGAGCGAAATTCTACTAAGCTGTCACGTACGCCTTGAGGGCTGAAAAACCTGGCCTAATTGTTACCTTATTTCACATTATGTCAGGCCTAATCACAGCCTGATTGCTGCCTAATACTGCAAAAAAACGGCAATACCGCATGGGTAAGGAGTGCTATAGTAAGGAGCTTATTTGACATTGTTGAAATGTTGTGTAACGCCACAGCACATAAAGCACTGACATGGTAAAAAAAACATGATTTTTTTAAAATTTTTATGACGAGTGGTAGTCATAACAATAATAATCCAGAGGCCCCCTTCACTCCTCCGCCTTGGGAGTGACCGAAGTGAATATTTATGTGGAGGACATGTGGCTCCCAGTGATGCAGGTGTGCCAAAACGAAAATTCTTACTTCCCTCCGGGCCTCTCAGACCCACGTGTCGCGCCACGGGTTACATCAAATAATGGGTTAGTTCCCCTAGTAGCCGAAATACAATAACCATACTGTGATGAATTTAAATTTATCATCACGGTGGCGTGAAGGAGTGAATGGATGAGAGCGAGGGGAATTTCACCTAGGCGGCGGTAATCCACCGATGTAGGTGAGAGGAAGGAAATTCACCCAGGCGGCGGTAATCCACCGATGTGAGTGAAGGGAGGAATCTCGTCTAGGCGGCGGTAATCCACCGATGTAGGCGAGAGGAAGGAAATTCACCCAGGCGGCGGTAATCCACCGATGTGGGTGAAGGAAGGAAGGTGCTTGTCTAGGCGGCGGTAATCCACCGATGTAGACAAGAGGAGAAGGTAGGAGGTGAATTCCCAGAGCGGCGGATACCACCAGGCATCTGGGAGGAGGAAGGTAGAGAGAGAAGAGAGAGCTGGTTAGAGGAAGTGTCGAATGAAGCTAAAGCTCCAGGATCCGGGATTATATAGGACTTGAAGTCCTCTCCCTCCAGCTCCCTGCTGGGAGCTGGTAGTGGGGCACCAGGTTGTGTCCCCCGGATTCTGTCGCCTGTCTCCCCACTCAGATGTTTATTGACGGAAGGTAATTTCTACATCGGAATATTGGTGAGAGCTTTAAGGTTGTAGTGGAGTGTTCCCGGGAGGGACTCACGACAGAGGTCCCCCCAGTTCGAACCAATGATTGAGGTAGCTGAAGGCTCAAGGTGACAGTGGCTGAGGGCTGCGGAAACAAAAAGGGGAGCTGAAGGCGCAAGGATACAGGAGCTGAAGGCAGAAACAAACAATGGTAGTGCTGAAGGCAGAAGAGTGACTGGAGGTGTCTTAAAGCTAGGGTGACATACAGTTAGTAGAATAAGTAGGCATAAGTTGACATAAGTAGACATAAGTAGGGCTAAGTAGACAAAAGTAGGCAGCAGGAGACTTAAGGAGCTAAGTAGATGTAAGACATTAGTAGGTGTAAGACATAAGTAGATGTAAGTAGATGTAAGACGATGGTGGGAAACATATGTACAAAGAGGGTGTGATGAACGATTTGATGAGGTGACAATATTTACAAGGTGGTGAGTTCGATGATGATGAGGATAGTATGTTAGGTATTTACATTAGATATTTACAAGTATTTACAGGTACGTATGGACAGGTATTTACAGGTATGTACAAATTTTTGGTATGGTGTCAGGGGAGACAAAATTGAGCGGGGTTGCGAGATCCGCCGGAGGGGGGGGGCTTGGTTCGTCCGAGGTGATGGGCGGGTGCGATGGTGGTGGTTGTTCCCCCGCGAAGGAGACGCGGGGTGATTTTTTGCCGTTCCGGGGAGGGGGAACGGTAGTGGCGGCGCGAGTGGCGGCCGGAGGGGTGGTTGTTTTGGGGGCGGGGTTGGAGGGGCCGTTCCGTGGTGGGGGAACGGTAGCGGCGGCGCTAGTGGCGGCCGGAGGGTTGGCTGCCCTGGAGGCGGGCTTGGAGGGGCCGTTCCGGGGTGGGGGAACGGTAGCGGCGGCGCTGGTGGCGGCCGGAGGGTTGGCTGCCCTGGAGGCGGGCTTGGAGGGGCCGTTCCGGGGTGGGGGAACGGGAGTGGCGGCGCAGGCGGCGGCCGGGGGGTTGGCTGCCCTGGAGGCGGGCTTGGAGGGGCCGTTCCGGGGTGGGGGAACGGGAGCGGCGGCGCTAGTGGCGGCCGGAAGGTTGGCAGCCCTGGAGGCGGGCTTGGCGGGGCTGACTCGGGGTGGGGGAGCAGTTGATGGAGAGGTGGGGTGTTTGGCGGCGCCGTCAGATGCGGTCGGGAGGTTGGCAGCCGTGGCGGCGGCGTAGGAGGGGTAGCGAGGCGAGGTGGAGGTGGTGTGAATGCGGGCGGGGGGGGGGGTTGGTGGTGGTCCCCCCCGTGTTGGCGAGGAGGGGGGCCCGCCGGATTTACCGGCGGGCGTCCGCGTTTCCCTGCTTGGAGGAGTAGGAGCAGGGGGGCTGGCATTTGCGGGCCTCCCCACCGAAGTTCACATGGTAGAAACATCGGTGGGGGGGGGTCCGCCGGGAGGTAGGTCCTGGTGGGGCGCGTGGAGTTGGAGTGGGGCGCCGTTTTTGGGGACCTCCCTCTCTGTTGCTGGGAGGGGGAGACGGTGCGGCGGTCGGCCGAGCGCTGGCGTCGGTGGTCGGAGGAGGGGATCGGCCGGCGATCGACGGAGAGGGAGCGGCGCCGGTGGAGGGAGGGGGGCCGGCGGCGCTCTTCAGATGGCGATCGGTCCCTGCGTGGGGTGGGGAAGCGGGGTGCGGCGACCTCCGTGACGCTGGCGGCTGCGGCGAGGTCGTAGACCGTGTCGGCCAGACGGAGAAGCGGCTCGTCCGGTCCGTCGAGGTGGCTGGCGAGCGCCATCTGGATGGGGTGGGGGAGGGCTCGCAGCCAGAACGTCCGAGCGATGTCGGCCGTCACGACGTCGTGTAGTTGATGACGTAGGCGACGGTACAGGTGGGAAGGTTTCAAATCGCCGAGATGTTGGGGCTGGGACAGCGCTGCGACACGTGCGATCTTGGAGGGCTGGTATAAGTTGATGAGGCGGCTGCGGAGGTCGTCGTAGGCGGCCGTGGCGTCGGGGGAGATGTCAGATGTCTGCAGGAGGATCTCATATGGTAACAGGGAGATGATGCGTGAGTAGCGGGTACGCTGGCTGCGGATGTTGGCGGCAGAAAACGCAGCGTCGACCTGGAAGAACCAGAGTGCGGGGTCGTGCGTGTAGAAGGGGGGTAGCGACAGCGGGAACGACGCAGAGGCCGTCGTGACGTCGGCGGCGGCGTGTGCGGCAGCTGCAGCGGCGGCGGCAGCGGCGGCGGCGGATGCGGTGGAGCTGGGTGGTGAGAGGCTGGTGAAGGGGTTGTCGGTTGCGTCAGATGTCGCAGCGGTCGGCGGCTGCAGCAGGGACGGCCGGAGGAGCGGCGGTGACGGCGAGTTCGGGTCCATAGTTGAGGTGTCTGGGAACAAAATTCAAATTTGTTGAGGTTTTGAATTTTTCAAAATTCGCAATTTGCGGCGGCGGAGGTGGTTGCAGCGGAGCGTGGAGGGTTGTGTGAGCGGATGCGGGTGGGCCAAAAATTGCGAATTTAAACTGACTATTTTAAATGTGAATTTAAAATGCGGGACACCGAACTAGACTGGGGGCGACACATGAGGTGGTAAGAAGGGAGGAAGGGTAGAAGGTTGGATGAACGTCGGGTTCACCACTGTGATGAATTTAAATTTATCATCACGGTGGCGTGAAGGAGTGAATGGATGAGAGCGAGGGGAATTTCACCTAGGCGGCGGTAATCCACCGATGTAGGTGAGAGGAAGGAAATTCACCCAGGCGGCGGTAATCCACCGATGTGAGTGAAGGGAGGAATCTCGTCTAGGCGGCGGTAATCCACCGATGTAGGCGAGAGGAAGGAAATTCACCCAGGCGGCGGTAATCCACCGATGTGGGTGAAGGAAGGAAGGTGCTTGTCTAGGCGGCGGTAATCCACCGATGTAGACAAGAGGAGAAGGTAGGAGGTGAATTCCCAGAGCGGCGGATACCACCAGGCATCTGGGAGGAGGAAGGTAGAGAGAGAAGAGAGAGCTGGTTAGAGGAAGTGTCGAATGAAGCTAAAGCTCCAGGATCCGGGATTATATAGGACTTGAAGTCCTCTCCCTCCAGCTCCCTGCTGGGAGCTGGTAGTGGGGCACCAGGTTGTGTCCCCCGGATTCTGTCGCCTGTCTCCCCACTCAGATGTTTATTGACGGAAGGTAATTTCTACATCGGAATATTGGTGAGAGCTTTAAGGTTGTAGTGGAGTGTTCCCGGGAGGGACTCACGACACATACCTTCCGGAGGAATCCGTCGTCACTAGCTGGTCGAGTACTGGGGGCGAAAGCTTGCGAAGTAAGGGCATCATCATCAGGCCGTCGAGAGTGTAGGCACAGTATTATCTCGACGGCCTGATGATGACGTCCTTACATCGAACGCGCTCTCCTCCATACTACTCGATCAGCTAGTAACGACGGATTCCTCCGAAAGGTACGGTAAATCATCCCGTTTTAATCATTTACAAATTTCATTGTTTGTTTCCCTTCCGAATAACATCTCGTCGCCATTGATAGGTACGTATGGTTAATAATAAAATACATAGAATCTACCATCTCAAGTTAGTGAAAATGTATAACATCGCATACGAAAGGATGAGCACATTTTAAAAACTGTTCAATTAATATTAAAAAAATGATGAAGATATAGAAAGAAACAACCAAATTGCGGTCAACAAGAGGGCTGATGTTCAAGATTTTTCTTTTTTTCAATTTTTTATTGGCTTCGAAATTAACATTCAGCCCTACTTAACATTAGTTCACAATTCTAAAACAATATATACACGCTGTACGCTTTTCTTAACTTATAATAGGAAAAGTATGTCATTTAAAAACTTGAAAATAGCACTTGACACTATAATCTTGTTAGTATTTTGCACTAAGGTGGATATGTTGCAGGGGTTTTGGACTTGCTTCCGAACATTTGTGAACAGTGAAATTCTTTCGAGATTTGAGCATAAGTTATGGTAACCTCATCCATTTCACGATGAAAGAGTCCGACACTTCAGATGACACCCCCCTCCCCCTCATCCGCGGCTCTTAATCCTTGATAATAGCTTATTAATATATATTAACAAGAAGGTTGTCACGCTAAATTCGTAAAAATTAGCTGATAGACGAATAGACGACATTTTTGGAAATTTGCTCATTTGGTCATGTCGCACGATCGGAACTTTTTTGTAGTCAGTTGGGCGATCGAACCACATAAACCAGTGAGAGCGCGCTTCGTCGTTTAGGAGGAAGGACAGGAACTTCAGACGTCTTCCCTTTAGCCTCATGTGAAATCCTACCAACATAATAAGCATCTGGCTCAAGATTCTTCAAAGGCAGTTTTAAGCCATAATCCCCTTGTGATATCGCTGAAGGTTCATTGTTTTCTGAAACACCTTCTGACAAGCCTATATACAACTTTCGGTGGAGTTAATGCAGCTTCTTACAACATCCTTCACCGACATCGCGAAGGAGTTTGGAACTAATGTAGTCAACAGCACGTTTCATCTTGTTAGGAGTGTTTATTGAACATAGCCGTGAACGCTCAAGTGGAATAAACTGAGTTAGGTTTACAGTCTCCCTTTATATCACAGTGAACGTCCCTAATCACATTATAAGTTTGCATATACTCTCCACCATGTAGTGTATTTGTCCGCTGTATCCTAAATGAACTATGAAGGATGATATAAAGAAGGCGGAAAACAGTATAAAATGGGCGCCGAGACCATTGTGGGTTTCCTCGGAAGAATTGACCTACCAAAAAGCGAAAGAGTTGCGAGGAAAATCCATTTTCGCCAGCAAAAAAAGACAACTACCGTTGGTGCTTGCAATTTTACCACTAACAGAGTAAAATCCCATGTATGGGTCACTTCAATTTTCTGCACAGATCTCAGCTGTCTGTTTTTCCAGCATTCAAATTTATCGGCATTCTGTCGTAGGTATAAACCGTTAAATAATGCAGACCAAAATAAAAATATCAAGAAGTGAGTTTTGGAATAATCACGTGTTTAGGAGAGCGGGGGACTTGGAGGTCGAAATAGCGTGCAGTAGTTTCTCCCAATTTTGAAGTTTTTCAGGATATTTTAAATGGAATAATTAGTCCTATAATTGTTGCCGATACTCAAACATTAGTTTCAGGAAATTGGCCACAAATTTCATGTATTTACTATTTTAATTCATGTACTTGAAACAAAGATTTTATTTCGTGAATTTCTGGATTCAGCTAGAGAGGGTGACATTTTTTCAATGCGAAGTGTGACCGCCCAAGCTTCTGGCACTAGCCCAATCAGTGTGAATATAACGGCAAATACTTTTATTTGTTGGTAATAATCTCTTAAAATAATCCCTCGCACTGAGCTCGGGTATTCAATTTTATTAGTGCTTTCAGAACTGAAGGATGTGAACTCTGCATTCAAATGGGTTATCATGGGCCCTTCCGCCTTCCCCAATTTCGAAAAAGTCTCTATACTGGATCATAAGATAACTAAAACACGGAGGAGAAGGGGGAGGGGGGATTTAAAACTTCACACCGGTACTGACGCCTGTAAGCGTTGTAAAAATAGAAACCTGTGTCAAGATATTGGAGAAAAACCCAAAAAACACAGCGCAAATCTTTTTCTGAATGTTGACTGTAGTTCTCTTATGGCGTAGGTACTGAATTTGCTTCTTCTCAAATACAAAATGAGGCAGAAATACTCCTGAGATTTTTACAACTAATAATTTAGGTTATATACTTTAAGGGGAAATAGCCCGAAAAAAACTTGTAAGAATATTCAACAGATGGCAACACCGTCGAGGGCAAATTAATATTCGCTCTCAGTTCGTTAATAATTGACCGATTTTCAATCAGTAAACAGCATTGGATTCAGAATCAGCATAGAATTTCCGGAAATTGGTTCTGGTGTTCAAAATATCAAAATTTGTACATCTGGCCCACTGGCGTTCGAATTTGGCTAATTTTTTCGGAAATCCCAATTACCCAAATTCTAGAGGGTTGTGTCCTGATTGCTATGGTTTTTTCAAATTTAAAATTGGACCACTAAAACCCCATCAATTATTGTCCAGAAGGTGATGGGCGAGGGGGTTGGGGAGGAAGACAGCTCTTGAATGGGGGTAGGCGGCTTCCCAGTCAGGCCCGAGGCCCCCGCGGCGCTCAGGTACCTGACTTGTAATTCTCTTCCAACAATCGTTTCTACCCAGCTAACCATAATTGTGTCTACCAAAACAGTCAGTTTTTCCATTTATCATTTTCAATAATGAACCTTTGTAATTGAGCATGAAAAATTCCCCCCTCCCCCAACCAAATGTGATGGTTTCCGTTTCAAGGTATGTAGAATCCAAAAATAGAATAAGTAACGCTACAAATTATTATACAACGGTTTATTATTTACCAGTATAGATGATCACTGTTTTCTGAACTCAATCCCTACCTTTGTGCTTCCCACAAGAGAGCCCTAAATCGAGTACTGGATCCAACCGTGCAATCACATTTCATAAATGTGCGGCGGAATGAAGAATTCTATAATTATTATTTGTATATATAATTTTTATTCTGTAAATTATTTGCTGTTATTCGTGAAGCGTACCGAACGTTTTTTCAGATTAAAAAACTACCCTTATAACAAACTCCAAAACAACCATCATTCTTTAAACAAAGTATCACGATACAAACAACTCGATTTCATGCAGACATGCGTAATTATAATCAGGTGTTCCCTAGCAGTGATATCTGAGCCGGATTTATATCTTTTCATTCACGATCAGGGATCAGAAGTGGACTGAAAGTCAGAGAGTGTGGGCTTTTCGTTGACCGAAAATTTGGATTTTTGGGTGCGTCACCCGATGGCTGGATTGAGGGTGAAAATTCAATCATTGAAATTAAATGCCCTCAATCAGCCAGCAAGTTGACGATAGCTGATGCTGCGTCAAGAAACAAATCATTCTTTATATCTCACAAAGATTTGAAATTGAAGAGAACCCATCCCTATTACTTTCAAGTCCAAGGGCAACTGCACATTGCGGGAGCCACTAAATGTTATTTCGTAGTGTACACGGGCAAAGACTTGCACATCGAAGAAATTCCAATCGACGATGAGTTATGGAATCAAAAGATGGGGAAAAAAAACTCATTTACTTTTACCATCACGCTCTGCTCCCTGAATTGGTAGATTCATGATTGACGAGAAGCAGCCAAATTCGGGAGCCAGAAGTCTCTTTTGATGAGTTCTTATTGCTCAGTTGATATTGTTACTTTTGTTATTTATTTCCGAAGAACCAAAAAAGTTATTAATTAATAAATTGAAATTGTAACAATTTCGTTGCTACGTTCATACCCCTCCTTTAGCAAATCTCACGTTTGCTCTGTCATACTTTTTCGATTTATTAGAACATTATGTATGAACAACCTACCAAATTATTCCAAGTGTCTTTCAGATTTGAAAATTGTAGGTGTGATCGTCCTGGAATAACGTCAATTTGAAAAAAATAAAAAATAAAAAATTAATGATTGCGCAGGCACTGCTGTAACGTCCTAATTATCAAGTACCTACCCGTTGTGTACAACAACACGCCAATATTTCGGTTTTTAAAGTAGGTAGGTGGTCTGAAAATTATCGATGTTGAATGAACAGGAATGTGGTGTATAAAGTTTGTGCGTCATGTACAGAGGCGTGCAACTCGTTGAACAGATTAGGGTACAATAAGATTTGAAATGATCATTTCAAAAGGCCAGATAACCAATTATTACTCAACAGGTCAAATAAATATGACGATGCTATTAATTTTTATGTGAACTTTGGTCAACTCAGGTTGTATGATAGACGTGGGTATGGATTAGTTTATAAATCAACTGAGAAAGCATAATTATATACCTTCCACAGATTTGGTCTTGATTCGAGATAACCGTCGGTGTCCATTCTTCGAAAGTGCGTAGGTAGGTACTTGGTTGCTTCAGAGAATATATACGGATTTGGAGGTTAAAACAGAGGTACCTAGTGCTCGTCCCTAATGAATTACGTCCAACTGGCGTTGAACTTTGAATTCAGGTATTTGGGTAATTTAATTTATTTTTTATTTGTAGTAGGCTATTTGCAGTTTCAGGCGTCTGACCTCGAAGTCACTAATTTTTGTTTAAGAAATCGTGTATTCAATCGATCGTCCAATTTGGTACTTATAATTGGATTCAAATGCGATCAGTTCGATTGGGAAGTGGGGAGAGGTGTTTAGTTTAATTTTGGTGTACCTACCTAGGTAAGATCCTATACACTAATCAAATAAAAATAAATTACATTTATTAAAATAGGTACCTACTAAATATTAAAAAGTAAAAATAAATTCTAACTCAAGATACTTGTTTCATTTATTTGATTATTTTTTATTTTATCATCCCTCCCATGACTGATGCATACAAAATAGCTCACACTCTCGTGTAGTTTGGCACTGGTCATGGATGGGCCCAAACAGTTTCATAGCAAACCTCGAACAGGGAGGAAGAAATCTAGAATTCTTGAATGGTGGGGCAAAAACTGTTCTCGGAAATGGTAGGTATCCAAGCTGCTCGGGCGGCGAAACCCCTCCGAACGGGCCTGGGAAGCCGCCTACCCCCATTCAAGAGCCACCTTCCTCCCCAACCCCCTCGCACATCACCATCTGGACAAGAATGTCCAGTAGACTCAACTCTAAAACATTGGTTTAAGAAAAAACTATCTTCAAAATGACCATTCTTAATCACCAAAATAACGCTGGAAAAGCGAAAGCAGAAACACTTACGTAGATTGACCCTCGTAGTTAGTCAACGTCGGTCATGAGCAACATCTAGTGGCCTGGTTAACCTGAATTTTTGAATCATTAGTCGTTGCATCCTACTGGATTCGCTGATTGAATATTTCCAAAAGTGGGCCTAATGCAGAAAACAAGCCCTGACATCAAATAATGACTACTTCATTCGAACCCCCAACAAATATGATAGATAGCTTTCCCATGAGCTATTACTGAAAAGGTTGATGAAATGATCAATTTTTGAATAAGAAAAACTCGGCATCAAGGCATTTCAATTAAGCTACGTTAACGACGGGTCGAAATCTTATTAAAACTGTCAGTTGGCTCCCTTGATAATTTAATATTACCGTAGCGGAGTAGCATTTCATTGGACCTACACAGTGGATGACGGGGTCCGTCATATCCGCGTTGTTAGCAGGGAGTTGAATAAAAACGGTTGGGTCGAAAGCGTACGGGGCTGTGCGAGGAATTCACTGAATTCGACCCTTCGCCAAGAGCAAAAACCGATCCTTCTTCACCTAGACGGACGATGGAATGAAATAGTTTGAGTTATAATTAGCCAGATAATCTTTGAAGGTCCAAGCGCTCCAATTGAGTTGAGCAATATGCTAGGAAATAATCACCGGCAAGTGTTTTTATGTAGTGAACCCTACGTGTATCCTACCAGAGAATTTATTTCGTATACGTGTTCAATGCGGTTGAACATGCAAACGCGCAATTTTTCAGTTCATAATTCAATGTAGTTGGGTCATAAAATACTCGTATGCGGAAATATTGCGCGTTACATAGTATGGAATAAGGGAGGGGAGGGGGGAAATAATGGCGCCAGGAAAAAATCGTTTTTGGTTGCGTTTGCCCGTGCTGAGTCACAGATTAACTGACAAACTGGGAAACCTTGTAACAGTATGGCTTTTCTCGATACATTTTTTCTTCCGGTGGAGACGGGATCGGTTTGGGGAAGCCTAATCGATATCCCTTCTTAACCGGTGATAATCTCACTGGTCTATGAGGGGGACTCTCGAGGGTCCACCCCCACTGCTACACTCTGTCACATGTTAGCAGAGCGTGGTTCGGTAGTATGCGCTGATCAATTCACCATACGCCATCCACTTTTTGTGGGCTTACCAGAAGGGTAAGCCCAAAGGTTTCCCAGAAGGATTCCTTTACTAACAACCTGTCCCAACATCTATTGGCTTCCCCACCCCTTTCCCCTCTTTAGAGTGGCAGTATCATTAAAATATACTGAGCTCATTTGAAGGCGATTGATACCGTGTCCTAGCTGACAAGTCCCAATAGTTGTTCCATCCTAACGATGGAGGTTGATCACCTAGAGGTCGCCCAGATGAGCACAATATTCACTAGGCAACAACCTCTGGCAACATTATCCGCCAATACTCGTATGTAGGAGCTTTGTTCTCCACCAGCAAATAATTATTGAGGTGATCTCAGACAGTACCATTACGATGGAGTTTAGTCACCTTGAAGTTGTTCAGATGCCGTTTCCTAAACCAGAACTTCATACTACTTTTCATTCCCCTTTTTCCCTCTCATACGTCTGCTTCTGCATACTGCATGCTTCTGAAGTATGTCATGTGGGGAGGAGTGTAACAGCGTGGCTGTTCTCGATATATGTTTTCTTCCAGTGGAGACGGAGTCGCTTGGGGAAGGCTAATCGATATCCCTTCTTAACCGGTGATAATCTCGCTGGTCTAGGAGGAGGACTCCCGAGGTCCACCCCCACTGCTACACTCTGTCACAACCTCAAGGGAGGTTATACACCCCTTTTGCAGAAGGCGCATACTTTACACAGATTCTTTGTCTGTGCGATTTCTCGAAAAAAATGGGACTAGTAATGGAGGCTACTAGTATAGCCAGTGGGAGCGAGGTTGAATTATTTGCGAGCAGTCACAGCTCTTATGTTCACTTCCTTCGAAATGGTTGCAGGGGAACGAGGTGAAGTTTGTCGCTACGGATTTGATATTAACTTTACAGTTTGTCTCGACCTCCAGCTAGTGGGCTGAAGCTTTGGGGATATATAATATACTGCTGCTCACTCCATCCTCTTGTTTGTGTTCGGACATTTATACCTATGCTCTCAGATTTGCGTATTTGAGGCAAGCCAAAGGTACCAGAACTATTTCCCTGCCTCACACACGCGCACACATCCGCACGCTGTTCACACTGAATCGCTTGGAGGCCACGATCGGTATTCGGAGCTATGTTCGGTGATCGATAGCGTTTCGGCTACCACACTAAGAAACAGCCACGTCATTCATGTTGCCGATTCAGCACTTTTGAGAGAATTTCACACTCATGACGTGTGAACCACGGATATGTTTTGACCACCTTTTACACTAATTCGACCATGAAAATCCAGCAATTTCTACTCCTTGCAGAAGGTTGAGTGTGGGTGAATGATGCGGCACTTTTATGTAAAACGTGGTCTAGTGAGCGCCAAAATAACTCGGGTGGAACTTAATCATCGAGAATATCATAACTAGCAGATAAACACACCTTGATGAAGTTTCAGTGAAAGATTATTTCGAACGGAAAGTGATTTTTCTTTCCTTATTAACACTACCTCGTTGCAATGAACCATTAGAATCAACCAAGACAAAAAATGTGGATTTTTCCCCTTTATGGAAAAATCTGGAAGCTCAAATTTCGGTTTAACTGATTTGAGAGGTCAATTTTCCGATCATCTGACTTGAGAGCTCAATTACCCAGTTGATTTAGATGGCCGTAAATCAATTGCCCAATTGATTTAGATGATCCTAAAAAAATCTCAATGACCCCCCGCAACCCATCTCAATGACCCCGCAACAGTCGTCTGCACATGTGCATAACGATAGCGATTTATATTTGAACGACGCTAGACGAATAAATATGTCGTATTTTTTCACATGTGTAGAAATAGAACCAGAGTCATAGCGTAAAGTGGATTCTTGGACGCCCAAACAAACAGAGAGAAGAAAATATAACTAAATTCATTGACGTAGTCTGATTTGTAATATCGAGTGGAAAATCTTAATTTCAACGTTTACTGAAGTAAACTAATAACCGTGGCCGCACTGCATGTATCGCTTCCACTTGAACAACTTTTCCCTCAATCAGTACCTGCATCAATAAGTAGAGGTTGCGTATCATCAGGCAACATTCTTCACGTTAAGTACCCATAGTCGACTTATTTTTGTACTTCGTAATATTCTTGTTGTATGTATTGTGGTATGATTGTATCAATTTCCTATTACGGTTCGTCCGTCTATGTACACCGTCTCCTTATTTGTTAGAGAATTTACAAAATAAATTTGTAGCACCACAGCGTGGTGCTACAGGTGCCTTGACTACCTAGCACATCGGAAACATTGTATCTGCTCATTTTTATGACTATAATTATTATCGTTACTATAGGTTCCAGGGATTTAGGTGAAGGCTGCGTTGAATGAGGTTGAATTGTATTTTGAGGTGTGGATTTTCTCGCATTTTTGAATAGTTCGACTTTTTTCTGAATTTTTGAGACCATCTGGAGCATTCTACGATTTTGCCACATAGTTTGCTATGCAATTTGCCCTAAAGAGCAGAGTTTATGCAGGCATGAAGCTGAGTTGAGAGCGCACATCACTTTTAGCGGAGAGGTCTAGGCGTCGGGCTCTTACACTTAAAATCTGAGGTTCGAATCCCGGTTCCGGGACCGAATTTTCCACTTCACATCAGCAATTTCCCTTCAGAACTACATTTGTGTTTCTTTTTTCCATTTTAGCTACTGCTTGAACATTCAACGCATGATATTAATATTTAGTGGCGAATAGGTACTAAACTACGGAAGGGCTGTGATCTATACAGAAGGGTTATTTATACAGAGTTGCGATCTATAACAGAAGTGTTCTATACAAAATAATATACCGTTGTATAGAGATTTGCAGAGTTTTTACGATGCGAGTGATGCGAACGCCTCATGTTCCAGTACAAGTATTTTTAAAAGCGAGCGTTTTTCAAATTTATTTATTTAGTTTTAGCAAAGCGTAAAATTTTTCTGGTAAGTGAGAAAGGAGAAATCCTACCTTTTCGGCGTTATCGGCGATTGCTTCGAGCTTGAATGCGTTTGACAAGCGTGTGAGGTAACCATCGATGTTATTCCTTTCGTCGTATTTGTCGAACTTAATTGTTGGCGTTGCAGTTCTCACAAATTGCATGAGGATAGATGACATGGTTCTATGCCACTCATTGTTGGGAGAAATTAGTCGCGCAATTTGTTCTTTAGTAATGGCCATCGGGGGATCATTTGCGATCTAAAACCCACGTGAAGTCCAGCACACCTGTATTTAAACAAAACCCACGTACCTGGTTTTTCTGTTGGTTTAAGGGTGAAAAACCTGTATGTACAAACCGCCGGTTGTCACCGTATGTAAAACGAGATCCGGAGCCGATGGTGTACCGGTTGTCCGTCCTAACCACTGCGCCACTGCAGGGGTTTTGCAGGGTTTTTTTACACTTCGATCGAAAACATTTTATTGCAATTAGAATTGTACTTCACAAAAATAAGTAGGTAGGCTTTTTATGATAATTGAATAGGGACAGTAAATAATTTATGTACTAATATTATATCCTATATAGCCAAGTCGAATCGAATGAATTCAGGAGAGGATGAAATAGCCTTGCGGGAGGTTCTCCTTCTTCTTCGCCGTTTTTGGTTTATGGCCGTAACAGGAGAACAAACATTTTTCACTTTTCGAAATCTGTCACGAGACTAATGGTAGTTACTTAACACACCTAATTGCCTGAAGCTAGCCAAGAGCTTGAAAGTGTTGTCATAGTTTATGAGTTGTTTCTAGAGAAGCTAATTCCTGCAAATTCTTCCGAGTTTGAGGGTTCAAGTGTACTTTTAGATTGATAGTAGAGACCGGTTGTTAAGCAATTTGCATAACTTTTCCCAGTGGTTTAAAAAGTTCGACGAAGGATCGGCCGAGGGGAGAGCTAACCCTTTTTTCCCAATTCATCCTTAGTATCTCACCACTCTACCTTGGGCAACCCCACTTTTGCTACCCACTGGTTTCCCATCATATTCTTCCTCTCTACAGCCGCACAACACAACCTTTCCATTCACCCACCCTATCATGACCGCCGCTGCCCACCGAAAAGTTCACATCGAGGAAAGGAAATAGTCTTCTCTATAGTTCCTAACGATCAGAGGACCTCTCTCAGCTCAAGTAGGAAATTGAATCGATTGGCACTTATCTGCCACTGAGCTGTAGTTGTTTCTCCCTTAGGTTCACAAGCTTCTATTGTGAGATCGCCGGCGACGCAAAGCTCGCTTGTTACGGTTTCATTCCCGCATCATCACTTGTGTATGTCCAATACGTCAATGGTTTTTCATATAGACAATTCAATAAACTCATGGTACATTTCAATTATTACATGTACCGTCAAATGAGTTAGTTTTCTTCTGTTTTTGCTTCGTCACTACCGAAGGTTTTGCTTTGTATTCGTGCAAGAATCGAAAAATGCATGCCCTCCAAAATGAAAATTTTCTCGCATTTTACGTTTCAGACACCAAAGAACATATTTTTTGGTTCCATGTCTGTCTGTCTGTTGTCAATTCCTTGTCCCGGGCAAAACTATACGAAATAATGGTTGTAATAAGTTGAAAGCCATAGGGTAGGTGCGAGTTTGGCCATAGATGGTCCCATATCAAATTCATCAAAAAACTACACTAACTTTCGTCTGCGCATAAGCAATAGTTAAATCCTTGTAAAGCTCATAACTACCCTAGAAATCGTCGAAAAAAGAGCTCAATCAATTTAATCAAATTCGGACTGTCACATTCGGATGCGAATACGCAAAAACGACCCCGAAAATAGTCGTAGCGAGTTAAAATTTGGGTGCGAGTTGGAGCTCAGATGTTCCCATATAAAATTCACTGCATAAGTACTGTAACTTCCGTCTACCCATGCGCCAACATGAAATCCTTCTAGAGCCCAGAGCTACCCAAGAAATCGACGTGAAGCGATGAGGTTTGGAGGGTAGGTGGGGGTTGGGGCATAGGTAGTCCCATATTAAAGTCATTTTTGATAAAGTACAGTAACTTTCGTCTGCTTATGCGCAAATGTGAAATTCTACTAGAGCCCATAACTATCCTAGACATTTTCGTAATGCGCTGAGATTTTGGGGGTAGGTGGGGATTAGGTGTCGGATCTTGTTTTCACAGGCAAAACTCCAGAACCACTAGACCTGTTTTAGTGAAATGTCCAGGGGTTGTGCGTGTAGGCTCTTAGACGGTCCCCAATGAATTTCATTGCCGTCGGACCCATGGTAGCTCTACAATAGAGATAATCAAAAATCGAGATTTTACCAATAAGTGAGGAAGCTATACGGCCCACCCAACTTGGTATGTTTTACCTTCTATATGGAGAAGTAACGATCTTGAAACGAGATCTTCGCTTGTAAAGGTAGCAACTCAAATCCACATGGTAAAACTTGGAGGTACGTGTATTTTTACTCTATTCAAGACTTGAAGTTTTAGTGTCCGACAACTTGTTCAGTCATCTCGTTTCTATTAACTTGTGCACAAAGTAAACAAAAACTTCTCCCAGCTGTCGAAACGGCCCTCATTCAACACGGTGAGTCTACAGAGAGTCAGGATGTTTTGAAATTAGGTCAAAAAATGAAGTCTTAACTCTTAAATTCTACGGCCCACCGACCATAACGAGGATTAGGTACATGAGATTTGAGTGTGGTCATTCCCTTGCGCCGCTCCGCCGCCGCCGTCACACTTCCTCTAGCTAGACGAAAATAAAAATTTGCTTCCTGTCGACGTCTTCACGGTATGCATCCTTCTCGGGGTTGGCAATCCAAATTTGAGCTCTAAACCACTCCAAAATTATGACGCCTGATCGCAAAATTTTATGAGCACCAAAATCAAATGAACCTACATAGAAGTCGACGATTTCGAGTTGGATGATGTTGGATTTCACTTTGGTCGACGATTTCAAGTTGAATCAAGGAAATTTCAAGCTGCGTGATGTTGAACCGTTCTCTTCACAAGTTCGTATTTCAGAAACTCTACTGCGAGTGAATGAGGAGATATTTATCAGCCCAAGAGTATTTACATACTTACCAAGGAATTCTGCTGGTTAACTTAATAACAAGGCAAGGATTGTTTTCAAAATTATGATCGTACGTTAAAAATTCTCAATTGCCAAATTGTTTATTTACAACATCAAATCGGCAATCTCTCATATATTATAGCATATTATTCAAAGCTTGGCTTCTTCCTGTCGAGGTTACGTGACCCGATTGGTAGTCTACTCCGCCCCGTCCACTAGAACTTTGTATGATGATCACCAATGATTCTAATCTTCAGAGAGAATCAAATAATACGGCTCCATTAGCAGGCTAACCAGAAACTTCAGGTAAAGCCAGAGCAGAAATTTGTCCTTCGCGAGGGCCCTCCTCATATCTCCCTCCGACCTACATTCCATTCCAGACTTCCGCTGCTTTCCTTCCGCTCAGCTGATTCCTTATCGTAACTCTTAGCCCACGCAAGGTCCTCCGAGGGTTTTCAATCCTCAGACGACTGAGTATAATCCAACAACAGACGAGTGAATAATAGGTACAATCCAACAACAGACGAGTGAATAATAGGTACCCATGAAACTACTAGGTACCCACGTTAGTCAGCACCACGAAAACAAATGCAAATTTCACGAATTCGAAGCCTTGTGTGCCAATCCAAAATACACATTCCCATACACATTACGAACGATTGAGTATTTTGGATTCGCACAAAAATCTATTGCACTACCCGCTGACCCTTCTGAATCGTGTTACGACCCTAATAACGTCATCAACCAGGGATTAGTAACTAACACCTATCCAGATTATTTCATTGAAAATTGTTATAACATTGAGGAAATCACGGATCAATTTGGAAACCTTTACATGATCCCTCAGGATGAGTGAGTCCTCCAACTCAGGGTGCTTCGTAAACGTAGGTAATATTCAAAAATCCCGCTAACAGAGTAAAACTAGGATTAATAAGCAGTCTACGGTCAGCGATAGAGTTCATAACCGGCGACCTGGACTCCAAAGATCATAACAAATATAACAGGATAACCCAGCACTTTCTAATAAATCATGAAAAAACAAAATTACAAATAATTCCCAATATTCGATTAATCAAGCTATGAAGGGAAATTTCAGTGCTTCCTCCCTCGCTCTTGGATGTGCATATATAGAAACCTGTTCCTTCCCCCAGACCGTGAAATGTCTTTCAACGCTGTGCGGGCAGCTTTTTGCCCCCAAGACGAGGTGCCAGACCACCTGACCATGATCATGTAGCGGAGTGGGATGAAGGATAAGGAGCGACATGAGGGCAAACTACCTGTTGATATGAGCAGTATAATTTGATATCTAACTGTCGGAAGCAGTGCTTCTTAAAAAAATTTAGCAGAATCTGGTAGCAGAAATATCTTTAGCGGGGCCTTGAGAGTTTTCATACTTAATGTTACGGAATTGTTGAAATTATTTCAAGACGTGTTTATCATTGCTTTCGATAGTTTCACAGGCACGCCTTGCAACACCCATAACTACCTGCGGGTTGAGTCACAGATGGTCCCATACCAAAATCATTGAAAAAGTACCGTAACTTTCGTCTGCGCATGCGCAAACGTGAAATAATTGGAACATCCATAACTACCCTAAATATCGTTGAAATCAATTCAAACTTGGAGGGTCGCTCAGAAATAATACTTTGGTAGTTTCAAATCAATTTCATTGGAATGGTAATGTAACTTTGATCTACGTATGCGCGAACGTGAAATGTTGACCGTTTCCTTGTAACCTTTCTAACTACGCGATAAATAGTCGTAGAGAGCTGAAATTCTGAGGGTATACGCGGGTTGGATTGCAGATGGTCCCGTTTCAAAATCATAAAAATCGTTTAGTCTGCGCATGCGCAAACGTGAAATACTTGGAGTGCCCATAACTACTGTCGTGAGTCCCTCCCGGGAACACTCCTATCATATTAAGTTCTCACCAATATCCAAACGCCAAACTAAAGCTCCGTAAATAAAGATATGAGTGGGGACAGGCGACAGAACCCAGGGTTACTCAACCTGGGGCCCCACTACCAGCTCCCTGCAAGGAGCTGGAGGGAGAGGCCCCCAAGTACTATAAAACCCCGGATCCTGGAGCCCAAGCTTCATTCGACACTTCCTCTAACCAGCTCTCTCTTCTCTCTCTTACCTTCCCTCTCAGATGATCGGTTGACTACAGCCGCCTGAGAATTTCACCTCCTCTCTCCTCCTCCTTGTCTAGATGATCGGTTGAATACAGCCGCCTAGACAAGGGACCTCTCCTTTCCTCTCCTTTACCTAGATGAACGGTTGACTACAGCCGCCTAGGTAAAATTCCCTCATCCACCTCTCTCTCCTCCAAAGTCGTAGATGTTCGGTTGATTACAGCCGCCTGCGACTTTTCCTCCTTTCCTCTCCTTTACCTAGATGAACGGTTGACTACAGCCGCCTAGGTAAATTCACTCACTCACCTTCCTTCCACGCCACCGTGATGAGAATTTTAAATTCATCACAGTGGTGAACCCGACGTTCACTCAACCTTCTTCCTTCCCACCTTCCCACCTCATGTGTCGCCCCAGTCTAGTTCGGTGTCCCAAATTTTAAATTCAAATTTCAACAGACAGTGTAAATTCGCAATTCTTGGCCCAACCTCACCACTCAACTCTCAACTCAACGCACCTCCGCTCCCGCCGATTGCGAATTTCAAAATTCAAAACCACCTCAAATTTTTGAATTTTAGTTACAGACATGGACCCGAACTCTCCGACGCCGCCGCTCCTCCGGCCGTCCCTGCTGCAGCCGCCGACCGCTGCGGCGACTGACGCCACCGACAACCCCTTCACCAGCCTCTCACCACCCGACTCCTCCGCATCCGCAGCAGCCACCGCCGCCGCCGCCGCCGCTACGGCCGCGGCCGCCGCCGACGTCATGACAACGTCCGCAGCGTTCCCTCTGTCGCTGCCCCCCTTCTACACGCACGACCCCGCGCTATGGTTTTTCCAAGTGGACGCTGCGTTTTCGGTCGCCAACATCCGCAGCCAGAAAACTAGATATTCCCGGATCATTTCGTTACTACCCTACGAGATCCTGCTTCAGACTTCCGATATCTCCCCCGACGCCGCCACTGCGTACGACGACCTCCGCAGCCGCCTCATCAACACCTACCAGCCGTCAAAGATCGCCCGAGTCGCCGCCCTCTCCCAACCTCAACACCTCGGCGACCAGAAGCCCTCCCACCTCTACCGACGGCTGCGACACCAGCTGCAGGGCATTATGACCGCTGACATCGCACGCACGTTCTGGTTACGTGCCCTCCCCCACCCCATCCAGATGGCCCTGGCCAGCCATCTCGACGGTCCCGACGAGCCCCTCCTGCGACTTGCGGACACCGTTCACGACTTGGCCGCAGCGGCCGCCGTCAGCGAAGTACGTACGCCGCGTCACCCCCCGCCTCTACGGGACCGCACCAAGTCCCGAGACCGCGACCGGCCCCCCTCCCTCGACAGACGTCGCCCCACTTCGACGGATCGCCGACGCGACCCCTCCGCCGACCGCCGTCGCCAGCGCTCACCCGAGCGCCGCAACGCATCCCCTCCTCGCCAGCGCAGAGGGCGGTCCCCGGCCGCTACACGCCCCTCCACCTCGACCCGCCCCACCAACACCACCTACCTCCCTGCGGACCCCCCCCACCGTTGTTTCTATCATGTCAACTTCGGTGGGGAGGCCCGCAAGTGCCAACCCCCCTGCTCCTTCGCCCCTAAGCAGGGAAACGCAGACGCCCGCCGGTAAACCCGGCGGGCCCCCCTCCTCGCCAACACGGGGGGGACCATGACCAACCCCCCCCCCCCGCCCGCATTCACACAACCACCACAAAGCCCCGCTACCCCTCCTACGCCGCCGCCACGGCTGCCAACCTCCCGGCCGCGCCTGCCAGCGCCGCCAAAACTCTCACCCCACCATCAACCGTTCCCCCACCTCGGAACGGCCCCCCCACGCCCGCCTCCAGGGCAGCCACCCTTCCGGCCACCACTCACGCCGCCGCTCCCGTTCCCCCACCCCGGAATGGCCCCTCCACGCCCGCCTCCAGGGCAGCCACCCTTCCGGCCGCCACTCACGCCGCCGCTACCGTTCCCCCACCACGGAACGGCCCCTCCATGCCCGCCTCCAGGGCACAACCCCCTCCGGCCACCACTCACGCCGCCGCTACCGTTCCCCCTCCCCGGAACATAACCAAACCACCTCCTACCAAGAGGATCAGCCCCCCTGCCGACTCCACCGTTCCCCCCCTCCGGAACGGCAAGAAACCACCCCGCGTCTCCTTCAAAGAGGACCACCCAACGCCAGCGCAAATACCCACCTCCGCAATCCTGCAAAACGCCCTGCCTACCCACCAGCGACTTTTCTTGCGCTGCAAGAAGACGAACGTACCTTTCTTGGTGGACACGGGGGCGGCGCTGTCCATATTCCCCAATAACATCCTCCGTCGTCAGGCGCGCTGCTACCGGCAACTTCTCTACGCCGCCAACGGTACCACCATCCCCTCGTACGGGACGTACCGCTCCTCCGTTTACATGAGCGGACTCGCGTACGAGTGGGACTTTACCGTGGCGGACGTGGAGAAGGCGATCCTGGGGGCCGATTTCCTAGCGTATTTCGGTCTCCAGGTCGACGTCCGGAATGCGCGCCTGATAGACCCCGCCACAAATAAACCCATACCTGGGTTTATACATGCCATCAACCACCCCCCCACACAATTTGAACGCCTCCTCCTCAACTACCGCCCCCAGCGCCGCCCCTCTGCCCACATCTCCACCGTCCAACATCACATTGAGACTTCCGGCCCCCCCATCACAGCAAAGGCCCGACGACTCCACCCCCTTCAACTATCAAAAGCTCGACAACACTTCAACAAGCTCATAGCCGACGGTATCGTCCGCCCCTCAAAATCCCCTTGGGCTTCTCCACTCCACATCGTGCAGAAGCCCAATGGGGATATCCGCCCCTGCGGGGACTACCGGCGCCTCAACACTAAAACCACACCGGACCTCTACAACGTTCCCCACCTACGGGATTTCTCGTCACATCTACATGGTGCTCTATATTAGTAGCTGAGTTCATTTGCGTTGCGTGACACGTGGATCGCATCAGACCTTCCCACGCACGTGGTTGCCCAACGGCCTTATCAGGTGGAATAAACCGGTTCCCGTGAGATCACCGAAGTTAAGAAACCTCGAGCGTGGTTAGTACTTGGATGGGTGACCGCCGTGACACGTGGTGACACGTCCAAGTATGACCCATGTAGCTGTTGGGCGAACCCCTCTCCACTCAAGGGGGCGAGGCAATGAGCAGCCAAGTAAAGAGCGAAATGATCAGATCGAATTCTGATCCTCCATTGGAGGACAGCTGATCACGTCCGCGACGCCGGCAGGGCAGTCGGACGAAAAGCCCCAGCCTGAAATGGCTGTTACTTTACTTTACTTTTTTTATCTACATGGTGCTACTATTTTCTCTACCCTCGACATTTCAAGAGCGTTCCACCACATTAACATCCACCCCCCCGACGTCCAAAAAACCGCCATCATTACCCCATTCGGACTATTCGAATACGTGAAAATGGGCTTCGGGTTGAGGAACGCTGCACAGACATGGCAGCGCTATATGGACAGCATCCTGCGAGGCCTACCGTTCGTCTTTTGCTTCCTCGACGACGTCCTGGTGGCCTCCAGGACGCCGGAAGAACACCTCAGCCATCTCCAACAGATCCTCGACATCTTCTCCACCGAGGGCCTCCTCGTTAACACTGAAAAATGCGTTCTCGGCCAACCCTCCGTCCGCTGCCTCGGCCACCAAGTTTCGTCCGAGGGCATCAAACCCCTCTCGGACAAGGTCCACGCCATTAGTGACTTCCCGCAACCCCGCACGGTGACGGAACTCCGCCGCTTCCTGGGTATGTTAAACTTTTACCGCAGACACATAAAACACGCAGCACAACATCAACAACCACTCATACACGCCATCCCCCAACCCTCCAAAAAAAATGACAACCGTCCCATCACCTGGACCCCCCAACTCACCTCCTCCTTCAAAATTTGCAAACAGGACCTAGTAGACGCCGCTCTATTGGCCCATCCCGATCCCCATGCCCCCCTGTCCATCACTACCGATGCGTCCGACTGGGCCATCGGGGCAGTGCTCCATCAGCACACCGGCGCCACCCCCCAACCCCTAGGCTTCTTTTCTAAAACATTGTCCCCCACCCAGAAAAATTACTCCACGTTCGACAGAGAGCTCCTCGCCATCCACGAAGCCATCAAGCACTTTCGTGACTTCGTGGAGGGCAGGCAGTTCTCTGTCGTCACCGATCACAAGCCCCTGACCCACGCCCTCCTACAAAACCGCAAATCCGCCTCCCCGCGTCGCCTCCGGCAACTCGAGTTTATCGGACAATTTACGTCCGATATCCGATACTTGCCGGGGGCTGACAACTGCGAGGCGGACGCGCTCTCCCGACCCACCCCTACCCCCGCGCCGGTGGCGGAGTTACTGCCGTTCCCCTCCCCCCAATCCCTCAGAAACAACCAGAACCCTTCCACTGATCCAGCCCTCTCCAACCTCATTTCCGCCTCCAAGTTGGAACAACTGCCGCCCCTCAACCTCTGGTGCGACGTAACGGCCGATTCACCGCGCCCTTACGTCCCACCGGAACAGAGGCGGCAGTTGTTCCTCCATTACCATTCCCTTCACCATCCTGGCATTCGGGCTAGCCGGGACCTTATCAAAACGCGGTACTTCTGGCCCCACATGAACACAGATATTCGTAACTGGGTTCTGGGGTGCCAGAAGTGCCAGCGATTTAAGGTCTCGGCCCACCCCCGTGTCCCCCCTCAAACCATCCCCGACTCCCTCCCGTGGGAACATGTACATCTGGACTTAGTGGGCCCCCTTCCCCCATCCGAGGGGAAGAAATACTGCCTCACGATGATCGACCGTGCCACCAACTGGGTAGAGTGCATCCCGCTCGCCCACATCACCGCAGACGCCGTCGCGACGGCTTTCCTCACTCAATGGGTTAGCCGTTACGGTTGTCCGCGAACAATCACGGTCGATCAAGGGAGGCAGTTCGAATCCGCCCACTTTTCCGATTTACTACGTTCCCTCGGCATCCAAAAAATCCACACTACCCCGTACCATCCCCAATCCAACGGGAAAATAGAGCGGTGGCACTCGGTCCTCAAACAGGCCATTTCTACATCAGCCAATTCCCCTTCCTGGACAAAATCCCTCCCCTACATTTTGCTCAGCCTTCGCACATCAGCCCGTCCATCAGACCAGACCAGCCCCGCACAAAACGCCTTTAAAGACCCACTACGTTTGCCAGCCGACATTTTCACCCCGAATCACACACCGTCAATTAACAGGGAACCGCTACACTCCACAACACCCACAAACGACACCACTTACCCCAAACGCTTTTTCACCGCCACACACATGTACCTGAAAGAGCCCGGCATGCATAAAACTTTCCAACCCCTGTATGCCGGGCCCTTTCAGGTCATCCGCTCGACACAGTCCACCGCTACCCTGTTGATTGACGGAAAGCCCCACACCGTGCCATTGGCACGGTGCAAACCAGCCCCAGTCCTCCCCGACCAATCACACCACACCAATCCCCCGCCCACCCCCACACCACAAACAACACACATCACCTCCGTCTCACCCGCCGGACCCCGACGTCGCCGCTTCTCTCCGCGACGCCCCGGGTACCGGCTTCCACCGGCTCTTCCCCTTCACCGCCACCCTGGCAGTGAAGGGGCCCCTCTATCAGACTTCACTAACGTGAAGACTGTTAGAGGGGGTCGCCTCTCTCACTCACACACTTCACTCCCTCACTACACTTCACCACACACTACCCACACCCAGGAAACGGCGGATTCTAACACCCCCTTCCCATCTGTTAACCCAATTTGTACATACCCTCCATCTTTTGTAAATACTCATTCATCTTTTGTAAACACTCATTTATCTTTTGTAAATACTCACTCATCTTTTGTAAATACTCCATGTACATACACATTATTGTAAATACTCATCATCACCTCATACTTACCATGTTAATACTCTCTATGTAATCCTCTCTACTTACCTATGTAATCCTCTCTATGTAATGTAATGCTCTCTAACCTATGTAATACTCTCTATGTACTCCTCTCTATACTCTTAATACTCTATACTTACCATGTACTCCTCGACTTACTACTTACCATATACTCTATACTTACCGTATGCCTCCTAGATTTAAGACTCGCCTTCAGCTCAACCACTTGTTTGCATCGGCCCTCAGCCCCTGTCACCTTGCGCCTTCAGCACCACCTTTTGTTTACCGTAGCCCTCAGCTCCTGTCACCTAGCGCCTTCAGCACCACCTTTTGTTTGCCGTAGCCCTCAGCTCCTGTCACCTTGCGCCTTCAGCTCCACAAATATTGGTTCAAACTGGGGGGACCTCTGTCGTGAGTCCCTCCCGGGAACACTCCTATCATATTAAGTTCTCACCAATATCCAAACGCCAAACTAAAGCTCCGTAAATAAAGATATGAGTGGGGACAGGCGACAGAACCCAGGGTTACTCAACCTGGGGCCCCACTACCAGCTCCCTGCAAGGAGCTGGAGGGAGAGGCCCCCAAGTACTATAAAACCCCGGATCCTGGAGCCCAAGCTTCATTCGACACTTCCTCTAACCAGCTCTCTCTTCTCTCTCTTACCTTCCCTCTCAGATGATCGGTTGACTACAGCCGCCTGAGAATTTCACCTCCTCTCTCCTCCTCCTTGTCTAGATGATCGGTTGAATACAGCCGCCTAGACAAGGGACCTCTCCTTTCCTCTCCTTTACCTAGATGAACGGTTGACTACAGCCGCCTAGGTAAAATTCCCTCATCCACCTCTCTCTCCTCCAAAGTCGTAGATGTTCGGTTGATTACAGCCGCCTGCGACTTTTCCTCCTTTCCTCTCCTTTACCTAGATGAACGGTTGACTACAGCCGCCTAGGTAAATTCACTCACTCACCTTCCTTCCACGCCACCGTGATGAGAATTTTAAATTCATCACAACTACCTTAATTATCGTTGAAATGAGTTCACATTTGGAGGGTCGATCAGTATAATACTTTGATGGTTCCGTATGAACTTCATTGGAATCTTAATGTAATTTACCTCTCCGCATGCGCTAACATGAAATGTTGACCGTTTCCTTATAACGCAAAAAACCCTTAACTACGCGAAAAATAGTCGTAGAGACCTGAAATCTTGAGGGTACACGCGGGTTGGATCGCAGATGGTCCCGTTTCATAACGAACCTACCCTACTAGTCGATACGTTCATGTGATTCAAGTGAGGAAGGCCTACTCGAATTGGCAGACGTTTTTCTACATATCTCCATATCCTCTGTTATCATGTACCTATTCGAAAAACATGTTCCATGTTTCCTTGCTTTGATCCTTGATCTAAACTGTTATAATCCGGGGGTGTGGGGGTGTCCCCCAGTTTTCATTCGACAATAAACGTACCGTCATGAACACAAACCACTGGCGGCTAGACCCCTTACAGCAACGCATTTTTCCCAGTACCTTAAACTTTTCTCAGTAGCTACCTACTTACTACCTACTACCTACTTAGTACCTGCTCAGTAGTCATACTCAGTACTTACTTGCAACAGGGTTTTTTGGAGGGGGGGGGGGGACATTGATGAAGTAAACATTTCTTCCCAGTGCCTTCATTTAAAAAAAATTATCAGTACCTACTTACTGTACCTACTTACCCTAAAATTTGATGGGGGTGGGGGGACGAAATGCATCTCCTTGGGGCATAACGAATGTGCGTGCAAAATTTCAGATCGATCCGTTGCCGTGGAGGCTTTAGCCCTGTCAAAGAACAACGAGTGCGACAGGATAGCGATTTTCAAACTTCGATAACTCCGGCAAATAATGGTCCCGAGGGTTGAAATTTAGTACACGTCCTCAGGGGCCCCTCGAAAATGGGTGTACGAAAAATCAACATAGGAGACCCCCAGGGGGCCGAGTTAAGGGGGTAGGGGTATAAACCCCTACTTGTTTTGTCGTTTAAACAGTGTCCTGGTTGCTGCAGGTAGGTAGGTATGGAGGTTTTCGGTTGTCTTGGAGGGAGGGGTGCTCCCGCTTCCGTAGATACTCGTCTGTGTCCGCAAGTCCTTGCCGCACGCATAACTTCCTCAATTCAAATACGATTCTGCTGACATTTCAGGATCGTGCGAATCGGGCCCTAAATGGTCCCCTATGAATTACATTGTGATCGGATTATTTCATCGTGTGGGAGTGGCGCAGAGCAGTGTCCACTAAGCATGGCGAACACCGAATCCAAGGTACCTACCAATTTGCCCCCATACGAACAAACAAAGGTATCATTTCGCTCAAATCTGGTGGGGAGTTGGGTCTTTCAACTCTCAGCCAAAGTGTTGACAATTTTTCTTTCTAACTAGGAATTAACAGGATTGTTTTCTTTTTTCGTTTACAAAATAAATTACTCGCGTTCTTAACAAGACCTAATCCAACGAAGTGACACTCCCATTTCTTCCGGATCGTAAGTCTAATTCGTTTGGACAAAACTTACTCTGTATGGGCCTGTGTACTTCCGACATATTCTTTAACAACTGTTCTAAGGTTCTCTGCGTAATTCTCATAGAGTTGAGTTGAGGTTAGGGAAACGCAGTGTTTTTCAACCTTTTTTTTCATCCCTAGCAAGTGCTTTTTGAAGAAGCTGCGCACCCTCTTCTTCATAACTCTGTAAACAGAGTGAATTAGATTTCACAATACATAACTAAACCTACCTAGTTGCAATCTTAAACCTTGATTTTAATCCCTTTTTCTTCGTCTTTCCTGCTTGAACCCACATGTATTTATTTCATACACAGATATCCAACAGTCTACTCGCAAATTCGTTCAATATGTGTTCCATGGTGGAGGTTCCTACTGCCACGGCTCAGATTTAGCATTTCAACCAACTCACTAAATCTTGAATTTTTTCAGAACCAAACTCATCATACACAATACTGAAATTGATATTCACGGATTCGTCCTTATCAAATTATTTCCTTTCTTACTTCAAATCTTTCTTCCTTTTTTTATCACACTCGTGTCGTATGCCTCATCAAAAATTGGGGAGGGTTTGATGTTTGCTTAATATAATAAGCCAAGATACCGGTTAAGATGCATCAATTAAAATACAAGCTGAATCATCGGGCCACCAAAAATATCGTATCCAACAAAGTTCATGTCAACTACAAAGTTGGTATTGACCAGAAGTATTTCTCGATAAAGGAAATTATTACTCATGCATAGATAGGTAGGTACATACCACATAATATATGAAATAACTGTGTGCCCATCACAGTTTCTATCTTGACCATTTCATCAAGGAAACGATCGAATGGCTGTTCGGGACTTGAAGTTTCAATCACAACAGACGGCGGTTCATACACAAGGTCACCTTTAAACCAAGGTACACTCAGTATCAAGTGCACGTGTCAATTAGATTGTGTAGAAAGTCAATCCAAGATTCGTCTCGTGGATCGATGAGCTATTTCATGAGGCTTGAGAAATTGTTTAGAAAATTGATTAAAAAGGTTTGAAGCTCCGATGACTCCGAGGGGCTTACGTCATTCCCGGCTTGCTGCAGTGAATACAATAAGGGTGATTCTGAACAAAGCGTATTCTTATTTCGTTGGTTTTGTCTACATCCCTCTTTAGCGTGGAGGGTTTCATTTCGAATTTGAGCATCAAGGGTGCAGTGACATGAAAATACTCAAATTATACTGTGACGCTTCGAACGGGTGCACTTTCTTTAAATAAGTGACGCCTATTAAATCTAGATTTTGGTTGGCTGAATGCAAAGTGATTTTTAATTCATACAAAATATCTCCCCTACATGATTTATATTTTTAAAATTGTTAGTTTCTCAGTGTCTCTCCATAAGCTAATCTACTTGCTTATTCATTTTTTTCTCGGTAAGGAAACGCCTAATATTATGGCTGTTACCACAACTGAGGGATCACCTCAGTCAATGCAGGATTTCGTTGTCTAAAACTTTTAGCACGGTTCCGAAAAAACCATTAAGGATTAATTACTTCCGAGTCTGCCAAGGTTGGGGAAGCTTTGTTTTCACTTTTGAGAAGAAATTTCTGAGGGGACTTTTTTTTTTAATCCCCAAAATCAAAGTTTCCACTTGCGTTCAACGTTTCAGAGCTTTCTGAACAAATTTGGTTCGATGTCTGTCTGTCTGTTTGTGTCCGCAAATCCTTGCCACAAGCATGAATTCCTCAATTCAAATACGATTTTGCTGACATTTTCAGGGCTCATTCAAATCGGGCCTTAGATGGTCCGCTATGAATTTCATCGCGATCGCATGATTGGTATGGCCACTGCGCAAGCGCAAACACCAAATCCAAGGTACCTATTGGCCCCCACACGAACCAAAGGCACCAGTGCGCTCTAATTTGGTGGGGATTTCGTGTCTTTCTCTCAGACAGACTGAATGAATTTCATAACAAACGTATGAATCGTAACTTCAACAAAATTGTCTTTACTATTAACTACCCTTTTTTCTCTCTTACCTCATCGTAATGGAAGGGTGTTCTGTTAGAGGTCTATACTATCATGTCATCGAAAAGAAGCTATGTGTCATTAGATTTGGTAGAGTCGAAGGAACTTGGAAATGCTAACGACCTACATTGTCGATAGAGTAGGTGCTCGAACGTAGCACTCGCTTGGATGTTTAAACTATTAGCACTATAGGTGCCCCGCTCATATTTATCGCTCACAAGTTACATGATTATCTGAGGGATATTTTTAATAAGAAGGCGATATAAGCCCACGGAACGCAATTTAAACGGTCTCCTGGCCAACGCGATCTCGTAACCTGCAATTTCCTTTCGATAGGACCATGTCAAATCGACAACTTATTCCTCTCCCCTGATTCACACCAACTGCCACTTGCAAAAGAGAGATGTTGTAATACCATTCGTACAGTTCAGGTGATTGAAGTCCAGCGTTGCAGCCGACCGGCTGGGATACTGCGCTTCTGCTGAGAGGAATATAATATTCATAATAGTGGTTGAACATCCAATTTTAGCAGATAAAGAAGCCAGTTTTGGTTTGAAAAGTTTCAAATTCCGTGTAATAATACACCTTTTGTAATCGGTTTGGGATATGTTTCTCAACCCCCCTCCCCCCCCCCCCCCCCCCCCCCTCAAAATTTGTTATCAGCTTTGCCACAGCCAAAAAAAAAGTCTGCCAAGTCGAGTAGGCAGTATAGCTTCCTCACTTGAATCACATGAACGTATAGAATAGTTGGGTAGGTACGTTTTGATACGGGACCACCTGCGATCCAACCCGCGTGTACCCTCAAAATTGCAGCTCTCTACGACTATTTTTCGCGTAGTTAGAAGCGTTGCAAGGAAACTGTCAACATTTCATGTTCGCGCATGCGTATACGGAAGTTACAGTACGATTCCAATGAAATTCGTATGGAACTATCAAAGTATTATTCCTGATCTACCCTCCAAAATCTGAACTCATTTCAACGATATTTAAAGTCGTTATAGGAGTTTAAAGTATATCACGTTTGCGCATGCGCAGGGGGAACGATGTCCATGATTTTGAAACGGCATTATCTGCAATCCAACCCGCGTGTACCCTCAAAATTTCAGCTCTCTACAACTATTTTTCGCGTAGTTAGAAGCGTTACAAGGAAATGGTCAACATTTCATGTTCGCGCGTGCACAGACAAAAGTTACACTACGATTCTAATGAAATTCATATGGAACTATTGAAGTATTATTCCTGACCGGCCCTTCAAGTTTGAACTCATTTTAACGATATTTAGGGTAGTTATGGGCGTTCCAAATATTTCGCCTTTGCGCATGCGTAGACGAAAGTTACGGTACGTTTTCAATGATTTTGGTATGGGACCATATATGACCCAACCCACACCTACTCTCCGAATTTCAGCCTATTTCGACTATCATTTTGGTCAGTTATGGGCGTTACAAAGAATTACCACAGACAGACAGACCCGGAACCCAAAATGTTCCTTGATGACTGAAACTCAAAATGGCAGTAGAAATTTTCATTTTGGAGGACATACTTTTTTTAGTCAATCACGAATCCAAGGCTTCCCTACCTTCGGTAGTGTGGAAGCAAAAGGCAAGGCGATGAATGATTTATTATTTCAAAGATACAGTCATACACATAGAGTAATGTAATAAATTACATAGTTACAAATCAACGTTAGGTCTAGCAGCCAGAATACTTGTGTTCTGGCTATAGGTCAATAACCCGTCCAGGCCTGTCTACGAATTATTCAGACATTGTAACCGGATAAACGATGTATATAACTAGCCTTATAAATAGCTTCTTAGGTAATATTCCACATAACTATTATGCTTAGTGACAATAAGTAATTAGATAAGGGGATTTGGATTTGCTTGTTCACATACTATATCGATGCATTATATTTCTAACATGTTCAGTATTGAGTAGATAATGACTAGGGACTGGAATTATATGCACAAAATTTGGCCAAAATATGCACTCCGAATCGGCCAAATATGCATAATATGTACTCCAAGCAAAATTACGTTTAAAAAAATTTAAAATACTTCTAAAATGAACTACATTTTGCTGTGAGACGTACAGGTAGTCTAGATACATTATGTTCCAGTTATTATCACGTCCCTGAAAAATTATAGAAAAGGATCAAGGAAGAAAATGGAATGAAAATGTTCACATCTTTTTTTCTCGACTATACAATATTTACATTTATACAAAAAAGTCACTCGCTATCACAATTATAATAGCACTGGATCACAACTGATTTTTCCAAATTGTCAACCGTAAATCTCCTACGGTTGTCGCTGAGGAGCAACTTTAAGGCAGAAAACGACCTCTAGACATCACACGACACGATGGGTAAAAATTTCAATGCTGAGAGTTCACCTGGGGTAAGGCCAGATGAGCCCCTCTCAAAATTCCCCAATTTCATTTGAAAATGCAGAAATATGCAAATAACGGCTAAAATATGCAAAATTCGCCGCAATCGAACAAAATATGCTATTTAAATTTAAATTTAACACACGCTAAACGCTTCTCATACCCTGAAAACGGAAAAGTAGAACGATATACACCATAAAAAACACATAATATGCAAAATATGTAAATCCCAGTCCCTTCTAATGACACAGATTTATTTTGTATAATCGGACGTAGGGCAGGGCATTTAGGAGTATTTACTCTTCACATCTTCTTTACTCTATTTTCGTCAGTAATAAATTTGTGTTTAGATTAGCTGACCTACATCATTACTGGAACAGAGAGCCGTTTATATGAATTACCGTTTGCAGTCGTCCACTCTCGCCTCGCCGCGCTTAAAAGCTGCTAGCTATTAATTCATTGATTTGCATCAAATGCACTTTACGTGCTTCGATTAAGTAACATGAACACGCCCACCAAGCTACGGGCTGAATACAGCTTTTATGATTGAACGTTACGACATAACTTGTGTCAAAGACGTGAGTTGGAAGGATTTAGTTGGATGGAGTAATAGAACTTCTCGTTCAACCGGAAGATCTCAACGAGAGTTTTACAGAAAGGTACAACGGTACGGTTTTGATTGGAAACGAGAGAAAATACGCCATGTAATTTATTACTAACCGTAAAAAGACACCACATCAGTAGGTCCGACGAGTTTGATGGCTACACTAGAAATAATGTTGAAATGAAAAGTAGCTAATTATTTATTACTTTTTTATTTATTAATTAATTGGAATTCGAAGTAATTTTTGACTATATGAATTTGGTGTTATAAGTACCTACTGAACAACTAGAAAGTTGAAGTAAATTTTTAAACTTTTAGTTGACTTCATGAAGAGTGGCAGAACTAATAGCAATGATACAGTAACAAAATACGGAAGTATCTATAAAATACAGGAGTAGGACAATATAGCAGAATGTACCATGAAATATTTTATTTGGGTTTTTACTAGGAAAGTTAAAACAAGTCCTCACTAACATAGATACCTGCTGAGCGGGACATGAAATTGCGGCATGTGCTGGGTCACCTTACTGGCCTGAGGTTTTGGGCACAGATGACAGTTAAAATATAATTGTAAAATAAAATATGTATTGTTGAAACAATATTAAGAGAATTATGTACAGCTGACCACGGTCGGTTTTGTTTTTATACACTTATCACCTCATAAATGTTGTGACTGAGGCGCAAAGCTTGGAGGGTGTATGAAAAAACGTTCCATGGGCTGAAGATGAGTATGTTGGTTAAAATTCGCAGGAATCTGGGGAATGAGTGCTTCGAGTTGGCTGAGGATGAGATCGAGACCGAGGTGGATCTTAAATTTCGGGTTTTCGTCGGGGCTCAATGTTGATAACAATCGATCCATAATGAGGGGTTGACCAGTGATTTATTCTGGGTGGTAAATCGGGTTTATCCCACGGCTCACCAAGTACATTCCTTGGAGGGGGCGGAATTTTATACCATTTTCGGTCCATGATTTCAGTTTTGTCTGGTTAGGGGAATGCAAGGAGGTATTGGTTCAATTGGCCACCCAAACGGGCCAATTGAACGGACCCTAATTACGGATACTTCTCACTAAGTATCAGTATAGCTGCCTTGTATTCAAATGTGATAGCATTGAGATCAACGGTACGATGTATGGACTAGCTGCTTAAAGGTTCTCGATTTCGTAAAACTCTGATGAAAACGTGTAATTGCGGACTCGACCTTTCCGCATACACGAAGACAGACGTTGTTTCAGCCACAAAACCACAATACGATTAATGTGGCCTCTGCTGATGTCCTCATATTAATTTTAATGACTAGGTTCTGTCAACAATGGGTTAAGATTTCAGTTGGTCGAATGCACGTAGGCAGCTATTCCTGTGAAAATATGAAATTCGTAAGTATTTCTTTTATTATTCGTGTTAAAAAAATTTTACGTTCCTGAATCGTTATTGTCTATGTCAGAACCAAACATCATTAGCTTGGAGCTACCTAAGATATTGCTTCCGAGTCTACCAACGTAGCGGAAGCTGTGTTTTGCTTTTGAGAGGACCTTTTTTTTCTTGTCTTCAAAATCAAAATGTCCATTCGCATATTACGTTTTACGTTTCTTTCTGAAGTAATTTGGTTCCTTATCTGTCCCTCTGTGAGTCCGCAAACCCTTGCCACACGCATAATGTCATCAATTGAAATCCGATTCTACTGAAATTCTCAGGAATCTTGCGGGTTGGGCTCTAGATGAAGTTCAGAACGATTAGATCGTTGGTATGGCCACTTCGCATGCTGAAACGCGAAATCCGAGGTAAGTACTCACCAATTCCCCCCTCCCCCACTACACGAACCAAAGGCGCCAGTTCGCTCAAATTTGGTGGGTAGTTGGGGTCTTTCTCTCAGGAAGAACGGTTGAATTACATAACAATCGCGTAAATCTACGATATCTTAGTCAATTACTCACGAACCTACGGCCGATTTTGATGAAATTGTCAGGAACTTTTCTTCCTGCGTGCGTGCGTGCATGTGTGCGTGTCACTCCAGATGATATCTCACCTTGGGTACACGATTAAAAATTGAAAATTTCGCCAAAATTTGTGTATTACAAAACAAAAGATGAGTTCGAAAATGAGCAGTTTTCAACAATTCTAAGGGGTCAAATTTGAGTTTTCAGGGGGTCAAAAATTGGTATAACCGGTTAAAATCGCGAACAATTTACATAAGATCACTGAAAGTGGAATGGAAGGGTGAGTAAAGACGGAAAATACATTTTCAGTTGTTTTTCATACAGAATAGGGACCAAATTTGGATTTTTGGGCGTCGAAAATTGGTATTTAGGGCTAATGTCTAGGGCTACGAGAAAGGCATGGGTGCTAAGCTCACTGACTAATTCACAAAACTACAAAAAATACAAACGTAACATTTGTTGGATCTCCCATCCCGCCGCTTACACTCCTTCAAAAGAAATGGCCCAGCAAAGTCTGTTCCGACATTCAGGAATGCTCGAACATGTGAGAATCGAGAGGGTGGCAAGTCTGACATAATTGGTTGTTAGGTGGGATCATTATGTTTGTAGCACGTCAGACACTTCCCGATTCTTTGAGAGAGCAGGCTTCTGATTGAAATTATCCAAAACTGCCTCCTAATGAGAGATTGAGTGAGATGGATTCCACCGTGCAGCGACAAATTATGGAAATTATCACATATCAATGAACTAAGACGGCATTTCTTTGGGGGGGATCAATGGGTGTTTTGAGGCTTCAGGAAGAGGAGCGTTCCTGAGACGCCCACCAGCCTTGAGTAAGCCCTTTTCCAAGAAAGGTGAAAGTGATCGAAGCAGTTTTGATGCTGGCAATCTCTTTTCCGTGTTCCTCAAATCAATTGCGAAATGAGAGGCCTGGACGATTCTGACCAGATGTAATGTTGCATTATGATATTCACCAGCCATCATTGGTCTATAGACCTTTGTTGATCTTCTCAAGTTATGGATGAAACGAAGCATATAAGCAAATACGCGTTGAAGACGAAAAAAAGATGAATAATTGGATTGGATCTCAAGAAGATATTCTGAAGGACTACTAGCAGAAATCAAAGCGTGGGTGTCGTTCTTTAATTCGGGCAATCTTTCCGCAGGTACATATTCTCTGAATGAGTGTGGCCATGAATCATTTGAAGTAAGGCAATCAGGACCATACCACCAAAGCTCATTATTGACCAATTGATACGGCAGAACCGAACTAGAAGCTATATCAGCACTGTTCCTCTCTGAAGGAATATGTTCCAGAATATCCACCACACGGTTGGCCACAAACGTTTTCAACCTGTGGGGAGGGGTGCGAAGTCATGATAAGACGATGGTAGAGTCAGTGAACATGTGGACTCTCAATGATTGGAGTGTAGACTCTCAATGATCTTCTCAACTGATTTTTAAAGATGAGACAGCATGAGTGCAGCACACAGCTCCAATCTAGGAATACTCTGCACTTTAAGTGGAGAAACTCTGCTTTTGGCTTTAATGACACGACATGAAAATCGGCCTCCAGTTACTGGAACGCGTATGTAGATAACAGCAGCGTATGCACGCGAGGATGCATCGCACATGTCTACTATTTCAGGAGAACCATCCATGCCTTGCAAAATATACCGAGGGATTTCAACAGAGATAAGATATGGAAGTTGGGAAATGAATGAAGCCCACTACTCCACCTCTAACTCCTGATCGAATGGCTCGTCCCAACCAAGTCCCAGTAGGTACCCACAGTTTTTGCATGAACATCTTGGCCCACACTATGACTGGGCAAAGATATCCATTAACATCATATATGAGTGCTATAATTGAGAGAACGCCACGTTTCGTATAAGTTATGGAGTCACATGACGGTACGCGGTAACAGAAAACATCCTTGCTTGGATGGCACTGCAAACCTAGCACTTTAATACATGAAGGGCAGTCATCTCTGTTGATGTCAAACAAGAGCGGATCCTCACGCAGATTGTCTGGAATGCGAGACAGAACTTGAGGACTATTACTTGAAAACTTGCGTAGGTCAAATCCTCCAAGTGCCAACAGTGACATTAGCTGGTTATACAAATTAATGGCCTCCTCAGCAGAATTGGCTCCACAAATTATAGCATCTACGTAGGTACAGCTACGCAGAGCTTGGGCAGCTAATGGAAGTTTATGTCCTTCATCGTTCACTAGTTGCTGAAGAACTCTTTGTGGCAAGAATAGGCTTGAATTTACACCGAATGGAAGAACAGTGAGCTCCCACTCAGATACAGGATCAGAAGTAGAGAGTCTGAACATCAGATGTAAGAAACGCCTATGATTAGGATGAACGCCAATCATATGGAACATCATCTTGATGTCACAGGTCAGTGAAATTGCATATGTCCTGAAGTTCAAAACGATGTCTTCAATACTTCGTTGCAGCTTCGGTCCCACGTGAAGGAAGTCGTTCAAAGATTGTCCAGTTTGATCCTTCTGGGATGCATTGAAAACAATACGAAGACTCGCTGTGGAACTTTCCTTGTGAACTACATGATGTGTCATTATGTAGGCGGCATCAACTGGAGCTGAACGAATGTGACCTAAATCAACATATTCTTTGAGGCCATCATAGTATTTTTGGAGATTACCATTTCGTGAGACACGTGCCTCTAAATTATAAACTCTCTTCAAAGCCAGATCCCTAGTTGAACCCAAAGTTGTTGTTGATCGAAATGGAAATTGAACCCCATAACGCCCATTGGTTTCTCTATAATGAGTTGAGGAGAAGTGGGATTCACAAAATAACAAATCAGGGTCTTCCAAGGATCTTTCAGGGATGAGGACATTTTCAAGTTCCCAAAATCGTTTGAGGAGTTCGTCAGTTTCCGAGGAACAAATGAGTAATGATGTTAAAGTGAGGTTTTTCTGGATCACTGGAGTAGAACCGATGAGTACCCATCCTAAAACTGTAAGGAATGCTGAGGGTTCACCTTTGATGAGAGAAGCTCCGGAAACATGTATATCAGAAAACATGGATGCACCTAAATGGCATCTATCTCTCCAGGGCAAACAAAATCCGGATCTGCTAGAATTAGCGAGCTGAATCTTGGTTTGATTGAGTGTGATATGTGAGCAGAGGGTAATTCGGCTGTGATTCTGGGAATAACAACTGCCTTGAATGAGATGAGAGGATTTGGAGTATGGTGTGGTCTGATGGTACAAGACACAACGCCTGATATGGTTGATGCTCCTGAGTTTCCAACACCACTTATATTAAGGTGGGTGTTGGATGGCGCAAAACCTAATTTTTGTGAAAGAGAAGTTGTGAGAAAATTAACTTGTGATGCGTTGTCCAGAACAGCTCGTACCTTATACCAATTAACTTTCACGTCTTGCACCAGAACTTGGGTTGTACTTAACAGAACAGTAGATTTTGCAGATCCAGTTCCTGAAAAGCTACACAAAAGGACCTGTGGGGGATGTACGTTAGACGGTTGTTGAGTAGTAGAGGACTGGATACCTGATGCATCGTGAAGCAGGGAAATGTGCTAAGATGATGAACATTTATCTCAAGTCTTATCTGATTTGCATTCATCAAACCTGTGATTACCAAAACATGCTAAGCAACGGCTGATTTTGAGTATAAGTTGTTTCCGTTGTGAAGGTGGTAAAGCTAGAAGATCGTTGCACTGATATAGCATGTGCGAATTGGATTTACAAGATGGGCAAGGATATTTAGGTTTTGAACCTTTGGGCGATTTGACCTGCTGAACTTTGGAAGAGCTAGACTGAGTTTGAATGCGATTAGAAGTATTTGGAATTGACGGCTGCGATGTTTCTTGAGTAGAAATAAAGGCCTTTTGATGAATAGGTTTTGAGGTTGATTTTTGATTATTATCATTTGAGTAACGCTTCTCCTTATTAGTAGACCTTTGGTCACTAACCAGTTCCGAAACCCTACAGTGCCCTTCCAAAAATCCAATCAAGTCCTTGTAGGCAGGAATATTCTCTTCAGGGGAAGATTCAAATATCTTACGGGTGTCAGAATCCAACAGCCGTAGCGCCATTGGTAATATAATGAAATCCGCTAAATTTTGCATTTTCAACTCTTCTACAGCCTTGACACTGACATCAAAAGTATTTAAGAAATGTTGAAGACCCGAGTATGACTCTACATTGAGCGGCTTTAGAGAATAAATAGTGTTTAAATAATATTAACCTAATACCCGTTTATCGTTATACCGCTTGACAAGTTTGTTGTACGCGATCATGTAATTTCGATGGTCGAGCGGTATAGCCTTGATGAGATCACGAGCCTCCCCTTCTAAGAACCATTCCAGATAGTAAAATTTTTCAATCTGAGATAAAGTAGATTTGTGGACTGCATTATCATACAAACTTATGAATGCGGGGAAATCTGAAATTTTACAACTGAATTTGGGTATTGAGAGTTTAGGTAGCTGCAGTCTTTCTTGAGTAGTAGGTTGTGGCGGGGTACCTACCGATTTACTTCCTGTATCCCGCTCTTTCCATATCAAAACTTGAGCTTTGACAGTAAAATACAAATCTTCATAAGCCTTGGTACTAGTGTCGGGAGGAGCAGTTGGCACAGATTTATCACTGTGGTAAATTTGCTCTATCTCTTCGCATACGCCTTCATATGCCCACAAATCCTGAGAATATTGATCAAATCTCGCAGCAACTAAAGATTTTGCTTCCTGTCTCGAAAGGCATTCATAAGTATCTTGCATCCTCCGGAATAAACGTTGCTTTTTATTTATGGCCGTCTCTAAACGTTGCGCTGGAGTTCCCATTATGGTTTGAGAATTATATGAGGTAAATATGCACATGAATATAATTTAGGTACGAGGGGAACTTTTTTTGTAATAAATAGGTAGGTACGTGATCGTAAAATGAACAAATACCTAGTTGTTTTGAAATACAATAACGAACAATAAATAGGAACTCCAGAATAAATTAAAAATTAATATTACGACCACCTATAGGTACATAAATCGATTAATTTAATGCGAGAATTAATAATGTTTTTCTATTTTATTTATTATTATTTTTCAGTTTAGGCTAGATAGTCTTATACCTATTGGAACCAAAAGCGATCGTTCAGTGGAAGAAAACAAGAAAATCCACAAAACATATGAACCCCGTGCAAGGCTTGAACTCGGAACAGTAACAAGGAAAACTTAGATATCTGAGAGTTTGTTACCTTGCCAACTGAGCCACCGTGATTCGTAGTTCACAGACGCTCGTGTGACCTACTAACCTTGATAATACGAATAATATGAACGTGTTACGACAAATCGATCGCGAGCGATCGTCTTAAAACGAAACGGCTGAGAGTTTGAGAATTAATTAAAGGAACGGAAATGAAACTAGAGGTGAGTTCTTCTGATGAGTGCCTGAGATGAAGCATAGAACATACAATAGTAATTCGAATGATTGAGATTACTATATTGAGACTGAGACGAACTACCTACTCAATGGGGCAAAGAATACAAACCAACACGTTTCTCTGCCGAAATTGCAAATTCTCAATAAATGTTAGTAACAAAGTTGAGATCTGAACTGGAAATTAGATCCGGCTCGAAGGACGTTATGTTTGGGATGGATGTGAATGGAAGAATTGTAAATGCTTGAATACACAATGAACATGAAATTGATCCGGTAGTTGCAGGAGAAGAAGAAAGTGGAAGGTTGAAATGGAGAAAACTTAACAGTTCACAAAATTGGGGAAACACTTCCTGGGAGGCCTCCCGTCTCCACGTCTGATGCTGCTGTGGTACAAGGCTCGCGCGAAGGGTACTTCGGTGAAGTCTGGCACTCGCGGACTCGGTACATCCGAATAAAGGCTGGGGACAATGCGATTTGGGTTCTCTTTATGAGGACAAAATGGCTACTGTACTATCTGTTCATGATCCTGTGGCGGGGTGCGACATGAGGGCAAACTACCTGTTGATATGAGTAGCTTCATTTGATACATAGCTGTCCCAAACAGCTAAAATCCATATTAATCCACCTGACGTTGTGTGGGACGGTGATTCACGATAGAAAGAGGGACTGTTTCGTCGTTGAAAATATTTCTCTCAAAAAAGAGTGGGTCACATTTGGCTTTAAAATGGTCAAAAATCGGTAAAAACGGCTAATATCACTAAAAAAAAGTGATACCACAAAAATTGGTGTGTTTTCGCGCTAGGATATCATCTTTTTGCACAATAGCACGAAAATTTCTATGAAAATTCGTTCCTATAGCCATGCTGCGTGACTGGAACTTTTTTAAATTTTATTGCGTTTGCGAGATTCCTTGAGGTTCAACATACAATACAATACAATACATTTTTAATTCACAATACATGGAGTACAAAATGAGCAAAACATATTGCAGAGCAAATATTGCTCGTCTAAAGGCTTAAGCCCGTGGCGACGAGTCAAGAGTAACTAATCAGGACCCCATGTAGATAATTCCAAATTTAGAAAGAAAATAAGAAAGCAAATGAGACAACAACAAAGTAATACCTCTATCGATATGAACAAAACCAACTTACCAGAAAAACCTTCTACGGATGAAACTCTACCGAAAGTTAGGCGAAAAAATATAAATGAAATAACTAAACTAACAAACATACCTAAATGCTTTTCAAAAGGAATTACAGCATTGCCTGCTACTTGGAAACGAGTGCTATGATCGTGAGCCGGTTGACCGCTGATTAAGGCAGGAACTTTGTGGTAAAAGAACAATAAATTCTTCAAAAATAAGTGACGCACAGAAAATAACTTGGACATTTTGAAAACGGACTCACTACCAAATAGTTTGGGCTTCCTATAGATGATTTTAATAATTGATTTTTGTAAAGTTAATAACTTTTCCAAGTTTGTTGGGTAGGTTCCTCCCCAAACTAGTATTCCATATTCGATAACCGACTGCACTACACAACGGTATATAAGGCGTATTTGAGGCAGACCCAACATGAAGCGGATATCATAGAAAAGAGATGGGAATTTCTTGAGTCTATCATACAAAAAACAATCATGACCTTTCCAGGACAATTTAGTATCTATCTGCATACGTAAATACTTGAAAGTTACTACTACTATTTCTTTAGTTACTACTCTTTCTAGCTCCTCACATTCACAGTTTCTTGGATCACTACTCCAGGTATGAATAACAATGCTTCGCAAGGTATCAGATCTGGCAAGATTGCCAATGGTCATAAATTTAGTTTTACCAACATCAAAATTTAGAAAACTATATCGAAGCAAGTCATTTACCCTGTTATTACCTATCTGAGCCTCCTCATCAAAAACGGTCTTGCAATCACTGCCCACAAACATAATGGCGGCATCGTCAGCAAACAAAAATACTTTTTCATTCTGCAGTACACTAGCAATTTCATTTATGTAAATGAGGAACAGAATCGGCCCCAAAGTACTACCCTGGATAACCCCATAGGCAACATTCTTAGGATCAGTGATTGAGTCAAGGGTCGACCCCATCTGCATTGAGATAGCTCTCAAACCACTTGTAACGACCCTCTGTTACCGACCTCTTCCATCCGTTTGAGCAAAATACTCCTATATATACTTTCAAAAGCTTTAGCCAAGACTAGGTAGGCAGTCATGGCTTTTTGACTTCTATCCTTAACCCCACGAAGCTCCGAGAGCATGACTCACCCCCTTATCCTGCCTAAAACCGAACTGCGAGTCGAATACTATTTTCCTCCAAAAATTTAATCAAGTTTAGCTTTACCCACCTTTCAAGCAGTTTAGAAACCGAACTTAGCACAGACTTATCCCCTCCTTTATGCATAGCTACCACTTCGGCGATTTTAAATATTTCGAGAAAGGTCTTCGCCCGTATACTAAGATTAAGGACATACAGTAGAGGTTCTCCCAGGTAACCTATGCATTTTTTTAATACATACATTGGAATGCCATCCATTCCAGGGGACGAAAATCCCCGCATACTTTTTACAAGGAGTATAATAAATACTTTACAGGGGGATAATCATCTTCGTTAATTTCTGGTATTGGGAAGACTGCTGGAATTGAATGTACTGGAGGGAAATGCGTACTGATATTCTTCCTGGAAATTTTGCCAGCGAGATCTGAACCTACCTGAGTGAAATAGTCATTCAATAAGTCACAAGCCACTTTAGAAGCTGAATTTTCAGGAATGTTAACTTTAACAAAGTTCGCCCATCAGTGGACATTCTTCGGACACTTTCTTCCCTCTACCAACAGCTTCATTTATTACACCCCATATCTTCTTTCTGTCACCTTCTGCTCTTTCTATCTGTTTTCCGTAATACTGTTCCTTTGCCTTTCTGACAAGAGACTTCAAGACTTCAACTTATTTCGGAATTGTTCTACATAAGACCTTAGTTGTACAATAAAGGGTTGCCTTTGAAGCACCTTAATGAGCGCTTCTCGCTTCCGAATTGAAACGAACGGACCCCAAGTAATCCAGGGAGGAAGTTTTTAACATGGAACATGTTTTTACGGGAGTAAACCGGGCTGGAGAGCGTCCTGTCCTGTCCGAGTAACACGGCTCCCCTCCTAAACCGTCGCCCCACTCCTGCCACCCAACCCAACTCCTCTCGTACCACATGCGGTGTGCACCGAGGAGAGTCCACTTCACTTAAAACTGCCGAGGGGGTTCGGCCGTTTCCTGCAACTATCTTACTACTAGCTACTATCTTACCGAAGTCGTAGAAGCTTCAGGTATTTTGATGGCGCAGTGGTTACGACGTGTATTACATTGAATTAGATCGCTCGTTCGAGGCTTGGAAATCACAAGAAGTTCTTTGCTTCCTCACTACCGAGGGTAGTGAAGCCTTGGATTCGTGATTGAGTAAAAAAAAAATGGATGTCCTCCAAAATGAAAATTTCCGCAACCATTTTGCGTTTTAAACATCCAGGAACATTTTTGGTTCCGTGTCTGTCTGTCTGTGGTAATTCCTTGTAACGCCCATATCTACCCGAAATAATGGTTGATGGGCTGAAATTTGGAGGGTAGGTGCGAGTTGGGTCACAGATGGTTCCGTACAATAATAATTGAAAAAGTACTGTAACTTTCTTCTGCGCAAACGTGAAATACTTGAAACGCCCATAACAACCCTAAAATCGTTGAATTGAGTTCACACCTGGAGGGTCGATCAGGAATATAATACTTCGATAGTTCCAAATGAATTTCATTGTAATTGTAATGTAACTCTCGTCTTCCAACTACGCGAAAAATAGTCGTAGAGAGCTGAAATTTTGAGGGTACACGCGGGTTTGATCGCTGACGGTCCCATTCCAAAATCATGGAAAACGTGTAGGCGTGCGCAAACTTGAGAATTTGAAACGCCCGTAATTACCTTAAATATCGTTGAAATGAGTTCAGATTTGGAGGGTCGATCAGGAATAACACTTTCATGAATTTCATTCGTCTACGCATGCGCGAACATGAAACGTTGGCCGTTTCCTTGAAACGCTTCTCCCTACGCGAAAAATAGTCCTAGAGAGCTGAAATTTAGAGGGTACACGCGGGTTGGATAGCAGATGGTCCCGTATCAAAACGAACCTACCCAACTACTCCATACGTTCATGTGATTCAAGTGAGGAAGGTGTACTGCCTGCTCGAATTGGCAGACGTTTTTTCTACATATCTATTTATCTTCTGTTATTATATTATGTACCTATTCGAAAAACATGTTCCATGTTTCCTTGCTTTGATCCTTGATCTAAACTCTTATAATCCGGGGGTCTGGGGGACACCCCCAGATTTCATTCGACAATAAATGTACCATCATGAACACAAACCACTGGCGGGTAGACGCCCCCTACGGCAGCGCTCGCCTTCCACCTCAATTTCGCCATCACCACATACATCTTTCGCGGTCTTGTCCTTATTAAGTTTTGTCTGCTTGATCCAATGCTTTTTCAAGTCTATATTCGCGAACGTAACTACCAATGGACCACCACTGTATCCTGTAGAAAGAGATGATATAGAGTTCCTCCCAGCTCACAGTCTTTTTCACAATCCTTTTCAGACATGTTAATCCCAATTATATTTCCAATACCTTTTTACTGTCTCCGGCGTGTTTTCATTTTGGTTCATTATTTTCAATAATGAACCATTGGAATCGAGCATGAAAAAAAAAAATTCTGAACCCCCTCAAAATTTGATAGTTTACGTTTCAAGGTATGTAGAACTCAAAACTGCAATAAAAAAATGTCTGTCTGTCCGCCGTACTGGCCACTTTTCTTAGTTACAATGAAGCAAAATTGATGAAATTCGGGTTATAGGTTCCGTTCGGGGTCTAGTTGGTTCTCGAAGCTCGACGTTACTGTCAGTCATCTCTAAGGGGTTCAAAATAGGGGTTGAAATTTTCAGAACGTCGTAGCTCGAAAACTTGCAATAGAAGGGTATGGTTTTCTTTACGTTATTAAATTTGTCTTGAGCTGAACAATTTTTTGAGACCACCCGGAGCATGTACGTCCAGCCGTTCGTGTGCACCAAAAAGCTTCGTCAACACGATCGTGAATCAAACGGTATAAGCCCGGCCCAGATAATCATCACTAGGGAGCACCTGATTATAATCAAGGATGGCTGTATGAAGTCGAGTTGGTTGTTCTGCGATATTATTTCATTTGATAAGTGATGGACTATTAGATTTTGTTGGTAGGTACTTCTGAAACTTGAACAAACTTTGAAGTATTATTGATGGGTAAATTATTACACAATGGTAAATTATTACACAACGGCAAATTATTACACAACGGTAAATTATTACACAACGGTAAACTATTTCATAATGGTAAATCATTACACAACGGTTCATCAACCAAGAAGGGGCTGAATTTTGTTGATCGGTACTTTTGCAACTTGAACAACCGTTGAAGTATTATTGATGGGCAAGTTATTACACAACGGTTCATTACACTTGACCACGAAGGTAGGTATTGACCACAGAAAACAGTGATCTACGCAGTAGGGGCATCTATTTCACTCCACATCAACAATTTTCCTTCAGAACTTCATTATTTGCGTTTCTTTTTGCAGTTTTAGTTAATGCTTGTCATCGACAGAATTATTTTAGCAACGTTTAACTCGTGATTTAGAGAGGTACCTAGTAACGAGTACGGGGTTAGGTACTAACCTATGGAGGGTCTGCAATCTACATAATATGTATAGAATAGTACTTACATATTATATTATATAGACGGGTTACCTATACAGAGAGCTGTGATCTGTAACAGAAGGGTATTCTGTACAAAATAATAAACCGTTGTGCAGGGATTTGCAGCGTTTTAGTCTCTGGAACCCCTCTGATCTCGACCTCCTTAAGAAGTGCCGCCTGCTGTAGATCATTGGTAAAGCGCTTGAGATCCTGGAACATCGGTTCTCGACCTCTCATTCTCCTTCTCGAGATGCTCATTACTCTATACTCTTCATCACTTCATCCATATCCTTTGTGATCTTCGAAATGTATGTTTTCATTTCCTCGAAGTTCTCATTGATAAAATCCATCGATCGCTTCATCGTCTTAAATTTTCTATCGAAACTTTCAAATTTCCCCAATAATTTCTTGACGTTATCATTGAGGTATTGAGACGTACTTATATCAAGGACCGATTCATCGGACCCTTCTTCAGAGTCGTCTGATTCACGATCACTATCATGTTTTGTTCTCGCTTTGCAGGAGTCACAGATCAAGATTTCTCGTATCTTCTTTCTCAGCTTTTTGGAATTATTGACTGACTTGAGGCGAGTACAGGCCGGGTGATACGAAGACTTACATTTCATGCATGTAGCAGTCTTTTTTTGTGAAAATAGGTCACGAGAGCACTTAGCGCAGTCTATCTTGATGGGCGGCCACAATAACCTAGGTAGGTATTGAACGACGCGAGCTCTAAAGTTCACAACGAGAAGAAAGACAACGACACCCGAGACGCCAACAATAGAGAGAGAAAATACACCACAATGAGACAGAGATAGCCATAAGAGAGCAGCTCACACAAGCGAACCGCTCTGACCAGAATCCCGGAAGCAATCAATTCGTTTTGAAACTATAACTCTACCGAAAGTGATATAACCACTTTCTCATTAAAAGTTAGACGAGTTAGCAGGGAACTGGAACGATAGACACTTGAAAATTGGCTGAGGGCTTGATGAAATTCTTTGATGAATTAAAACTGCTTATGAAGAGGACATGTCGTGGTTTATTGCTGGCCCCGTTAATAAAATTGGCAGTAGCGTCTTCGCCCCTTCCCCCAACTGAAGTTTCATCAAAGCTTACCCAATTAATTACAGTTTCGATGTAGCCACGTCCTTGTCTATACAGTTAGTTGGATTGTCGCGTTAAACTTGGCGATGGGATTAGGAGTTCCATGGCAACCATAGCGGTGACATCCAATACGCAAACATTGTTTGGAAATACCTACTCTAATTTATTGCTCACTCACAGTAATTAAGGCAACTGATTCTAAGGACGGAAGCATTTTGAAATGAGAAACCTAAAATAAATAGCATACCTAGATACTGAAAAGAACCCTCGATTATATTTCGTGTTGGGTATGTATAGTATACCTATGTTTGTAGCTACCCGATAAGGTTTTGGATTTTCTTGTTGTATGGATGTTTGAATAGAAATTAATGCACTACCACTCTGGTATATTGAAAAAGAAATATTTCGGTAGAATGGCAATCGTGAGTGGATATTATTATATGATTACCTCATTTACACTTTGAGCCTAGTAAAATTATTGCAAAATTGGATCAGTGTCACCTAAGTTTGAGCGAAATCGGTCCATTGAGAGCTGAAAAATTGTTATATAACCAGACCTTCCGGGTTAATCCGTCGTCACTAGCTGGCTGAGTACTGGAGGCTAGCGCTTTCGATGTAAGGACATCATCATCAGGCCGTCGAGAGAATACTCTCTGATTCATTCGAGTCTTCCCCACTCGAGTATTCTCTCGACGGCCTGATGATGATGTCCTTACATCGAGAGCACTCACCTCCACTACTCAATCAGCTAGTGGCGACGGATTCTTCCGGACGGTATGATAATATTACTTTAGCGGAAATAACCCTTTAGATGTACATTTTTGTTTAATTCCCGTTTGCGCATGCCCACCTGCTATTACTGGTCCGACGGAGACGAAATTCATGCTGAACTGTCAGGAGGCTAACCCACACGATCCCTGAAAGTTTCATCGAAATCGGACAACAATTTCATACAGTTTTGCATGGGACAAGGAACTGGCCGCATACAGACAAACAGACGGAAAGACATACACGGAACCAGAATTGTTTGGAAAAACAATTAATTAAAAGTCCAAAAAGCAAGTGGAAAATTTGATTTTGAAGGAAATCACTAAAGATTGTTAGGATAGTGAAAAATGTTTATAAAGCCAAAAGTTCTTGTGTATGTACCAAACAACTGAATCAATAATTAAGTTTGTTCTTACCTGAAAGTAGTCTGAATTCGGAATTCGATTTGTTCAATCAACCAAAATAGCACAAAGTGGTGGCTTTATACCGTATCTACATATTTTACTGACAAAAGCGCTTGACGGGTGAAAAATTATTCAAGTTGATAAATTTATGTTTAAAAAAAAAGGCGGAAAATGTGTAATGCTGTGCTAGGTAAGATGAAAGGAGTATACATATAAGTAGGTGCATTTCTTGGAAAATTCATTATTTAATTCATGTCATTATTATTTCATGCTACATAACTAGAACTTTTTTTCTGTCCAACAGTTTGAAAGTTTGAGAGGTACAAGTCGGTTAATTCAAACATATTCAGTTGAATAAAAAAAAATAAATAAAAAAATCAAAAATCAAAATAACAATAATAATAATAATAATAATAATGAACAATAACAAATCGAATATCTGAGGGTATGTTTTTACTTTCAAAAATCTCTTTAGGTGACTCTACGCCAACAGATTTGAATGAATAACAATTCCCGCAGTTCATTATTATTGTAGAGCGAGGAATGAGTGTCCTCAAAGCGATCAAGTTCTTCCTACATTAGTTACGCTACCTCTGTCTTCAACTATCACGTTTTTTTTTTTTTTTTTGGACTGCAGGTTATATGCCGGTCTGAGCTAATTAGTGGTGTTGGAACAATGGAGGCTGCGCAGTGGACGAAGTGCGGAAGAGTATTGGTGAACCGCTTGCAGTCACAGGATGTGCGGCCAACTGGGATCCACAGACACCTCAGGACTAATCGCAGTTTGAAAATGGCTCATGTAACGTCAGCAGTTGCCCATTTCCATTTTACTCGCCGGAAGAATCAAAACTACTTCGCAGGCATCAAAAATACATCACTCAACAGTAAGTTTAGGGCTGCATTGCCATCGGATCGACGCTCAATCATTGTTCACTAACAAAAAAGTTCCACACACCTCTAGGAGACACGGGCCACATTCCTCTAAGGTGACACGTAGGCCTCTAAGGCTGGAAACACCTGACCTTATTGTTACCTTATGACACCCAGGCTTCTATGACCTAAGTGACAGAGCCCGTTTGCTGCTTAACACTAAATAAACGACAATAATCCATGATAATAATTATGACTATAGGAACTGACAGTGTTGAAATGTGTAAGAAGACATCAAATAAAACACACTTGCATGGTTTGTTTGAAGAAGAAAAAAACATGATAGGTATAGTGACAATCAAAATAATAATTCAAAGCCACCCTCCCTCGGCCTTGGTAGAGACCGAAGTGAATATACGGATGTGGCTCCCAGTGACACAGGTGTGGCAACAAAAAAAAAAAATGCGTGCTTTCCTTCGGCCTTTCAGGCCCATGTGTCACGTTACAGGTCAAGAAAAACCCAACTACCAAAAATCTCTGTTGGGAATGACTAACTGAAAGATTACCAGCTAGGGATAAACTAGATAAGCCCGTAGAAAATGGTACTCAACAGAGATGTTGAATTGCCAGTGAAACGAACGTGTGAACATAGCAGCTTGACGATAAAGTGGTCGAGCGTCTTCCGCATTGAATGCTGATGTATTTATGTGAGGATGTCTCCCGTGATCATTGAAATTTGTTGACACCATACATCAACGCCCAGTAACATGCAGAATTTGACCAGTGATTGAATCTATGACCAGTTCAAATATTGATACGTATGTCAGACCATGACATAAGTTTTCCTTGTACATGCCTACGTAATAGTGTATTGTTTTTTAAATATTTATTTTTTAAATTAATATCAATTTACCCCATTAGGAGACTTCCTTTCCTGTCAAGAAAAACAATGTAATCAATAACCGCCTGTTAAATTTAGAATAAAGTTGTTATTTCTCATAGAAGGTACAAGGCAGAAAAAGAAAAATTACATCACACAACCACAGTAACAACAGCAACGAAAATCGAAAGAAATACCTAAAGTTAATCTTTCTCTACTTCTACTTGAAATGTAAATAGAAAATAATGTGAAACTTTCAAATATCGCCAAAATGTGTCTAATGGCAAAAGAAAGGATGATTTTGAAGATGGGCAATTAACGAAAATACAAAGTGCACCTGCTTCACTAGGCTGGATGCAATGGCCAAGTCTCTCTTGTCTGCGTTCTCGTTCTTGCTTTCCTTCCACTTGGCACAGTGTCTTCATAGCCCGTGAATATCAGTCCAGAAATATCTTATCTCCGCTATCGATCAATCTCCTTCTTCACTGGCGTCTTCTATCCCATCGTACATTTGGTCATGATGCACCGAATCCTCTAACTCCTTCCATACTCGCGTTTCACGTCATTCCCACAGTACTGAGCGTACCCTTCTTTCTTCTGCTAGCTGCTACGCAATATACCGTCTTGCCTGTTCCACCTTTTCCCATTTGCTTTTATCAAAACTTTCAGCCCTTCATTTTACTTCGAAACCTGTTTCATATTTCTTGCACCAACCTCAAGTTCAGTTTCAGTGGTTACACGATTTAACCCGACCGATCAACTCTTTCCCAAGAATTAAAAACAACAGGGCACTGCTCACTTGAAAGTCTAGCTTCCGAGGGTTGTTCTTAAAAACGCTGCAAAGTCCTTGTCACATGGGTTTATTATTCTATTGGACATACTACAGAAATTTTGGCTGTTCATTCATTGTTTCTTTCATGTGAGATAATTGAAATAGTTATTTCTGATGGTTTCCACCAATTTTGGCCCCCAAAACACAAATTAGGTAGTACGCTCTTTTTTTTTTTTTTTTTCAAATCATCTTTGATCATTGGTGGAGCCATTTAATCGTCTTGATCCACGTGTTGACACTTTTTCTAGTGTTATTATACAAATTGATGGTGATTTCAGACGATTTTCCAGATTTTTGCCTCATAAAAAATCAATTTTGGCACCTGAATCTTTGGTAGAACCTCAATTTTCCACTCTTCGGTCAAAATCGACTTCATATTCGGTCTTCTCGTCCACAAAAACATGGAAAAAGGGACCTCAAAAGCTCATGTTACTAACATGTTACTAAAGCACAAAAAGTACCTATTTTTACACACATTTTCACTCATAACACCCCTGGGTATATTCCGATCGGGCTGAAAAGTGTCGGGACCCAACTAGGGCCCAAATGGAGCATGTGCGCGAAAGAACGACTTTTTTAGACCGAAAATGAAGCCGGTACACGTGATACGGCGGACGGCGGACGGCGGACGGCGGACGGACATTGCATTTTTTGAATCTAGGCACCTTGAAACGGAAAAGAAAAAATTTTGAGGGGGTGTTATAAAAATTTTTTGCTGACCGAATACATAGGTGTATTATTCACAGAATAATAAACCAAAACGAAAGCAATAGGACACCACCAGCTGAAAGCCTTGCTCCCAAGACGCGTCCAGAAAATCGGGTATAGCAATTTTTTGTTAGCGTGTAGCTACAACCAAGCTTCATAGCTCAAACAAATCTGTCTCCAGGATTCCGTATTCATGAGAAAATTTTGTGGGATTGCCAAGTCAGATTAATTATTACCTCGAGCTAGACTGAACTGAAGCAGCAACAAGTTTAATACTTAGGTATGTACCCTGTCAGTGCATCAACTCGTACTCTCCGGGACTCAACATAACTTAATCATAACAAACCAACCCTTAGATCTTAATTCACAACGGCATCCTACTCCGTGACTGTAATGTTTATACACGACCACATTTCTCGCAGGTTTCCCCTCCTGGAGAGTTGAAGATAAATAAGTTAGTAGGTACGTCTGCGTCATGAAAGCAGTGTAAGAGCGGTAATGGAACCAACCTTTTTTTGTCGTAGATGAAATGGTTTTAAACAGATTTCGTAAACACACAGCGGTCTAGACGTTCAATAAATACATTTCCTATTATTATTCAAATGCTAGTTTCAGTACTTTCATTTCGTTACCTAATTTTGGTGTTAAGTTACACATTTACTACCTCGGAATTGCGTAAGAATGAAGGATGTACTGACCTACAGAGGTGTTCCCAATTCAATTTTCACGAACCGAATGAATGGTCGTAATGGGCCGAAATTCGAAGGGGATGTGTGGGCTAGGCCCAATATGGCCCCATGTGGATTTTATCAAAGTCCCAAAGACTCAAACTACACAAAGACTGTGTATTTTAACTGCACAAGCTCAAACGTGATGTTCTTGCCACGCACATAACTACCCGAAAGAATGGTCTCAAGGAGCTGGAATTTGGAGGGTTCCAGGGCAGTTGAGGCCCTGGATACTTTAACAAGTCCATACCGTGGCAAACTTTTTTTTCCTGTGAACTGACGGCGTCAGGGCCCAAAATGCAAAAAAAACCTCATATGGGTCCTACGATTTAAAAATTTTAAAGTCTACTTCACTGAACCTTGTTATAGTCATTGATTTCACGCTCATAACGTCCATTTGGGAAATAGGTACTAAGGCATGTATTTTATCTTACCACAACAATCCAAATTGATCCTGGATTGAAAATTTGATGATACGTCATAGTCTTGTCTGAGCAAATTTTCAAAGGGAACATACGTATTGCAACGGGGCCAAAATTTCACCAAAAGTTTTGTAGAATAGTGACTTCATGCAGATTATTAGCTATTTTAATTGTCAAAATATTTTTTCTCGAAAAAACGGGTCAAATTTGAGTTTTTGGGGTAAAAATAAAAATGGCTAAGTTCACCAACAAAATTAGAACTTTACCAAATTAATATAAAATGGTGACTCAAGACTTTATCTTAATTACCGAAGTCTTATTCAATAGTGGTAAATTTTTTTTTTCTCAAAATAGTGGGTCAAAAATCTTCATAAATAGCTGAAAACCACCTACATAGAAAATTCACTAGTTTATGATCATTCTGCATGACCTGCATGACATTAATAACGCCAGCGAGATTCAACCACGTAAAGTCTGCGGGGAGAAAATCTCTCTATAGATATCAGAGCCCCCCCCCCCCCCCCTCAAACAGGTGGGAGGGGGGGAAATTAAACTATCGAGGTGTTATACATTCATAGTGAATCACCTCGGAGCAATGCAGATAAGAAACAGAAGAGCCAGTTACACTGTGCGTTCCCCCAATTCGTCTTCGGCGGCTGAGCTGTCACATCCTTTATACCCCGTCCCAGGCCGGGAAGATCGAGGCTCGCGTTCCCATCCAACAACCTCAACAGAACCACTCCCGATTCGAGTCGATGGAAAAGGTATGTATGATGAAAAACGGCAAGCAGAAACATGTGCAGCTGAGGGGAGAGGAAGGGTTTCACTAGATATGGGAATGGAAAGGAAGGTGGCAGAAAGGCAGAGGAAACGTGAATCCTAATTATAAAACCACAGTCATGCAGCATGGCTATAAGAGCGAATTTTCGAGGTTTTCGGCATCTTCCTCCTCCGCCTAAAATTTTCTGAAAATTAATTTTCGGCCAATGTTTTCCCAACTTGATACCATACAAAATTAAAACAGGAGTAGTTTTACGCAAAGTAAAATTTGGGGTGGAAGGAGGGGGAGGGAGAAATCAAAAATGTTTGGATTCCCAGAAGAGTAGGTATTGGATACGTAACAAATTTTTTGTTCCATTTTTTGCCGAGTAACACCTCGGTTTGTAGATTTTCCAACGCTGAACACGATGGTGAAGTCAGAATTGCGATATCCCATTCCGTTATCAGATTAGAGCAGACGAACCAGGAAGAACATCTCAAGAAATAACCACGTTCCTTCATCTTCAAAGTGCTCCAGTTTGAGAATGGAATGAGATATCGCAATTCTGATTTCACCATCGTGTTCAGCGTACAAAAACCTTTAAAATGAGGTGTCACTTGTCAGACTTTTTCATTTTGGGAATTTATGGGTAATTTTCCCCCCCTAAAACTCCCCAAAACTCCCCCTTAGAGTGACCCGATTCTGCCCATCTTCGAACTTAGCCTGTCGATTGCCAAGACAGATTTTTCGTGCAAATTTGAACTTTTTATCTCAATTCTTTCGAGAGTCATCGTCTGGAATGACACATACATATATAAATATATAAATATAAATATATATATATATATATATATATATATATATATATATATATATGTGTGTATATATATATACATATAATTTTTGGTGTCTTTCGGCAGTGAATTCAGGATGGTCTGAAACGGATTTTGGTATAAAAATCTTTCGGAAATTCGAGTTTTAAAAATTTTGGACCGAGAACAATAGCTTCCTTTTCTTCGAAAATTCGCTAATAAACGTATACGATTCGGGATGTTCTGTACCTAACCAGTCAACTCTTTAGAGTAACCGTTTAAGCCATTTACAGGATTCCAACTGAGGACGCAACCCAGACTCGAGACATGTAGTATAATTTAATTAACCATCAATTTTTAAATGTACCAACGCTAAAAGCTAAAGCTAAAAAAGCTAAAAGCGAAGCTAAAAAAATTCTGGTCCTCGAGAATCAGTCCCACACGCATTGGGTTACTGAAGCTCCCAAAAAAATCTTAATAATCGTCCAGCATCGTGTTCTTGAAGCAATAAGGTAGATGTCTACCCAATTCTCAGTTTATTTCAATACCTAAATCACCGCATCAGTAGATCAATTCTCACCAGATTCTATAATAATATCTTGGTTTGAATCACATTAAGGTTCCAAATTATCACCTCTGACAACCATCCTTTCGTTATAACAGGTTACCATGAGTCCATTTTGATTTGGCAGAAAATGGTATCTTTATTACCTGGACATGTATTACAGATTTGACTCTTCCCTACCACCTAGAGTCAGTTTATCTTGCTTGTCGAAGGACCTGTATCTGTCACCCAGATGAACCTCTTCAAAAGTCATCAATAATAATTTATATAGATCAATATAAGTAGATAGACAGTGAGTAGGTATCTGACCACTGTAGAAAGCTTTGATTTGTAGACAAGGATTTTATACTACTACCATCGTATATAACTGCAGTAACAAAACCAGTCTGAACCACGTAACGCATGACATTTTTTCTGTAATAAGTGTATATTGAGGGGGATCTTGAGGGTCAGCCAACCCCTTGACTGACCCTCCACATACTTTTATTTCTCACCAGTCGAGAACACACAACTGCATAATTATAATTATTGTATGATAATTATCATTATCGTAATTATCATATTGTTGATATTTCGTCGATTTACGAGGAGGTCAGTCAGGAGATCAGTTACCAACCTGTACAGTCAACTCTTTACGATATCATCGTTTTTATTTTCACTATTTCGGATACCTATGACATTTTCAGTACAGCAAACTGAAGGTCACAGGTAAGTACACCACCATTTGTATATTCCTGCGGTCCAGTTAATATCGCTAGTAAACTTTCTTGAAAGCAACTGTTCCAACTTCGACGAATCCTATGGATAAACTTTTCGAGGGTTCGGGAATCACCTGACAACGAGGAAATTCCCACGTAGCTCTCAGCGGGAAGGTGCCGCAGAAAAAAGTACGGGCTAAGCTTGTGTGTTGAACGAGCTGTTCCGCGTTCCAACGCCCCACCCCGTTTCGTTCTTGCGATCTTGTTCCCGTTGTGTAGGTATTCACAAATCCCTTTCAATTCCTAGCCTGGTTTCTGAACTACTTATAAAGCCCCTAACCTACATCGTTCAAACCTCATGAAACGAGTTTCTACATTCGGACCCAGTTACAACAAAGTTGGAGAGGGCACAAAGAAATTCCTTTATAAAAGGGGTTATGTAATCAATCAAAACATAGTGTGACGTCATCGTAAACCATTGGATTTACTGATCAGGATGTGTGAGGCATGCGGAGGTAGGTGGTGTCAGGTATTGGATGTACGTATGTGTGAGGTATGTGCGCGAATATCTTCCCCATTTATCCCCTAGCCATAACATCTGAATTATTATATGATGTCAGGTAGAATGTGTTCAAATTCCAACTATTAATTATTCGATTGAGCCGCGTTAATCGCCCCTACACATCCTTGACCATTTCGCGGATGAAATCGGATTCATTCCGGGAAATCAGGTAATCAACACGAACCCAGTCACCCACCGTCGACACCGTTTCGCCCACGAATGGAGATTCGCCTCCGCTGAATTCTGAGGCCAAAAATCTAAAACAAGAGCTTGCAGACTGGCTGAAAAACTTCGGGTTTTACTTAACAGCTGAAAAGAGGAAGAATGACGGCAACGAAGTCAGGATCACCACTGAACCAACGGGGACCTGAATTTTGATAAGCTCGATATTCCACCAGAAAAATCACCCGTCGAATAGGTTATTGCACTGAGGAAAGCTGCTGCTCCTTGCGATATCCTGGATTGAAACATGGTTCGAGACCTCCTCGTATCCCATATTCCGGATGGCGACCTACTTGGACGGGTCCTAGACGGATGAAAACAGCTCACCCTAGACAACTGCAATCGCAACGTGCCAGCTTCACAAGAACGCCAAATTGAAAGTGAAGACATTAGAGCGAACGAAAAGGACAAACCGAAAGTAGATGCTATTGTGTAAAGGTCTCCGAAAATTAAACAATAAGGAATTTATAACGCAATTAACACAGCATTATAGAAATTCGAATTATTCAAAAACTAGAAATGATAATTCCTCCAACAATACCTAACCGCATGCATACCTTCAAAAAATGTGATAATCACCACACGTATGGTAATTGTCAAGCTTATAATACTATTTGTAATTACTGCAATGAATATATTCCTACAAACAATGAAATCTAAAAAAAAAAAATAAAATAAAAGACGCGCAAGACGTAACTGAGTTAGAACTGGAAGAATGTGACGAATTGTATTCAGCTAGGCCAAGGAAAACAGACAACTACTTGAACTCTGAAATACATAATCAGCATAATGACCCGAACTGATCATTTCAATGTGAAATTTAGGACAGTTATCAGCTTATAAAATACTTGACTAAAGAAATGAGAAATAGATTTGTAAACTAAATTCAATCATAAAAGCGCAAATATAAACTATGTACATAGTTATTAATGTAAGCGCTAGTTATTTAATGTAAACTGCGTGCTAGTGCCTGATACTGGTATTATATTATGAATCTATATTAGGTTTAAAACCCTGTACAGAATTTAAAATCTTTAGTAAAATAGAAGTGATGAAGGAATAATCGCCGCTAAAGTACCACCGCATGACCTTACAGCTGGAGCAATTTGTTTGCCATTCAATTATTAAGAATCGTATGTGATCGTAACTAACAGACGATCTGCCTATCACTATGGACACGGATTATTCCCAGCGGTTAAATGTCCGCGGCCCTTCGGGAGCTTCGCGGAGGCGCACAGTGGGACGAATAAGACATCAGCCAAAATTTGAAACTTCCTCTACGGCTTTTCAAATCATGGAACTCTGTTACATAGACTTCGGTGAATTTAGAAACGAAGGTTTGGTGCCCAATACCTAATTCTTCTCTCTGTTTTTCGAATAAATCTGCTGAAAAACGATGTGGAAAATCGGCTGTTTTGAGGAAAATTCATGAAAATTAATCGCAACTGTATCAAGCGGGTAATAACTGTTCAGCCCTAGTTTTTTGTGGAATCATTTCTCATGGCGTAGGAATGCGCTACGTGTAAGGGGGGAAAACAAATTGCCGGTAAATCGAATTTTTTTTTTTTTTTTTTTGCGCGCGTTTTTTATAGTGTTTTTGAAAAAATCAACTCGTACAAAAAAGTGCCAGGGTCCGCCAGAAAACGGGCTTCACAGATGTTTGAGTTAGGTAGTTACTGGGGGAATTACGTAAGCCCACTTCGTCCGCTAGGTGCATTATCATGTTTGAACAAGCGGGTTTGAATTTTGTCCGCCAAAATCAAAATTTCAACTCGCATTTTGCATTGCAGAGCTTCCTCAGCAAATTTGGTTCCGTGTCTGTCTGTCTATCGCTCGATGCCGGTCGGTCTGTCATGTCATTCTGTCTGTCTGTACGCAAATATTGGAACGCGCATAACTCTATTAACTATTCATCCGTTTTTGGTGATATTATCAGGGATTATGAAGATTGGTTCCAAGATGGTCCCATATAAATTTCATCGTTTTAGGAGCATATTTAGCCTCTGCGCATGCGCAAACATGTAATCCCACAAACCAAAATATATTTCATGAACGAATTGCCCGACTGAACTGAAATTTTCAGAGATCATGCGGATTGGATTCCAGATGGTTCTCTATGAATTTCATAGCAGTTGATTCAGTGGGAGTCTCTGCTCATGCGCGAACGTTAAATATTACAAATTACGATATATTTACGAGCGAATTGTCCGATTAACTGAACGGATTGAGCTCTAGATGGTCTTCTATGAATTTAATAGCAGTTGAAACTACACATGTAAGTGATGTGAGTGAGAAAGCTATACTGTGCACCCACTTGGAGGACTTTTTTTCCATTATGAAACTAAATGATACCAAAGACTGTTCGAAACCAAAGATCCTATGGGTTCTAGCTTATTCCCCGTCACTCATATCGCCAAAGGGACTTCACCATTCCATTCAGCACAGTAAAATTCATAAAAATAGGAGACCAACTGAATTTTTTTACGCATTTAACCGAACGAAAAAGCCATGCCCAGCGAATCGGCCGTTTCGTTTTACTCTGAGGAGCGGCGTATTCCTCAAGGCTGGCTAGTTCCTCGAGTTTTGACGCAGCGTGAAGGGACATGTCATTTCTCAGCAGGTGGCCAGGGTGAGGATGCTCCTGGGATGGACACAACACAATGATGCTCATCTTGGGAGCTCAGTCTTCTCCGATGGTTCTTGACGAAAGGCCCTGTGTGAGGGACGACAAAACGGTTTTATTCCTTCCGTTCTTCTGGCCGAATAAAATGGCGACTTTCTCGATGAAAGGGGGCAGTGATTCGTTCTGAACCCTGTATCAGCTGAACTCTAACGATCGATCAGCAAATTAATAGTTAAAATACTGAGGGATGAACGTGCGAATGCTCGGATTCGAGCTTCTAATTTGAGGGTCTACTGATCTGTTTCCCCTTGTTTTATGGGAGCTCGGTTTTCCCACGAGAAACTTGGTGGCTTGGCGGCTGACTTTCAACTCCGTATTTCTATGTGTGAATGCCGAACTCACTAGGGCAATTTTCGTTACAAATCCTCTTTTTTTTTTTGCCCAATTCTGTTCAATAACGGAAATCGACACTTATTGACCACATAATGAGGCGTTTTTGTCGGAAAGTCTAGGCAGAAAACGAGTGTGAAACTTGAATTTCTGATTTCCCGCTAAAAGGACGTATCAGGTAGATTTCCGAGTAGTTCAACTCAAATCCCGCTTGGAGCGGTAGTGCATCACTTTAAACGATGTACAGAACCGCAATGGGTGGATGGATGGAACCGAAAACGTATTAAGTAATTTTAAAATACACGTATTCAATACCAAACCAAGGGAAATGTCACGGCAAACGTTCTAGACGGTTACGACGAAGGTTTTCCATTTCTAATGTTGGGTTGTTGGCAGCAATGAGAACCTTCGCCTCCCACACTTTGCTCCGCCACCTAGGGCAAACAGCCAGTTAGATGTCAATAGACCTCATACGTCATTTTTTGCCACATTTTTACTTTTAACCACCCTTATTTTAAAAAAAAGTTCTAGTCATGCATAAATATTCTTGCTACTGTAAAAAGATGACATAGCGACAAACCATACCACTTTTTGTAAAATTATATCTTTTTTGGTGATTTCAGCCATTTTTATCGATTTTTGACCTTTATAAAGTCAAATTTGATTCACTCTTTTTTGAGAAAAACATTTTACCATCGAAATAGCCCTTCCTTCTATCGTTAATCACCATCCCACACAACTTCAGGTGAAGTTAATATTGGTTTTAGCCCTTAGTATCAATTTTTGACCCCCAAAAATCCAAATTTGACCCTATCCTGTATGAAAAATAACTGAAATGGGATTTTTCTGTCTTTACTCACCCTTCCATAACACTTCCAGTAATTTTATATAAACTGTTCACAATTTTAGCCGGTTTTACCGATTTTTGACCGGCTAAAAATTCAAATTTGACCCCTCCCCCCCTTAAAATGTATGAAAATTTCTCATCTTCAAACTCATCCTTTTGTTTGGCAATACAAACATTTTGGCAAAATTTGGACTTTTTATCGTTTAGGTACCCAAGGTCTGATATCGTCTGGAGTGGCACATAAACAAATAAATCTACACAAAGGTATTTTAGAAGAACGGGTCCGACGCTATATGGTAATTGAAAATGTCAAAGTCCTGAACAAAACCACATGAAACCGAACACAGAACATCTATAGCCACTGTGGGGTATCCGGAAATGAACGGGAGGACAAAATTGCGAAGGAATCTACTCAACTCCCCACCATCAGTAGTGTGAAAATACTAGAAAACGAAAAACAAAAAGTACGCCGATAAAACGAAAAGGTACAGTGGCAAACAGCCTACGTAGCCAAATCAGAAATCGCCGGTGAATTCCACTTTGGAGTATGCCAAAGAGTCATTATGGGAAATGCGAAGAGAGATCATTGCTACGCCACGAGTCAACATTTTGATTATGTCAAATTCTGGAGGATGTGGAACACCTATTCATAGACTGCAGAAAATATGACGAGGAAAGAGGCTTTACCCACTGATACTAGACATTTCTCTTTACCCACTGGAAAGAAGTGGTAATTTTATTTGAATTAGTTATTATAGGTGATCTATTGTTTCAATAACTGACAATTTACAGTTCCCAACGAAGAAAATTTATGATTAACCTTGTAAACACCTGGAACATGGGTTCAAATTTTGAACCGATTGCCATCAAATAAAGAAACACATCAGTAATCTTGAGCTGAGCAGATAATGAGAAAACTGATATAAGAACGCTGCAAATTATTACACAAAGGTTTATTATTTACCTGTATAGATGCCCCTTCTGCGTAGATCACTGTTTTCTGCGTTAATACCCTCGAGCTGCCCCCAGAAAAGCCCTGAGCCGAGTACTGGAGCCAGCCAGCCCCCTAATTAAAGTTTCCTACAAATTCGCGGGATTCAATAATTCAATCATTAATTATTTTTAGTTACTCATGAAGCGTAAGGCAAATAATAAACCGTTGTGTAATAATTTGTCTGCATAGACGCCCCTTCTACATAGTCACTATAATGAACCGTTGTGTAATAATTTACCGCCCATCAATAATTATGTCAACGATTGTTCAAGTTGGAAAAGTACCTCTCAACAAAATCCAGCCCCTTCTACTTAGATGGTATAATGAAACGTTGTGTAATAATTTACCGTTGTGTAATAATTTACCGTTGTGTAATAATTTACCATTTTCTAATAATTTACCCATTAATAATACTTCACCGTTTGTCAAGTTGCAAAAGTAACTATCAACAAAATCCAAAACAGCCTTCATTTTTCAAATGGAATAGTATCACAGAACAACCAACTGGACTTCATACAGTCATCCGTGATTATAATCAGGTGCTCCCTAGTGATGATATTTGGCCTGAATGTATACAATTTGATTCACCCTCCTGTTGACCAAGCCTGTCGGTGCAAACTTGGGGGCCTTACTGCGAAAGAACGGCGGGACGTACAATGCTCCGGGTGGTCTAAAAAAACTCGTAAGTTCAAGAACTATTTTTTAAAAACGTCAAAAGATTCACGTAAAAAGAAGGTACAGGCGTCCTGAAAATCTCAACCCCTATTTTGAACCCCTTAGAGATGACTGACAGTAACGGCAAGCTTCGAGACCAACTAGACCCCGAACGGCACCTATAAATCAAATTTCGTAAATTTTTGTTCATGGTAACTAAGAAAAGTGCTATGTACGGCGTACGGCGGACAGACAGAAATTTTTTTAGTGCATTTTCGGAATCTACATACCTTGAAACGTATACCATCTAATTTTGAGGGGGGGGGGGGGGTTAAATTGGGTTTTTTTTTTCATGTTTGATTCCAAAGGTTCATTGTTGAAAATAATAAACCAGAACAGAGAAGAATTAGTAGGTAGGTAAATGAATACAATGAGGGACCATTTAAATAGAATATGAAAGTTTCATGGACATCGTTGAGACCACCACCTACAACACCTGAACTTCTAAAAGTGACGCTGAACAGGCTCGAAAAAGCCAAAACGGATTAAAAGGCTGGTGATAGCCTTTGAAAAAGCAGACCCATATGATCTCCGACTCTTGCCTGAATAGAAAGCTTCCCTACTTGCGGTAGGTAGTGTTCTCTTAACCGAGTTATTTCCTGTATGTCTACGAAAATCTTTGTAACCACCCTACTTTATCGAAAGAACAACCCAAACGAGCTAAAAATTTGAGGGGTTGTGTGGGGTGGATCACAGATTGCCGCCCTACGAATGTACATACAGGTGTGTACATTAACACTCCTTTAACGTTCGGGTCTGCAGTTTTATTCTATCGATTTCGCTGAAATTTTCATAGATTTTGCACAGTTGGATACCGGGTGGTCCCCAATACATTTCATTACGATCGGAATGATAGTAGCATCTGACTATGCACGAACAGCGGAAAAACTGTGACGCTTAAATCTCTGGTTCTATTTGCTCGAGCTTGCTGAAATTTTCTGAATTTTTTTAAGCGGGTAACTTCGGGTAATTTTGACTTTTGGCGGTCAAAAATCACTTTACAAAAATTTTCCAAACGAAGCTTAAACATAGAAACTTCGATGTTCGCTCATATCATCATGCTGCTCAAGTGGAGCATTTTTCTCAACAACCAGGAAAGCACGAAAGTGTTGACCACAGAAGAACATTGATCTATGCAGAATTGGTAGATATTTATCCGAGAAAATAATAAACGATTGTGTGAAAATTTTAACCGTGTTTGAGAGATCATTTAATTAGATCGGAACAGAAAAAAAGGAAACCATAAAGAATATCAATCAACTTTTAGAACAGGTTATATATATCTTGGTAACAAAGATGTAAAACCTCAAAAAACACTGCCCATCTTAAAAGTAAGACAACATGAACTAAATTAATTCACCAGTTTAAAACTAATTACATTCGCAATGATTAACCGAGTTTCAAAAGCGTGATTTTGCCTTTATACCAATCTATTTTTACCAACATTCAAACTTCGAAGTACAAAGCCCTTTCATAAAGTTTTCCGTGTCACCATTCCACCAGGCATTATCATCCTTTTCTTTAGAAGAAAAGCCAGAAAAAGTCGACGATTACGTCGCAGTCTCATCGGAAGCTCGACTCTTTGTTGTACGAGCCTGTATTAAAAGTTGCCTTTGAGATCAAAGACCCTTACTCCGGGGGCTCCCCCATATTCCTTCTTTCTGTCTCATATTCAACTCAAGCAATTGGCCTTCAGACCAGAAGCCAAAAGGTTCTAATTGGTTTCTCCTTCAGTTCTCTCAGTCTCCTTCCGCCACTCCGTCTTATCAATATTTCCTTCCACTCAACTATCATGATGCCAAGATCTTCATCACACCCCAGTAATTGTTCTGTTTATTCGTCACCAGCGATGGTGAAGCCTTTTGTATTCGCACCACAACGAGTTTCTAACACTGAGCAATAGAATTTGACGTTATGTTCATAATTCTATTGCGAGGGAGGGTGTTAGCAGAAGAAGAAGATCTCTGGAGATGCCTCTGGATTCAAAAGGCTGGGGTCAACGGTGTTCCCAGAAGGGAATTGTTTTAGTGTAGAAGTTTGTAGTTTGTTGATAAATTCCTCCAAGACGTTGGTCTATCTTTCATTCAAGTAGTTTTACTGCTCTCAAGACGGTCAGGACGTTGATTCTCCCTTTCTTGGTCTTTCACAACCCGTAAGAAAAGAAAAAATATATTGTTAAGTAATGCATTACAGGGGAAACATTCTATTTGGTGGTGTATTGTTGAATCACACGGTGTATAAATCGACCCCCCCCCCCCCCCCCAAATCACCGCGTAAAAATGTTGATAATATTACATGATAAAATGTTATTCGTTCCTAAAATATTTTCCTAAAATTGTTTGCTATAAGTTGTACCTAAAACTGGTTTCCACAATTCGATCCTAAAATGTGTTGCTATAGTTTGTTCCTAAAATTCGTTACTACAAAAATTTATTGCTACAATTCGTCCCTAAAATATCAAATTGGTTGAGAATTGTTGACATCAAATCGGTTGCAAACAGTTTTGATATTACCCCATCTATCCTACCCCTCTTGGGGTGAAATTCAAAATCCCGGCCATGTAGAGAACAACTATTAGACTCAAAACTGAGTCGAATAAAAAAAGAACCACGCAAATCGGATGAGAACTGTGCTTTGAGCATCACATCCAGTTGATTTTTTTCAATATTCCCCCATCCATTATCCCCCTCCTGAAGTGAATTTGGAAATTCCGGCGACGTAGTACACAACAAAACCCAAAACTGAGTCGAATAACTCGCCGTGTAAGTACTGGCGGACGGCGGACGGACATTCCATTTTGGTTTATTATTTTAAATAATGAAACTTTTGAATTAACCATGAAAAAAATAAAAATAAAATCCCCCCCCCCCCCCCTCAAAATTTCATGGTTTACGTTTCAAGGGACGTAGAACACGAATGTCGAATAAAAAAATGTCCGCCGTACGCCGTCCTCGACTTTTTCCTTAGTTCCCGTGAAACGAAATTCACGAAATTTCGTGCATGGGTCCCGTTTGGACTCTAGTTGGTCCTCGAAGCTCGGCGTTACTTTCGCTCAACTCTAAGGAGTGACAAATAGTGGTTGAAATATCCGAAGTATCCTTATCTCGAAAAATTTTATTTTGATGTGTCTGTGGGGGGGAGGGGGGGGTTATTTTTCAAATTTTTAAATAGTTTGATTTTTTCTGAATGTTTGAGACCATCCGGAGCATTCTACATGTTGCCATAAAATTTGCTATACAATTTCCCCTAAACAGCCGCGTGTATGAAGGCAAAGATGGGTTGAGAATGCACATCACTTGCCTCTTACCCAGGTGGCCGCCGTAGCGCAGTGGGCTAGGCGGTGGGATCCCACGCTGAAAGTCGTAGGTTCCTATCCCAACCGGGATCGAATAAATTGTTTACTCCACATTAACAATTTCCCTTAAGAACTATAATGAAATTTTGCCATTTTACATACTGCTTGAACTTTCAAGGCATGATATTAATTGGTAATGGCGAAGAGGTACTAAGCTAAGGAGGTGCTGTGATCTATACAGAAGGGTTATTTATCTATACAGACAGTTGTGATCTGTAGCAGCTTAACATTAACAATTTCTCTCCAGAACTACATCTGAATTTTGTCATTTTTTGGAATCTACACACCTTGAAACGGAAAAGAAAAAAATATGTTGCCGTAGGGGGCGTCTAGCCGCCAGTGGTTTGTGTCCATGACGGTACGTTTAATGTCGAATGAAATCTGGGGGACACCCCCAGACCCCCGGATTATAACAGTTTAGATCAAGGATCAAAGCAAGGAAACATGGAACATGTTTTTCGAATAGGTACATGATAACAGAGGATATGGAGATATGTAGAAAAACATCTGCCAATTCGAGTAGGCACTATAGCTTCCTCACTTGAATCACATGAACGTGTAGACTAGTTGGGTAGGTTCGTTATGATACGGGACCATCTGCGATCCAACCCGCGTGTACCCTCAAAATTTCATCTCTCTACGACTATTTTTCGCGTAGTTAGAAGCGTTATAAGGAAACGGTCGACATTTCATGTTTGCACATACGCAGAGGGAAATTACAGTAAGATTCCAATGAAGTTCATACGGAACCATCAAAGTATTATACTGATCGATCCTCCAAATGTGAAATCATTTCAACGATAATTAAGGTAGTTATGGGCACTCCAAGTAGTTCATGTTTGCGCATGCGCAGACTAACCAATTTTCATGATTTTGAAACGGGACTATCTGCGATCCAACCCGCGTATACCCTCAGAATTTCAGCTCTCTACGACTATTTATCGCGTAGTTAGGAACGTTACAAGGAAACGGTCAACATTTCATGTTCGCGCATGCGTAGATCAAAGTTAAATTACCATTCCAATGAAATTGATTTTGAACTACCAAAGTATTATTCCTGACCAACCCTCCAAGTTTGAATTGATTTCAACGATATTTAGGGTAGTTATGGGTGTTCCAATTATTTCACTTTGCGCATGAGCAGACGAAAGTTACGGTACTTTTTCAATGATTTTGGTATACTTTGGTAGCACCTACCCTCGAAATTTCAGCCCACTTCGACCATTATTTCGGGTAGTTATGGGGGTTGCAAGGAATTACCACAGACAGACAGACACGGAACCAAATATGTTCCTCGATGTCTGAAAAGGAAAATGGTATTGGAAATTTTCATTTTGGAGGACATGAACATTTTTTTACTCAATCACGAATCCAAGGCTTCCCTGCCTTCGGTAGTGAGGAAGCAAAAAACGTCGTGGGATTTCCAAGCCTTGGACCAGCGACCTAACGCAATGTCATGTAATACACGTCCTCAGCTGCTTTTGGCATTTTCCGGGTAGGTAGAACCCCCTCGGCAGTTTTCGGTGGAGTGGGGTCTGGCCATGCTCTCCTCGGAGTTGGGTGGCAGGAGGGGGTAGAGGGAGAACTGTGCGGGCGACGTGGAGGGGAGCAGAGTTTACCTGGACTGGACGCGGACGTTTTCCAGCCTGGTTTACTCCCGTAAAAACATCTTCCATGTAAACATTTTGAGGGGGTGTTCCAAAAAAAGTTTCCGGACCGAACACATGGGTGCATTATTCAGAGAATAATAAACCAAAAGTGGTGAGTAAGGGAGATGATATTACGATACGTCTGATGATCTAGCGGATGGTGGACTTGATGCTGGAGAAAATTAAGAATATGGAAAGACATAGGATGAAGAGAACGAAGAAGAAGAGGTAGGAAAGATTAAAGATGTTTTCTGGATATAGTGGTTATCATTTCAAAGAAAAAATTTTGCTCTATGTAACCTGCACCTGATTGGAAATAAAAAACCGAAACGCTACAAAGTCCTTGTAGGTAATATGGGTTTATTATTCTCGACGAATTGGGACCTCAGTGAAGTGACCCACAAAACTAATGTGACGGTTTTAAACTCGCTTGTTAGGTTGTTCTGACAAATGATTTTCGATTAGTGAAACTGTCCTTGAACAGTCTTGATTCACCTGTTAATAGTACCTCATGTGTTTTTATACAAATTTTTGGTGATTACAGCCATTTTCACAGGTTTTTGACCCACAAATATTGAATTTTGAGAGTTGAAACTTCCTTAGAACCTCAATCCTTCACGCAGTGGTTTATTATTCAGAGAATAATAAACCAAAAACCCTCCGTGATTTTGAATTTTATTGGGATAAGAATTTTGTGAGTTCGTCCGGGCTCCTGAATTGTTTCTACCATAGTTGGTGAAGTGGTTATGTAAAAGTTTACCACCACTGTGATCTCATAGGGACATGCGGTAAGAGTTTAATTAGCCTTTATCGAAATACACATGGAGTCAAACAGCATTATTCGGAACTATTATTTCTCCTCATTTTAATCAAATTATCTTTTGCATAATTTGTTTTCCCTTCGATAAGGTGTAAAGAACTTCATGATAAATATAATACGTTTGTAATATGAATATACAGTATCACTCTGATGTCTTCGATCTCGTAGGGATGTCATCATCGTGACTCGTCCATCCCCCAATTGAATTCAGAGCTAAATGTTTCTTACGGGATTTGCAAAACATGGGCAAAACATACCAGCTAATGGAATCGCCCAGGACCCTGACGCACCACAGCCACCCGCCAGAGCAGTGCAGTCCAGTGGGGTCCAGAACAGTGGAGTTGGCACTGCTCAAATTCTCATCCTGAACCAAGCCAGAACCGGGCAAGTGGCTAATAAGAAGGAAATATTCTCAGGCTCATCCAGGTTATACTAAGTGCAACTTTCTCCTTCTTCATCTTATTCTTCAGCGATTCCTCGGTGTCGAATGACATTCGGAAAAGACCGCATCTTAGGGAGCTCAATCGTTCAAACTTTTTCATCTTGAAGTTGCTCTATGTCTATTACTTTTACTCATTAAACAAATAAAATATGATTCCCACATCTTATGTGTATTACTACCACACCCTTCGCTGGATAAGCAACCCAATCAACATGCAATTCCTAAACCAGCGTAATATAATCATTATAATATTATAGTAGATATTAGATACACTCAGGCTGGACCTTTGCGAACTGGTTCAGTGAGTTCTAGTTATGAGTAAATACAACCAGTCAGACCGGTAGCCGTCAACAGTTCACGTTCATGCTAGCAAAGAGGCAAACAGAATCACTAAGGCTTCGTCGAGGAAACAGGGGGAAATCAGGAGATCAAGTTCTTCTGCAAGTGATACAACAAGCGTCTATCAGAACCACAACGGTCTACACTAATGTTCGGCAATTATGCAGTTTTCAAATTCTGTATCATTATTTTCTGATGATTAGAGATAAAATCTTTTACAGAAACATAACTACAGTAGATTTAATCAAAAGAAAGTGAGAATTAATGTCCAATGGACGGTGTATTTGTATTACAGTCACTCAAACTAGTTTACCCAGGTTTCTTTGCTAACTAAACCGCAAAGGAATCGATTACAAAAGAAAAAAACGCTGCAAAGTCCTTGTCACATGGGTTTATTATTCTACTGGTCATACGTGCAGAAATTTTGGCTGTTCATTTATTGTTTCTATAATGTGCAATCATTGAAATGGCTATTTTTGATGGTTTCCACCAATTTTGGGCCCCAAAATCACGAATTAGGCTCGGTGTTTTTTTTGACAGATTAATTTTTATCATTGATAGTACTATCCAATTGTCTTGATTCACCTGCCGAGACTACTTCTAGAGTTAATATACAAATATATGGTGATTTCAGACAATTTCCCAAATAACAAAAAAAAATGAATTTTGGAAGCTTCACCTTCGTTACAACCTCAATTCTTCACTCATTGGTCAAAATCAACCTCATATTCGGTCTTCTTGCCCTAAAAAACATGGAAAACGATACCTCACAAGCTCATGTTCACTAAAACCTCGAAAACCCCTGTTTTTACACCCGATTTTCTCCCATAACCCCCCCCCCCCCCCCCACCATAACGGACCCAAACTGTGTGCGGAAGAACAACGATTTTAGACCAAAATTTAACGTAAATTTAAGGATGAAACTTCGTTAGAACCTCAATTTTTCACTCTTTGGTCAAAATCGACTTCATATTCGATCTTCTCGTCCCAAAAACATGGAAAACGATACCTCAAACGCTCATGTTACTAACATGTTACTAAAACACAAAAACGCTGCAAAGTCCTTGTCACATGGGTTTATTATTCTATTGGACATACCTACAGAGATGTTGGCTGTTTATTTATTGTTTCTTTCATATAAAATAATTGAAATAGCTATTTCTGGTGGTTTCCACCAATTTTGGCCCCCAAAACACGAATAAGGTACGCTCCTTCTTTTTTTTTTAATAAATTATCTCTGATCATTGATAGTACCATTTAATCGTCTTGATCCATCTGTTGACACTTTTTCCAGTGTTATTATACAAATTGATGGTGATTTCAGACGATTTCGCAGGTTTTTGACTCATAAAAATTCAATTTCGGGAGCTGAACATCTGGTAGAACCTCAATTTTCTACTCTTTAGTCAAAACCGACTTCATATTCGGTCTTCTCGTCCCCAAAAACATGAAAAACGATACCTTAAAAGCTCATGTTACCAACATGTTGCTAAAACGCAAAAAGTAGGTACCTATTTTTATACACATTTTCACTCATAACTCCCCTGGATATATTCCGATCGGGCTGAAAAGTTTCGGGACACAACTAGGGCCCAAATGGAGCATGTGTGCGAAAGAACGACTTTTTTTAGACCAAAAATGAAGCCTGTACACGTGATACGGCGGACGGCGATACGGCGGACGGACATTGCATTTTTGGAATCTACGCACCTTGAAACGGAAAAGAAAAAATTTTGAGGGGGTGTTATAAAAATTTTTTGCGGAGCGAATACATAGGTGTATTATTCACAGAATAATAAACCAAAAGTACCTATTTTCACACCCATTTTCACTCATAACACCCCTGGGTATATTCCGATCTGGCTACAACGTTTCGGGACACAACTAAGACCCAAATGGAGCATGTGTGCGAAAGAACGAATTTTTTAGACCGAAAATCAAGCCGGTACACGTGACACGGCAGACGGCGTACGGCGGACGGAGGACGGACATTGCAGTTTTGGAGTCTACGCACCTTGAAACGTAAAAGAGAATTTTTGAGGGGTTGTTATAAACATTGTTTGCTGAGCGATTACATAGGTGCATTATTCACAGAATAATAAACCAAAATACCCACTGAAATATTATGAAAATTGCAGCCTGAGTTGCGTAAACTATGTCCACTCGACCCACGCTTTCCTCACTCTAAGCTCTCGAGAAATAAATAGGCTGCAACCCAGGAAAAATGGAATTTGTAAATCGGACCAACTTTAAATTTTCAACGCTCTTTCTCCAAGCCACAAAATGTTCCATCCCCCCGAAGTGATCACAGGACTTTGCCACGACTCCGAACACAACGTTCCCCGTTTGATCGTTGGCGGTACTACGGGATTCTGTTCGAAAGCCCCCTCGAAACTTGCGCGAATCTTTTTGAACCTCCCTGTAATTTTTTCGTTTTGTTTTTCAAGAACTCTCCCAGCGTTAAGACCGCATAGCGGTTTTCTGAAGGTTGAGGGAATGGGAACCGGAGTGCGGTGGAATAAATTATCGTGAGCTTACCTGGAGGAAACGCACATCTATAATTGCCGCTGGAGCTCTGAGTTAGGAACTATCGGCTAAGTGTCGGGCATTCCGTTTTACGGTTATTACTTCCTTCACACAGTTATAGACCAAGTTTTACACATAATTCGTTTTATTCGCTGTTGGAGCGCCCACTCATAACTACTTCTTGCTCACTCCCCCCCCCCCCTTCCACACACGCGCGCGCGCGCGCGCACGCACACATAGAAATCCTCTACGCCAATGCCGACTTGACAGATACCCTCGTAATGTTATACTTTCTTTTATTCGCCGCTTTCGCTATATTGTTTATTACTGCTTACGTTATAGAGCAGTTTGAGATTGCGTTTGTTCTTCCAACAACAAGGAAAAAGATTATCGTTGGTAAAAAGATTGCCGTCGGTTTTTTTTTTTTTTTTTTAGATATGTTGATTGTTTATTCGAATCGAATTACGTAAGCGCACTGAAGAATGGTAGGAAATTGCAGAAACTGGACGTTGCAAACTGATCCCCCCCAAGAACAAAAATCACCAGATTATGAGCATTAAAAACGGTCAATTTTCGAAATGATAATGGAGAGATATGAGGGGTGAGAAACAACATTCCATACCTGTGTTCAAATGGTGTGGTGGCTATTAGTGTGGATCGTATCCACGATAGTACAGTATACATTCATAATGAACGGTTCCAAACATTTTACTATCCCACGTGAATGGATATCAGAACAACGGGCAACAAGCATATAGCTTATGTCAACATTTCCTTTTGGTTTATTACTCGTATTCTCTGAATAAAACATACACAGGGTGTCCCAGCTCCTTCTGGAGAAACTCAGGGAATCGATTCTACTCTTCATTTGGAACAAAAAAATGCTCAGTAGAAATTTTTCGAAAAGTCCTTCGTTTTAAAGATATCCGACAATTTGTGTTTTTCCAACTTTGTGTCATTCCAATTTGTGTCCAATTTGTGTCATTCCAACTATACCTTACCACATAAACACGCTAATAAATTCGAAAATTTTGAGACTACAACAAATCCAATTACAACGTTTGAAAGAACGTTACCTCTAAGATTCCTCTGTTTTCAATGGTCAGAGTCTCTTAAAATGTTGGCCAATATCATCAGTTGGAACACTTGAAAATTTCAAAATTTAAAATTGTGAAAAAGATTGTTCTACTGAGGTTACAAAAAAATACCTACAACTTGTCAAATTTCACAAAAAAAGTCTTCATCTAATAGGCTTTGCATTGATATCCTTAGATTTAAAAATAACGTTGTAGTAGAGTTGAAAAATTATAATTGATCGTTTGAAAACATGAGCAGTGGTGGATTGTGGGGTGGGGGGGGGGAATTAATTAGACCTCGTAAAATAAAATTAACGCTTCCTTGATTGGTTGAATAAAAATAATCCTGGAATATGAAGGGGACATATCGAAGTTCGAACAACCAAACAACAAACTGCAACAGACGCTTCTCTTCCACCAGTTCAATTTAATGTGTCTCGTAGAAAGGTAGTTGTTATACCGCTTTATTTTTCAAATCAGTACAGGCATTACAAGTGCAATACTTGTAAAGCCTATTAGATGAAGAAGTTTTTGAGAAATTTGACAAGGTGTAGGTATTTTTTGTAACCTCAGTAGAACATACAATCTTTTTCGCAATTTTAAATTTTGAAATTTTCAAATGTTCCAACTGATATTGGCCAACATTTTAAGTAACTCAAACCATTGAAAACAGAAGACTCTTACAGGACATTTAACATTCTTTCAAACGGTGTAATTGGATTTGTTGTAGTCTCAAAATTTTCGAATTTATTAGCGTTTTTATAAGGGAATGAAAGGTGGAAAAACACAAATTGTCGGATATCATTAAAACGAAGAACTTTTCGAAAATTTTCTACGGAGCATTTTTTGTTCCAAATTAAGAGTAGAATCGATTCTCTGAGTTTCTCCAGAAGGAACTGGGACACCCTGTATTTGTAATCGGATAGGGAAAACTGTTTGTCCCCCCACCCACCCACCGCTCAAATTTTGTCACGTTGGGCTTCATGATGTGCAGAATCCTAGTCCGCAATGTTCGTCCGCCGCGTCATCAACATCCAGTTTTCGACGAAAAAAATCGTTATTTTGCAAATGGTCTCCATTTTGGCCCTCGTCGTGCCCCTAGCTCGACAGCCCGATCCGCCTGCACCCAGGGTTTTTATGGTGAAAATGGGTGCAAAAACTTTTTTTTGTGTGGAGGTTTTAGAGAACATGAGCTAGTGGGGTATCGTTTTCCATGTATTTGTATGAAAAGAAAGTGAAAGAGAATAAATTCTGCGTCGGTGAGACCAGTGTTAGCTTCAATAATAAATTTCCTTCTATTCTAGATCGAAACAATTCAGTGTTTTGTGTACCTATCTCTTCTCTTTTAGTCACACCTCTGATTCAAGTTTGAAATGGGTTGCTTACTATATTTATGTCATATGATATGTAGTCCACGTGCAATTCGTAGCCAATGGTTTTAATGTAATCGAGATCCAAATTTAACAAAATTTACCCCAGCAGGATTGTATTTACAAAGTGTAAACCACACGTGTTTTGGGCTCTAAGGGAAGTGAAAATTCGTAAAATACCCGTTTCTAACAAATTTCTAGGATGAGGAACCCCAATCTTACGTTCAATGGGGATGAAGAATCTGCAAAGACAAATTTGAGCCTATTTTTCAATAAACATTCCCCAAGCCAGATACTGAACCAAATTTTTTCAGAAGTAAGGTATACAAAGCAAAAAATGAATTGAACATTTTATTTTGGAGAACAAAAACCGTTTTCTTCCCAAAAGTAATCACAAGGCTTCCGTTGCCTTGGTAGACTCGAGAGCAATGTACTAAAATTCACGTTGCACGTAAAAGGTTACTTAATGTACAGTGCCACGAAAAACCGTTAGATCTACATCAGTTCAAAAATGAATGACCTGGAACCTAGTTCAGGAACTGCGCATGTAAAATGGACCCAGATAGAAGGATTATCTGTACAGATAATAATGGACCTCTGTGGAAGAATCCACAGGATTCTCTAACCTTACAATTATTGGATTGAGAGCCCTTGAAAGTTCGATAGGGAGACCCATATATCCTTGGTGTGTTCTCAAAATCGTTTTCAAAGGGGATTCCAATTATTTTCCTTTGTGTTGGATAAGGAATGTAGTTTTACCTCATTTTCCTTTTCCCAACTTTCCTTCAGATCGTCTAGATTCATTTTGATCTATGTAGTTCATATGAGTGATTATATATAATGTAACCATCTAATTCACGTAAATTTCATTGAGCTAGACAGTTTAGTTATTTAGGAAAACAGGTCAAAAATTCGCTACCAGTAACAAAGATTTTCACCCCGTTTTTGACAGTTTGACCCCTTTTCGCCTAATAATGGTCCATTATTCTTCGGTGGATAGACATCGAGCAATAAAATAGCAACATGTTTAATCTTATATACGATGCTGTAATCTAGTGAAAGGGTTACACACACTCACACTCATATACCTACAGAGGGTGATTTGGAATAAAAGTGTTTCCTATTTTCCCCCATATTCTGAGAACTGCTCACACTTTGTACTCGAAGCTCAGCTGACCATGGCCAATACCACTGGTAGCTCATGATTCAAGTTATGATCTACCAACAGTTACTGTGCTAGCCAATCTATGATAAGGTTGAAGTTACGATTTTCCTAGACGCTACCTATGCAGCATTTTCCCCCGCGAAATGGGTCAAAAAGCTGCACTGCCCTTTTTCCAGTGAAACTTTACGAGGAGGATTTTTAGTAACAAATATCGTAGATAACTATTCTATTTCAATATAAAAACAGGATAGAGTTGCGAATAAGTTGAATTAAGCCAGGTATTAGCATAATCTCTCGAATGACGGCCGCTTGTGTGAATTGATTTCCGTAAGCGTTGAATAGCCCCAGCCTTTTCTCCTTCACAGCTGCTGCTATTTTAGAATGGCACAGCACTTTTCCCTCCGCGATGCGGACTTTCCCCTCAAATGTTAGGTCGAGAATGTCTTCGGGCTTCCATAAAAATATAAGCATAAAGCGAGAAGCTTATCTATGAAACTACGTTATATTTCACACATTTGAAATAGCCCTCGATTTTAACAGCAAATGCACCTATTCCGACACAGTATCCAAATCATTGTTTAGAAAAGTTTACATAAAAATTGAAAAAACGAACTTTCCTCATTTCCTTCATCCTGCAGTGTGATTTTCATGGTGGGCGTCTCATATACCAATCCATACACTACAGTATACATTTGTCTAAAACATGTACATCTGTTACTCATCATATGGGTGGTTACAATAATTTCCAACTGACGCTCGGTAGGGTATGGAAGGATTGTCTAAACAGTAGAAGTCGCTTATAGTGATCAAAATGGGACTGACTGGAATCAATCACTATACGCCACCAACACAGTACAGTACATACTTCTACTCTACAGTATATACTTTGTGGTGATTGTAGCCATTTTTACCGATATTTGTGAATTGTGACACCACAAAAGTGACCTACTTTTGATTTTCTTTTTTCGAGGAAATTTTTATTAAAACCAATAACGTAGTCTTCTGTTTCGGGTCAACATTGAATACCACTTTTGGTGAATATGTACCAATTTTCGGAGATTTCAGCAATTTTTACCCAATTTTGTCGACTTTTGACCCCCAAGAACTCAGAAACTGATCACTATAACCGACTTTTGATCACTATATCCGACCTTTTGACCACTAAAATGCCCATTCCCTGCGCGTTTACGTACAGTCGATCGGATCTGATTGTTTCTATCCATAATTATATCCGACTTATTCATTCTCCCGCCTCTCTACTAAGCGACTTCTACTGTCCTTCGATTTTATCCCCTGATTCCATGTCAGCCTCCTGACTGTGATTTTCGGCATTCTTAAAACCTGAAGGATGTGGATGACTCAGGTGATAAGTCAGATTTTGTTATTTATGAACCACAGCTTTCACATTAATACAGATTATCACAAACTTAGGAGCCAACCGTATCCGTTACTGTATTGTTTCTCGCAGTTTTGGACGACCTGACACATTACTATCATAAATCACAGTCTCCCCCCCCCCCCTCTCCGTTTTTAGGCCTTACCGATTAATGTTTCACCGAGGCGATAGCGTTGCTTTGTGTTCTACGAGTACATGTGCATCATATGTACAGTTTGGTTTATTATTTTTTCAATAATGAACCATTGGAATCGACAATTGAAAAAAAATGTAACCCCCCCACCATCCAAAATTTCATGGTCACTCAAATCTAAGGGGTGAAAAGTAGGGGTTGAAATATCCTGAGTATCCCTACCTCGGAAAATTTTATTTTGAGGTGTGGGTTTTCTCGTATTCTTGAATAGTTCGATTCTTTCCTGAATTTTTGAGACCACGTGGAGCATTCTACGATGTCGTCATAAAATTTGCTATGAAATTTGCCCTAAAGAGCAGCGTTTATGCAGGCATGAAACTGGGTTGAGGGCGTGCATCACTTGTATTGCGGCCAGGTGGTTGCAGTAGCGGAGTAGTCTAGGAAACTCTTGCACTCTTACAGTTAACATCAACAATTTCCCTTCAGAACTACTGTCATGATATCCTCCCAGAATATCACTCTCCTATTCATATTAGATTGTACAAATAAACTGAACTGATTAAGAGGTGTACGTGACTGACGTACCTACTGCAAGGCAGACCCTTCTCCCTCCAACCATCCCTCAACGGTTGGTAACGACCGTCAAGGGACTGGGGGAGAGTGGAAAGGGTTCTATAAAACCCGCCATTTTCACCCGTTTCTTCTAGTGATGGGCTAAAGCGTTATTTTCTGATAACGGGTTATTCGCTAACAGTTATCGGTCAGTAACCGGTTACGATAACCGGTTATTCTGATAACCGGTTACCAGTTTAGTGATGGGGGTGTTTTTCACTCCGGAGTAGAGAAACAAACATGAGTGATTACCTGAGAGCCGATGTCGAAAAGTTCATCTTTTGAGCATTGTTGAACTACACTAGCTTCAGCTCTGTATTGCCCACGTATAGGCCCTGGCCTACTGTGGGATTTCTACCATACTAAATACCGACACTTACTTCGATTACTAAGTCTCAAATTGTTATAAAACTCACGTTTAAGAAATATTTTTGTAACTAAGATTTTATTTTGATATCTATAAGAACTTAACTTGGACGTAAGTAAAATATATTTATGTAACCACTTTAAGAAACCAAACTTTTTATTGAACTTACCATATTTGTATATTTCAAAATTTGTCTATAAAATGTTGTAAGGAATAAAACAATTTCTCCGTCTTCTCTCTCTCTCTCTAATCATATATATGATGCCTACCTACCTATTGCTTCATCATGTGAATCTGTCACTTACACTGATAGGGCTTAAATTCAAATGCTGACCATAAATATAACAGAAATCAATTGTTGATAGAGGAATACAATTTTTGAAATTTCCTAATCTCAACCCCCCCCCCCTCCCCCCATGGAATCTCACAAAACTGAGTTTAGTAGGTCGGTAACTATGGTTATGTCCTGTGTACAGTTTAATGTGACCTGTAGATAAAATCTTGAATTAATTATCGGCAATACGATTTAGAACTTCCTGCATCACAACAAATTGGAACGCGAAACGTTATGGAGCTAGTTTTTAGGCCCTTCAACATTTTTAACGTTATTACTCGATAACTAGAAATGTACTGAGAGCATGAAGAATAACTCTTAATTTTTTGTTGAAGGGCGCTAAGCTGAGGGATACTGTCCTAAAATAGGTAGGTAGCCTGTTAGGTATGGAGTGAAGAGCAATGAGTGATCGTTACAGGTACGCTGTCCTGTAGCGCGGGATACCATCTCACGTCAAAGGGAAGCGAAAGGTCCTAAGCTGATGGATAACTGTCAGGAAGTCGATAACCGGTTACGGGGTAAAGCGTTATCCGCGGCAGGTAGTTACTCAATACCATCCCATACCATCCCCACATCAAAGGGTGCGAGAGCGAGACAGTTACCTGTGTGCGACTAGCCGGTAGGTACCGTCTCTTTAGTACCGCCCAGGAGAAGCGAAGTAGTTATTCCAATAACGTAGGTTTTCTCGTAACCGGTTATCGCAATAACCGGTTCTTGGTCGATAACCGGTTATTCTAAGCGGTTCCGTTATTCAACGCCCATCACTAGTTTCTTCATTCTAAGCTCAAACCTCAAGTCGATGACCTCTCTCTCTCTCACTCTCTCTCTCTCTCTCTCTCTCTCTCTCTCTCCTCACGCCTCCTTACATTTTCTTCCGAAAAGAACTCAGAGGTGGAACCGGTCCGGTGTTAACCGACCTGGTGGCAACCTTCTGGGCAAATCCTCTAGCGGTTTTAGTTGCGGTAGGCAACCTCCCTGGCTTCGCCATAGGTGTTAACCTTTTAAGCGCTAGCTCCATCACCTTCTCTTCCATCTTACTCACTCACCTATCCAAACCTCACCGCTACCTTCAACTCTAAAACCACCACAACTACATTTGTTTCGTTTTGCCATTTTAGCTAGCGCTTGCACATTCAACGCATGATATTAATTTGCAGTGGCAAATAGGTACTAAACTACGGAGCGGCTGTGATCTATACAGAAGGGTTATCTATAAAGAGAGCTGTGATGTGCAACAGAAGGGTGTTCTATACAGAGAGCTGTGATCTGTGACATATGGGGGATTCTATACAAAACAATAAACCGTTATGGTGGGATTTGCAGCGCGTTTAGAACCCACAGAATTGTATGAAACCAGTTCTCGGGTTGGGACACACCCATTGATTTCAAACACCGTTACACTTCGTCTTGCTACATGGTCATTTATTTAGTTTCAATACCGGGTTGTTTTCCTTTCATATCGGATTAGTAATCAGATGAAGAAACTGAAGGATCGTTCCATGATACCACTGATACAGTTTATGTCAAAAGATTAATAGCTCAATTTTACTATAAGGATTAGAGTGCAGACGAAAAATAGTGTGAACCCGAGGGTGGAGCTCTTCAAACTCAGAGCTGTGTAAAAAATATGGTAGGTGCACAATGTCCATCAAGTATGAGTCTCGCTAATCCTCGTATAATATAGCTATAGCACTCAATGTTTTGACCTTTACATGAGTATTTTTTAAATGCAAGCTTATACGTAGGCAGCCTTCTGGTTATGAACTTCTTTTGTAGTTTCATTATTTCCTGCATTTTTTAAATTTTAAATGTTTTTCAACCAAGCAATTAACTTACTATTCTAAAAGATGAGCCATCGCTTGAAAACCTGGAATAGATACGCATATGGAATACGTCAGCTGCCAGAGACATAAAGCAAGAGAAATATAGTTGCAACGAGATCTCCGGAAAATAGCCTCTGAACATTTCCCTCTCTCACGACTCCATCATATGTCGTGTAAACAGTGTTCTTGGTCGCTTCGAGTTTTTCAGTTTCATAGCGGGCGGGACGCCAAAAGTAGGAGTAATTTACTTTTTGATAGGCCAGGCCCCAGGTCTGGCAAAATACTATTATGTTTGAAGTGTTAATATGAATCAATAATGGGATAGGCAGTTGGACTTGCTGTGAGTTAAGATAGTTGGTTATCAAAAATTAAACATTGTTGTCAATTATAGTCATTATTTTAAATTATTTCATGTTTCATTAAGGGCTGTATAAAGGGGCACGATGCCTCAATACCTGTCCAAAACACACACAAAATAAAGTATATATTTCAAGGGAGGATTGAAGGTGGGTTTACTTTCATACACCTACAGAACCGAGAGGTTTGTAGGTTACACCTACAGGACCTTTGCAGCTTTTGAAAACATTCTACAGTGCCTTAGACTTACTCGGATCTGCGAAAAATCCTCGCTTTCCCCTTTGTAAGTAAAATTGTTTAGAAACCAGTTTTTCTTGTTTTTGTTGTTGTTGTTTTAAATATGTATATATCTTGAGGAGAGGGGGCATCACCCAGATTTAACTTACTAACAATTAAAGCTAACACACATCCAAGTGGACAGTCAGATGTAGGGACCCAAATTGTACTAAATTTGCAAACAAATTAGAAAAATCTGAAGTGAGAGAGACCACACTTTGGATCGGCCGTCAGTAGATGCCTCGAACTGTACTACTCAAGTAAAAAACGCTGCAAATCCCTAAACAATGGTTTATTATTCTGTGTAGAACACCCTTCTACTACAGATCACACTTCTCTGTATAGAACACCCTTCTGTTATATATCACAGCTCTCTGTATAGGTAACCCTTCTATATAGATCACAGACCCTCCGTAGCTTAGTACCTAACCTCGTACTCGTTACTTTGTACCTACCTAAATCACGAGTTGTGTTGCTAAAATAATTCTGTCAACGACAACAGTAGCTAAAAGGGCAAAAAGAAACGCAAATGAAATTCTAAAGGGAAATTGTTGACGTGGAGTGAAAAAATATTCGGTTACAGCCATCACGTAGGTACACCACTGCGCTATTATAGCGCCAATCTGGCCGAGAGACCAGTGATCTGTGCTCTCAACTATCCACCTTGATGCCTGCATACACCCTGCTCTTTATGGCCAGTTGTACAGCAATTTTATGGCAACTTCGTAGAATGCTCCTGATGGTCTCAAAAATTCAGAAAAAAAAATCAAACTATTTAAAAAGGGAAAAACTCACACCTCAAAATACAATTTTCCGAGATAGGGATACTCTGTACATTTCAACCCCTATTTTTCACCCCTTAGAGTTGGATGACAGTAACGCCGAGCTTCGAGGACCAACTAGAGCCCAAACGGGACCCTTATACCAAATTTCGTGAATTTTGGTTCATGGGAACTAAGGAAAAAGCTGTGGACGGCTTACGGCGGACGGACGGAAATCTTTTTTATTAGATATTCGTATTCTACGTCCCTCGAAACGTAAACCATGAAACTTGCGGGGAAGAAGAAGACGCAGCAAGAAAAAAAAAAAGTTCGATTCGAAAGGCTTATTATTCAAATAATGAACAAAAAAAGGCCAATACCTAGGCAAAGATGAACAGAAATTTATATTGCGATCTTTCGAATCAACAGTCAAGTTGCAAACATTTCAGCGGACCCGAGACCAGCCATGAATCCATCATCCGCGTTTTCCGGTCTCGAAGATCAAAGCGCCGCCTGTGTAATGACCACCTCGACATTACCTGTCATGGGGGTTGTTTGTTCCCTCGTCCTTCAAGTTGGCTAGAGGAAAAACTCCAACAGCTTTGAAAGAAGTTATTGATATTCCTTCATTTATGAGCGCAGCATGGCGAATTATATTACGTTTTCAGCTTTGACGTTGTTAGTGCCTTAAACAGGTTCTTGGAAGTATAATGAGTCAAAGCTAGATTCATAACTTTTCCATTGAAACTATGAAATTACCGAAGATTTTTTTAAAAATATTTTGGAACATCAAAAAAGCAGTTGACTGTGAATTCTGTTACACTTTTTTGTTGTTAGATTAACCTAATCCTCTATACATACTATCTTCAAAATATTTCTAAGATCCTGGAGTCGTCTGTCCAAAGAAATGAATATTAATTCAATATGATTTACCTCAGGGAAGCATGTTGAGATATATTATGTTCGAATAATCCTGATATCGATCGCTGGGCTGGGCTGCGCTGTGCTGTGCTGTGCTGTGCGTGTGTGTGTGTGTGTGTGTGTGTGTGTGTGTGTGTGTGTGTGTGTGTGTGTGTGTGTGTGTGTGTGTGTGTGTGTGTGTGTGTGTGTGTGTGTGTGTGTGTGTGTGTGTGTGTGTGTGTGTGTGTGTGTGTGTGTGTGTGTGTGTGTGTGTGTGACACTTACACGGACCTGTTATAATCGCGTTGTTTAATGCTATACATTTAAAGACAAATTTACATTGTGTTCTTCTGATTTTGTTCACTCCCTGACGCGCTATCTTGTTCTCGTATATTGCAATGTTGGTATTTTGCCGCATAATTATGTTTATTGTGATGTAGGTACCTGTACGTATAACCAACTGTTGCGTATCACACCATTTTCCCCATGTCACATGTACGGAGGAATACCATGTATTTTATGAATAAATGTGTTTGTTACAAATCAGTTTCGTGTAAATTGTATTCTAAGGCCTACCCAGAAGCTGCTGGTTCAAACCAACTAATGTGAAATTCGCAAGCAAAGCAACACGACTACTCAAAACAAAGGCTGTTTAGAAACCTGAGTCGCATAACAAGAAGAAACAACTCAGGGTGTTCACCTTGTTTCGACGGTTGTCTTCAACCTGAAAGCAATAATAAATCATTGAATTTGCGTATTAGGTTTACAGGTGATTACAATTTAAAATAATTATTACTTATGCATGTAAATTGGGGCGTTATACACAACACCTAACCTTCTCTACCAACCATTCTTTGAATACCTCGTTCTTTTCTTACAATGACACTTTAACTTACACTCAATCCAATTAAACTGTAGCTTATGATGAAACCAGAATGAATTTGAGGATTCATAACTACTAGAGTATGCCCGAATTTGTCTCCGAGTGCGCAACCTTGAAAGTTTCGTTCTTAGATACATAAACCTTGCCGTTTTCAAAACTCGAACTGGGAAGTATTGAGAGCCTTGAATGCTGCACGATAAGCAAAGGAGAACGGAATAATACTAACGGGCCCCTAACTTTCCAGCATCAGTGGTCGGTCCACAATCAACTTCTCTAAAGCAGACTCCCAACTGTTTCACTAATCTTTCAAATAACTTATGTTATTTTGAAACTTATTCGTTTTTTTCAAATCCGAAATGATTCTTGGTTACTCCCAAACCAACGGATACGTATGATACCCAGAATATGGGCAAACTGCTGGGTTATTTCGGATATTTTTAATTTTCACGAAATTGTATTTAGATGCACATTTGAGACTAACATGAAACGTTTGTAACCCCATATAATTAATAGCTAGGTTTTGTTATGAGGCTATCATAATTTTTGCAGTTTTGATGTTCCGAACAACAATGGGCAATTATCATGAATTATTGTGCTCGCATTTTTTTCTTAATAGTTTATGATGTGAGAGACGATAATAGGGCTGAATCGGGAAAATTTGCCTTCTTCATATTTTAAGGGACATTCAGATTTTGAGATTTCAAAAAAGGGGCACGAAAATGGGGCCCTACTGTTGCCTGTGACGTCGTAGGATTTGCGTTATGATTGGCTGTCCAGTGGCAGCAGATGGGTGATGGCCTGTCGACGCGTTATATCCGCGTGATGTAAGCAAGCGGCTTCTTCAAATTGCCTCTTTCTTTTACGTATTTTTCTTCATCCACTACTATCCACTACTTTTCCCTCAATTTTTTAACTTCTTTTTAACTAGAAGAAGATGATTGTAAAATCAGAACCGAAAATGTTCTTTGTGGATATACATGATAATAATTGCTTTTAGGGGGTGTTCAAAAAAATTTTGCTAAGCGAATACATAGGTATATTATTCGCAGAATAATAAACCATAATGCGATGTCCGTCCGCCGCATCATTATCTAATTTATTTTCGGCCTAAAAAATTCAATCTTTCGCCACAGGCTTCATTTGGGCCCTAGCTGTGTTCCGAAACTTTGCAGCCCGATCAGAATATACCCAAGGGTGTTAAGGGTGTAAAATGGGTGTAAAAATAGGGGTTTTCGAGGTTTTTTGAAGTTTTGGTGGACATGAGCTTGCGAGGTATCGTTTTCCAGGGCTAGAAGACCGAATATAAAATTGATTTTGACCAAAGAGTGAAGAATTGAGGTTGTAACGAAGGTTGAGCTCCCAAAATTCATTTTTATGAGTCAAAAACCTGGGAAATAGTCTGAAATCACCGTAAGTTTATATAATAACACAAGAAGTCGCATTAACAGGTGATTCAAGACAGTTAAATGGCACTATCAATGATCAAAGATAATTTGAAAAAATAGGAGCCTAATTCGTGTTTTGGGGGCCAAAATTGGTGGAAACCATCAAAAATAGCTATTTCAACTATTGCACATGAAAGAAACTATAAATTAACAGCCAGAATGTCTGTAGGTATGTCCAGTAGACTAATAAACCCATGTGACAAGGACTTTGCAGCGTTTTTATTAGCTGATCGTGCCGAAACTTGATAAGGACCGAACGACTTTGGTAGATACAAACGAATAGTTGGGGTCGGATTAGGCGCCCGCACCGCCTCCTCTTGTGAAACCTAAAGCGTTTTACTCACTTTCAAAATTGTGGTCCCGCCACCGCCACTCGATCTGTTCACCCTCGTCTCACTTGGCTTGGATTATCCTGTACATGGGTTTAGCGGCCCTCTATAAATCAGGGTTTAAAACTTACTTCTAGCCCCCCCCCCCCCCCCCCCGCCACACACTCACAAACCATCACCATTCAACCTCCAACCGTCCCTTCACCCCCGTCACTGCATCTCTTCTCTGAGACCCTCGGAACTTTCCATCATAACTTCAGACAATACTTGGACCTCTTGATGTGTCAGAGCCAGGCTATACCAAAGGATACTTTAATACAAGTTATCTACCTGCCTAAAGCTGAGTTTATGATTTATACGGGGAAAAAAGACAAAATGCAGTAAAGAGTTGGTCAAAATGGACGTCATTTTTTTACCTTTCAGAAGAGTATGAAAGTATTATTCCAAATCTTAAACATCCTCCATAAATAACCTCTACAGGAAACGACTAAAACAGAAACTTGAATATCCGACAATGTGTCTCCTCTTTGGTTTGCCGGAAATGTAGGTGAAATGAATCATAACCAATCCATTACAACTACGAATTCAAAGTTTATAGCACCTGAAGAGCGAAGCGTATGACCTGAAGAGCGAATTTTCTAAGTAGCCCACAAAATGAGGCGTTCCACAGTAAAAACGAAGCTGATCACACAATATTCGCAACGGAAAAAAAACTGAAAAAAATGTTCGCAATGTTCTAAGAGTGAATTAAAATAAATTGTTGTAGCAACGTCTGTGTGATTCCTATTTCCATCCTACATCGAAATGATATGGGACAAATTCGGTGTAACTCAGTTGTGGTTTGAAAAAACTCTTCTCTGAACTCTGTACTAGTTTTACAGATATTTTTATGTATTTTGACGGTTATTAGCGAATTATTACTCACAAAAACTAAACTTTGACTAGTTTGATGGGGGTTTCACTAGTTTCAAGCTGCAAATTTGAAAGTACATCTTTCAGCGAATTTTCAAAGAAAATGACGTATTGCAATGGGTCCAAAATTTTCAGAATATGGATTTTTGAATTTTTTTATAGGCAAATCCGTTTCAGTGCACCCTGCATTCATCCCTAGATTTTAACAAAAATATACATGCATATTTATTTATTTATTTATTTATTTATTTATTTATTTATTTATGTGTCTGACCTTAGGTAGGTACTTGATAAAAAAATCCAAATTTCGCCAAAATGTTCTTACTGCACAACAGAAGGATGAGTTCGAAGATGAGCAATTTTCAAAAAATCTAAGGGGGTCAAATTTGAGTTTTCAAGGGTCAAAAATCGGTGAAAACGGCTAAAATTGCGAAAAATTTATAAACTCACTGAAAGAGCTACGGAAGGACAAGACAGAAAAATACCATTATTTGTTTTCATAAATAGGGGTCAAATTAGGATTTTTGGGGATCAAAAATTGGTATTAAGGGCTAAAATCAATATTAATTCGCCTGAACGTGTGTGGGATGGTAATTCACGACAGAAAGAGGGACTATTTTGACGATAAAAATATTTGTATTTAAAATACAAAAAAAATTTAAAAAAGTGGGTCAAAAATTGGTAATAATGGCTAAAATCACGAAAAAATTATTTAATTTTACGAAAAGTGGTATGGTTTAATTTTACACAATAGCACGAACATTTCTGTGAAAATTCGCTGTTATAGCCATTCTGCATGACTGGAACTTTTGGGTATACTTATCATCAATTAATTGTCATCTTCATATGATATTCTCTTATATATTTTATGGTACGTTGTGTACGAAGTCAACCCACGGAGTGGGCAGTTAGCCACAATGAAACGGTCGCTTCTCCCTCTCGTTGACGCTTCCTATCGTTGCATCGTTCATGATACGTTGAAGGTACTTATATCCGGGAAATATGTTGACATAGATAGTTTTCATTGCAAAAATACTCTAATCCCTCAGTCGATCTAGCAAAATCCAAGACCATGATTTTTCAGAACGGTGTCAGAAGACGGAGGACTGAGAGGGCTGTCTTACATTTGAGGGCGACGACGTGGAGATAGTTTCGGCCCACAAATACCTAGGAGTGCTCCTTACACCGCGGCTACCCTTCGCCCAGAACGTCAGACAAAAGGCAGTATCGTCTAAGTCCGCACTCAATAACGTGTGGGGGAAGTTGTTCGGCGATCCATCAATCCCAACTAAGTCAAAAATGCATGTATTCCACGCGGCTGTATGTACACTCCTCGCATACCCTGCTCCGATTTGGGGATTGCATGAGTTTAAACTGGCGGAAGGGGTAAAGAACATGTTTATACGCAAGCTCGTTCGTTTACCAGGCTTTGCCCCGAACTACAATTTACTTCTCGAAACGGAACTTGACCCGATATCTGTGCACACGTTGCCGCTACATCAGAATTACATAGTGAGAGTAGTGGATTTGTCTGACTCGCGTCTGCACAAAGGGGTGGCAAGGGAGTTGACAGGGAGGAACTTGGACTGTGCGAAGCATTGGAAGGACAGAGCTGATAAATACGGTCTTACTTGCAACTTGGCATCCATGGACGGCAGGACTCTCAAAGCAGATTCGGACCAACTACTGGTCAAGTAGGTATAGAGGTATTCGGCATATATATGCTGCTATTCAGAGGGCGAATGCGTCGGAAAATTTTACCAGAAGAGAGAGAAGAGAACACCATTGACGCATATGGTGGAAGATGGGCTTCTTTATTTAAACGCAACAAGCCGAAATGAAGAATGCTCCATGTGTAACAGGCATGAACGGGAAGACACGTTCCATTTTCTTTGTATATGCCCTGTGCTTTCGGAATTCCGAATGATGGCATTCAATCGGGCGAGTCTGTATTGTATCGGGATGAGGCAGTTCGGGTCCTTGATGGCGAGGGATGGCCACAAGCTGTCCTGTTCTGCAAGCTAGCTTGGTGGTACAGAGCAATGATGGTTAGGGAATTCAATTTTTGAATCGCGTCATAAATTCGTAGATTGACAAATCCCTTTAGTATCAAATCCCTGAAGACCCTGAGGCCAAATTTTGCGTCAAGTCGTCGGTGGGTTGTTATTATATATTTTACTATTATTTTTTATAAGTTTCAATAATGCGTGACAATACTAAGGCCAACACTTCCGACGGTTGGAAAAACCAAGTCGTATTGTTTATTTTTCCAAATAAGAGCGCATTATTTTGTATTATGAACAATAAACTTTCTTCTTCTTCTTATACTCTAATCCCGCCCAACTACTGATCTTGATCATATCTATGTCCTTCAATGTCAGCTCTCGGTTTGCAACATTTTGTTGGCACATCGCATCGGTAAGGAGCAGGTGAGATACGAGTATTACCGATCGGTATTAATCGGTAAAAGGGACTGTGTTTGGAGGTCTTGGGGTTGACTTCACCTCCTGATCGAAATTTTTTCCTAGTAGCCCGATGTTTTTCACAGACGGCTAATGCCAATTCTTTATCCAGATAGCTGTCAGAGATGTATGGGTTCTCAACGATTTCCGAGTGTTCCAGATATAAGAAACGACCAGCGAAGAGGAGCGGGAGGAATACGGAAGGTCAGGGATTACTTTTGTACTACTTGTAACTATGTATCCACAGGATCCATAGGATATAGATTAATTATTAATAGTGTGAATGGAGAAGTGCATCACGTGCAACCACAAGAATCTTTCAGTTCGTGATAAGAGCTTTCCAAGAAGTGCAATATGAAGGGTATCCGTTTAGAGGAAACGTCCGAAAATAGGACTTGAAATTCGGTGAGTACCATCGAAGAACTGATGACTAGAATTACTCGAGCGCTCGCTTTCGCAAATAATACGTTTTTTAAATTTACGAATATAATAAACAACCTGTTGTTAACAATCAAAAGCTTATGGTAATAGGTCCAACCTTTATAGCACATCGACACAGTGTTCGGTCTAGCTGTGCAAAAAAGTTCGCGAATACCAATAATAATAAATAATATCGAGTGAACAGGGGTGGGGAGAGAGACACAATGTATTTAGATAACCACTTGAAATTTCCATGCTATTGGAGTAACGGTAGGTATGCGCATGCGCTAATTTTAAATTCTATTCTAAAATTTCAGGTTGTATGTACGAGTATCTCGACCGATTTCTGCCGAGTTTGGTGAGTAGCTGGGTAAACCATTCCTGTTACAGCAGACACCACTGGCTACAAGCTCCTATTGAATTCTAAGATCCCAGTTGTATTGTGTGTACCTATGCTGCCAGTTAGCCAATATTCCTGAACGGCCTAAACAGAAAATTTGCGTTTTGTTTTTCATTTGAATAACAGTCAATCGCGTTGTTTATTCCTATAGCAAAATAGAAATTTTATCAGCTTTAATTCTGCTCAATTTTTTTTTTTTTAACCAACGCACTCTACAACCCCTTTATTGACTCGACACTCGACTGAAGTGTAATTTTTGGGAAAACCTACAGTACAGTACAGTAGCTTATTAACACCAACCTCCTCCCCCCGAAAAACTCCAAAAATAAAACTTTAGCCCATCGGTAACAACCACACAAACTGATTTCGTACTCGGGAAAAGTTGAAGACAATTAAATTATACGTCGCTGAGTTGTCATAGAGTTCTGAGTAGATAGGCCCCGATATTGTCGTAAAACATGTTGTACGTGAGAAAACTAAGAAATCACCAAACATCGTGATTACATTACACTAGGAGAGTCAGTCTCATTCCACGTCCTATTGTCTCTAAAACTTTTCCTCATTTCAAGTCATCTGCTTCAATTCCATGGTCCTCTGGGTGGTTCAGAAGTCGGTCACCGACGCAATATTATTGAAACCAACAAGGAAGAAGGGCTTCTTGTGCCAACATCCAGCGGCGTTTCCCTGGTCCATCAACAACACCGACAGACGTTTTGTCGAAGTACCTGCTTGAATAACGTTTGGTTGTGCCCCGTGAGCTATCGCTCTACGTCCGAACTATAGCTATAACCATAAAGAGCCATGTGGATCTAAGCGCAACGAGTTGTTTACCATGGACATTTCCCTGTCATTTCAACCACCTACATTCATAGCTGAGTCGCTTGTCTCAGTTACTGAGAACCTGTTTCGTTGTCCTTCCTGACGTTGTCATTCGAGGCCGGACAGTCGGCGAAATGGCCGATTTAGGTGGACAAATGTTCAAAGTCCGAGATTTCTCATTATTTAGTTGGTGGCCCCAAAAAATTAAATGTTCTTCTTATTCAATTGTTCTTTATAAACAAGGATGCGAGCTTTTAATTCGCATTTGTATAAGTTTCCACGTCTCAAATGGATGTCTTTCTCCAGTAGTTCTCATTCGAGCACTGTAGGTATCTCATTCGAGAAAGTGAGTATTGAAAGAAAAGTAGAACACTTGTCGTTTCCTCAAATTGTCTAGTTTTGATATTCAGCTGGATTTTCTGCGATCCCTTGCGTTCTGCCCCATCAAGTCGCCAGGGACGGTTCTGGCTGCAATTGTCCCCCTGAATTTGTTGTATAGTTTATGGTGCCACAGAGGCGCCAGTAATGCTGTAGAATTATGTTATCCTACCAACCACTATCACCAGTTAAAACGGAAGTCTCGAATTTGAATTCGTTGAAAGGAACAGTGATCGATTAAATACGATGAAATCGAGAGTCAGTTATTTGGAACAGGTTGTGGGACATTATCCCAACTTCATTACAGGAATCGGATCACTAGATCTGATTCAGCTCCTCCCTTACCAGGATGTACAATATTTCTACTGTCAAAATGAAATGAAGGTCCTCAATGAACTGGGATCTTCAAATTATATTATTCCACTTCCACTTTGTTCCACTTCCTGTTGTAGGAGTACCTAATGGACGTGAAAGATACCTAGTGTTATTATTAACTTGTAGCTCATTTTATAATCCTCGTACCTGCATTGAATTTATGCTCCAAAAAAGAATCAAGTTACCGACTGATCAGGTTAGAACAGTTGACCAGTACCAAGAGAGCTATATTGGGCTTTGGATAACTTCCCACAGTGAAATCTCAATCAACCGTCATCATGAAATTGAATGCGTACGGAAACAGAATTATTGCTGATGTCAGCAGTTATGACAACATTTACAGATATTGAACCTTCTGACCTAATGCCGGGGCTAAGCAAGGTTCAGACACGTCGAGGAAGGGGAAGAAAATTGCAATGATTTGAATGCTTCGTTGTTCGGTCATTTTATGCGCTAGAGGTTAATCAGCAATTCACTAACAGCAAATATCAACCAACAGGTAAAAATTGGGAAAATTTCGACATAACTACCTTTTTTTGTGTACCTACCCAATTATTACTATCAGTTAATACATCTACGACCAAATAAAGTTCGACAAATGCACCCACAACCAAACGAGCCTTTTCAAAACTTTGTCCTACCGCAATAGATCTCGAATACTCTTTTACATATGGGAACCCATCATGACTAAGTTATGGGCGTATTCAACGTTTACATTTATATTCGAATGTGAAAGCAGTCTGGCAGAACAAAAACATTATAATGAGCCTGAAATGCTACGATCTGCACTCTTCAAGGTTTCTGCAGAACGCGCAGCGTTTTGAAAATAGTTCAACTCTTTGTTGATATTTTGAACAATTTATGCCCTTCACCAATTAGCCCGTGAAGGGTATAATGGTATAATCTCTTCTGTATCTGAAAAGCGATCTGAAAAGGTACAAATCATTTCTGGATATGCATTACCTTCTCTTTTATGATAGGTACTTCTTATTTTATTGAATTTTATTTTGTTTGTTTGTTTTTTCTATGACGTCAGGTGTAAAATGTACCTTGCATCCCCAGAAAGCTTCGGCTTCATCTCAGCAGAGCTACTGTATAATGATTTTGAGTGATACATACGCCAGGTCCCTACAGACTTATTTGTACGAAATTTTCAACTCGCAGCTATAAATTAAATTTGATTGGTGATTATAATAAATTTTGTGCACTTTGAATAAAATTACTATTTAAAATACAAGTGAGAATGCTGTAACTGCTGCTTACCGAGACGTAATGAACAACGAAAAGATCGTTCCAAGTCAATTAAAAAACTTCAATGAAATCACAATCACAATAAGATCGTAACACGGGGAGGAAATTCACTCGAGACGTGAACGAACCTCTATCACCCGACTACCATGTGAGACTGAGTCAAATGATCGGAGTAAGTAAATGATCGCCAGCACAACCTAGTGAGGATTCATGGAACTCACACCCTTCAACCCCCATGGAATGAGCAACCCCTTTGAGCCGAGTTCACCCCCGAAAGTAAGTAGGTCTGGAAGGTGTCAACACCAAGGCCGCGCTTCAGTTGAATGGATTAAAGGTAACTCGTCATCAAGCTTCACTCTGCAGGCAAATGAAGGCACCACATGACGAATGATTCCGAACTTGACAAAGCATGCAACTTCCTTACCTACTGGTCCTGTCTCATCTCTCATCTATGACGTTATTTTCTAAACAGTGCCCATGATGTTCATGATACAACAACGCTAAGAGCGCAACCATTTGAATATCAATATTCTAAAGGGTTGTTTCCGCTAGTATCATTAATTAAAATAGTAATTATCCTTAATTTACCTGTACAGTATTATCTAGGAACGCGGAAGTGTCCCGCCCGCCAAGAAAACAGAAAAAAACCTCCAAAGCTACCAACCACTGTTTACAACATGACAGAACAAGTACCGTAAATGTTTACAACTTGGAACGGTTTTCAACCCTCAAAGCGTGCTACGCTTCTCCATTTCAACATATTTAAAATTTTAAAATTTGTACGTACAGGTGCTTGCATCGAATCGATTCCAATTATCGCCATGAATCGCAAATCAAACCCTGATTTATTTCCAGGGTGTTCCAAGTTACAAGGCAAATATTTACAACTTGAAACAAATTCAGTTTTCGCTTGTTCTATCGTAATCAAGTTGGTTTCAAACTTGAAACAGAAATAGCATTTTTGTAAAAGAAATTTTACGCAGAAAAAATATTTGGAGGTGAAAAAAAAAGTATGGTCAAATTAGTAGACAAATGAAACTTTATTGGTTAATGAGACATTAATTCACAGCTGATTCTTGATTAATGAAGTAGAAAACTTAAATTTTTTAATATCACAATACATGAATTACTTCCTATAAAACATACAAGAGAATTTAAAAAAATTCTCTCCCAGAAATTAACAATAAAGACAAATGTGGAACACCAGTCTCACATATTATTCACCTTCTCAAAAATGTTTTTCTTGGCCGAGTCTTATTAGAACCACAACAGTCAAACTTACAGTAATAAAACTTAGTCTTTAAGTAATGACTTAGAAAGTGTTCTAATGATGACAGTGAACTTGAAAATAATTTTTCAAGAGAAAAACTGCACAAGGTAACGATTTATATATGATTAATATTGACAATTCAACGATAGTATCACATTTCATTGAACTACCTAAGAGGATTGTTTGGACTTCGATAATATTATCCTAATGACTTAGAGCAATGTCATAATAATCAAAAAATAAACATGCATGCCTGATTACAAAGGTTCATTACAGAAAATAATAAAAATGCTTGGAGACAATAAAATCGTACAACTTGGTCGTATTTCTCGACCTTCCGTATCAGAAAAATTTCAAACCCCAAAAATGTGGCAAATATTCTTAAAACTGAAATTATAGTAATTGAAATTTACAACTCTGAATAGGAAATTTTGAACCGTAATTTAAACGCCACAACTAAAAAATCATGGAACATCAGCAGAAGGTGAATCTTCCTCTCCGAGAGTCTTTGACCGTTGCCCACTTGTTTCTATTATTCTCTCCTACATCGTCCACTTGGGGAAGACAAATTCCACCAATTTTGGTAGACATTCTCAAGAATATCACTTTGAATCTTTGGGGCTCCATTCCCAACACTCGGGCTATAAAAAGTTGTTTCACTCTTTTGCTTCCAATCCCACTATAGTCTAACTCAACTTGCACAAAATCTCTCACTTCGAATTTCCCGTTGGTCGATGGAGTTGGATCGGTCGCTGGAGGTTCTGATTTGCTGGCACTGGCTTTTTTTTCTGCTGAAGCTGTCTCTTCAGTCCTTCTGATTGATACGGCATCACTTCCTGGCAACCCCCTGAGAGCATCACTCCATGATCTCCCTTCCATTTCAGGATCTGTAGCCCTGCCATCCTCTTCAGGACTTCCTCCCTGGCCAGAGGAAAATACCCGCAGGCTTTAAAATCAGCCTTGAGGTTTTCAGCCGTTGCATTATTTATTCTTTGAGCATCTTCTATGAGTTTTTTGAGGAGGGATGGGAAGGCGTCCTATGGTATCACACCTCGAGTCTTTGTCTTCCAATCAGATAATATCTTTCTCCAGTGTCCTTTGAGCGGTGTTGATTTTTCGTATACCCATTGTCGAGGAGCCCCTGAGGACGTGTAACAAATTTCCACCCTGGCCTCGGGACCATCAGGTGCCCTTAGGCTGCAGGCTTAAGCCTGTAGTACAGACGGGTGATCAGCTCGTCGGATCCTCCCAGGCACCAGACCCATCAGATGCCAGAGTTATGGAAGCTTGAAATCGTTATTATTCAAGGTTTTTCAGCTGTTGTTTTTCTTCTTCGGAAAGGGATACAGCCAACAGCCTCACAGACAACGGATGAAATTTTGAACACACGTTCGCTATGCTACAAGGAAGTGCCTTTTGTGAATGTGTTTTTATTTTGAAAATTTGTAAGTAAGTAGGTACTGAGCAATTTTTTTAGGTGCTGGGAAAAAATGTTTGCTTCATCAAATCAATGCAAAATGATGTGATATAGTACCCCAAAAAACCCTCTTGTAAAAAATTTAACCGCTAAAAAAAGTAGGTAGTACTAGGTACTAAGTAGGTAGGTACGTATGTACTGAGTATGACTGCTGAGTAGGTACCTACTAAGTAGGTAGTACTGAGTGGTGTCATGAGGGAAGGAGTGAAACCAGCCGTCCATTCACCATAGTTTCCCCTTCCCTCAAGCTCAATAAAGGTAGGGTGAGGTCTTACCCGTGGTAAGACAGTGGTTATAACGCAATGCTTCCAGGAGTAGACGGTTTGATTTCGCGAACCGCCTTTATCCTTTCTGCTGCGTGCACAAATAATCGAGAAGAGCCCTGATCCGTCACAGTATAATAAGTAAGTACTGAGTAAGTATAAGTAGGTAGTAGGTAGGTACTGAAAAAATTTTTGCTAATGGGAAAAAATGTTTACTTCATCAATGCAAAAAGATGTGATACTCCCAAAAACACCCTGCTGTAAAAACGTATTTATTCATTCACACAAAAAGTATAGTTTTGTACATATATTTCTAAGCAGTTTTCAAATGAGTCGCTGATTTCCAAAAGCCGCTAATTCAATTTTTTGAAAAAAAAACTGAGTTAGGGGTATCGTTGGATTCAGAATGGCCTGCGTTTCAATTCTGACACGGTTTTAGAGTCTAAACCAGTGGTTTCCGACCTTTTTTCAACCCTCTAGAGTCTAGAGGTTGACTGACACCTACCACCTCTCCCTCCTTTTCTCTTTGCTTGAAACACCATAAGTTGGCGCTAGTGAGCGTATTACTGGAAATTTAAATGCCTAATGTTCATTTGAAGTAAAATGTAAATGATAGAGCAGTTTTGTCCAGTCCCTCTTAGACAAAGAAAAAAAGTGTACGTGTTTAAAGTACCCCCCCCCCCCCCCCCCCATCAAAAATAACTGCTATTTGAAGGTAAATAATTAACTAAGATCACTGAAGTACATTTTAAAAACAGGAGTACATTTTTCATTAATTTATTTTTTACTTTATTAATTGGAATGTGGTAGAATTTGAAACGTTGACAATTAAAATTTAAAAAATGAAAGTTCAAGTACTACTCTATTGTTCATTATTATATTTTCAATGGCTGCCATGTGCTTGGTGGATATAAGTTAAAGCTTGAATGTCAAGCTTTATCTTCGTCAAATTCAAGAGCAGGTCTCTGAAGCAAATTCCCAATCTATTTCTTTGTTTTGTGAGGAGCTGGACGATAGAACTGAATCCTCTTTCAACTAAATATGTTGGCGGGTACGAGATGAGAAGCGGTTCAGTTTTTTCCGCAGTTGCGAATAAGTGTACATAACCTTCACCCAGGCTAACTCGTAACCGTACTGCTGAAAACGATCTTTGCCTCACATTCATACTTCGTAACTAGAAACTCCTTCTGCAGACAGGAATCAAGATTATGTTGAGGTTTTAATATTAATTTGCACCAAAACACTGTCTAGAAAAGTTTTTATTTTATTGAAAAACAATATTTTATTTTATTAGCACACACAGGACGAGCAGTAGAGTTACGAAGTGATAAAGGAAATTATTTCAATGGACGACAGGACAAAATGGCCGACCAATACAACAGCAGAACGCCTGTTGCGGGAAAATTCAAATTTACCCTCCAACATACCCCCTTAAATTTGAAACAGTCTTCTGTTAAAATTCAGTCTTAAGAGTAAACTTGTTACAAACAATATTAATCAAGGAACTCAAAACAATTTTTTAAACCAATATACAATTTTAAACATCAATTTTAGAAAACATAAATGCATTTCTCAAGTTTTCAAAGATCCCTGGAGTCAATGATTTTGTAAATGCATCTGCCAACTGCACTTCGGTTGGGCAATGTTTTACAACAAAATTGTTCTGTTTGACTCTTTCAAGTATGAATTTAAACTTAATGTCAATATGCTTTGATCTTTTGGCATCACACCCATTTTTGATCATATTAATTGTGCTCATGTTGTCAATATGTAAATTTACATTAAGATCTTGATTTGACAACTCTTTGAACACAGATTTTAGAAAAAGAATTTCTTTGACGCATTCACTGGCACTTATAAATTCAGCTTCAGCAGTGCTCGTTGAAATGATTGGTTGACGTCTGGTAGACCATGAAATTGCGCCATTGCAGTAGAGAATTAAGAATCCACTGGTGCTTCGACGAGTTTTAGGGTCGTTTGCGTAGTCCGAATCACAGTAAGCGTCCAGTTGAAAGCAGTCTTGTCCGGTTGAGTATTTTATGGCGAGTTCTTTGGTACCTTGCAGGTATCTGAAGATTCTTTTGATCTTTACGACGTCTTCTTCGGTAGGGTTTTCAACTTTCCTTGATGCGACGTTCACTGAGTAGGTAATGTCTGGTCTTGTTCTATTAGACAGATACAATAGACTTCCGACAGCTTCGCGGTATGGGAAAGTTTCATCCGGTTTTGAGTTTTCATTGTCAGATCCAGGAGTGGACGGTGTCCTTACACTTTTGGAAGAATCCATTTTAAATTCAGCAAGAATTTTATCGATGTATTTGCGCTGATGCAAGAGCAGTTTTTTTTTTATCTTCTTCCAGTTCCATTCCGATGTAGGATTTGGGCTCTTTGTCATACGTAATGTCAAACTCCTTTTTCAATTCAGATAGAAATTTCATTATGATTTTAGCATTTATTCCAATAACAAGTCCGTCATCAACGTGGATTGCTAACATCAAAGTAGCGTCTCTGTTTTTAAAAACAGGTCTGTCAGATATGAGCTGAGTTAGCCCTTTAGTCTTCAGGAAATCGACAAATCTTTTATTCCAGTTGACGGGAGCTTGTTTTAGTCCGTAAAGAGATTTTTGTAGTAGACAAACGTTTCCTTCTTTTTCTTCAAAGCCTTCAGGTAGTCTCAGGTAGAGTTCTTCAGCAAGTTGACCATTTAGAAAAGCGCTGGTCACGTCAAAACTCATTATGGCTTTGTTGGTCGATTTGGCATAGGCTAGCAATAGGCGAAGAGTGCTGACGGGGCTAAATGTGTCGAAATAATCACCTTCGCGTTGCTCACATCCACGAGCAACTAGTCTTGCCTTATACTGACCATTTTCCTTTTTTCTGAATACCCATCGATTGCTTATGAGCTTTTTTTTTACTTCATTTTTAGGTAGAAATTTGAAAACTTCGTTTTTGTAAAGAGACAATTTTTCATTTTCAATGGCCTTTTTCCAATCTTTGGATTCAGGTCCATTTACTGCTTCACTGTAGGCCAGGAGAACGTAATCTTGAAGATGGTTGGGCATTTTTCGATTTCTTCTTCCTCTTCCCATTGTCTCCTCGTCTGTTTCTTCTACAGCGTCTTCATATGTGGAGTCGATGGTATTATTTGGTTCTTCAGTGGTATTATTTTCGTCTTCATTTTCACTTTCATGTTGATTGTTGTCATTTTCATGATGCTCTTCATCTTCAGAAGACTCCATCTCTGTTACAGCAGGAAATTTAGACATGTCAATTTTAGGTTTATTTTCAGGATCCACGAAATATACATCTCGAGAGTGTATGATTTTACGCTTGGCGGCATCAAACAGTCTGTACCCATTATGTGCATATCCAACAAATATATACATGCGAGCTCTTGGTTCAAGTTTCTTAGTATAGGACAGAACTTTGGAATAAGCAGGACAGCCAAATATCTGTAGATTTGACAGATCAGGTATCTTATTGTACCAAATTTCCGCAGGCGTTGTCTCGACAGCTTTAGAAGGACTGCGGTTGATGAGGTAAGTGCTTGTTAAGAGAGCTTCACCCCAAAATTCTTCTTCAAGTCCACTGTCATATAGTAGAGCTCTGGTGCGGTCCATGAGAGTACGACCCAATCTTTCAGCGTTTGAGTTAAGCTGTGGGGTGTATGGAGGTGTACAATCCAATTCAATACCTTTGGAGAGGCAGAAATTTTTAAATGCATTGGATATATATTCTCCACCATTATCAAGTCGTATTTTCTTCACAGGAAGGGACCATTTATTTTCAATTTGTTTTATGTAGTTTTCAATTATCAATTTTACTTCATCGTTTTGTCTTAGAAGGAAGGATGCTGTGAAGTGACTAAAATCATCCATTATTGTGATGAAATATATGTAATTATCCCAAGTGGGATGGCCCACGTAGACGACATCTGTGTGTAAAATTTCAAGTGGCTGGGAAGCTCTGGTCCGATTGTGACCAAATGGTTTCCTTGTAGCTTTTGCTTTCACACAAATATCACAGGGAGAGAGATCTTTAAGTTCATTTGAGTTTAATTTCATTCCTTGTGATAGATTTTGAAGTTTTTTTAGATTGTCTACTCCCAAATGGCCTAGTTTTCTATGCCATAGGGAACTTGAGCTTTTTGATGCAAGGAGAGCTTCACCTTGGAGGGAAGAGGTGAGATTCACAGCAAAAAGACCTTGTGAGTTTTTTGATCCTGACAGCACAAGGTTTTCATTTTGAAAAATTTTAACATCATCCTTTTCAAACAGGACCTTTCCTCCTTTTTTAGTGATGGCGTTCACAGATAATAGATTTTGGGACAACTCTGGAACGTAGAGGACATCACTGAGTTTGCACTCAGGAGTTTCAAAAACGCCAGACAACTTGGCATGAATGACGTTGTCATTTTTTGCAACTGCTATTTCAGTGTCGGAAGGGCGAGTTTCTTTTAGTATTCCTTCACAGTTCGTCATCATTAAGCTTGCTCCACTGTCTACAATCCAGGTGGTAGTCATTACTTCATGTGACGGTTTTGGCTGAATTTTATTTTTATTTTCGGCCAGAAATGCAGCCTGTTTTTCATTGGTATTATCAGACGAATTTGTGTCATTGTTTTTGTTTTGATTGCGTTTTCGAAAGAAACAATTCTCAGGGTCATGATTGTTCCTCTTATTTTTGCAAATGTGACAACGAAATTGAGTCTGTTTGGAACCGCTTTTATCATTTACTGTGACATTTCCTTGACGGTTAGATTTTGACTTCTTGCGTTTTTGATTCGCAGTAAACGCTGCAGGAACTTGATTTTCATCTTTATTAGTTTTACGATTTTCTTCAAACAAAAGTTGAGCGGTCAGATTCGCGACGGTTTTATCTTTCTTATCAATCCCATTCCAGGCGGTGACAAGTCCGTCGTAGGATGAAGGAAGACTCGAAATGATTTTGGCAATGAGCATTTCGTTGTCAACTTTGTTGGGTTTTAGTGAATTTATTCTGTACGCGATGTTTTCAAGGAAACTTATATTCGTAGCAACGTCTTTCGCCGTATCGTACTTGTATGAAAAAAACATCTCAAGTGACGTGGTTTGTTGATGGTCTGTGTCACGTTCGAATATCAAGCAGATTTTATCGTACATGTCTTTAGCTGTGGTGCATGTTAGAAGATGGATTCGGTGTTTTCGATCGAGAGAGCCGACGATGGCTTGACGAGCCCTAGCATCTCGACGTTTCCAGTCATCGGTCTTATCAGTGTCGGTTGACTTCGACGCATCGGATTTGTCTTTGATTTTAGGAACAACGACTTCGAGCAAGTTTTTAGCTTCAAATAGTAAGTTGATTTCAAATTTACACATGGGAAATGACTCTATGTCGGTGAGTTTTTCGATGCCGGCGATTTCACGATCGTAGTTATCGGCGGACATTGTTGGTTGACGAGTATTTTAGTGGTTGATTTTACGAGCATAAACAATACGCCTTACCTTGGTTTCCTTTTCGTAAACTGGGCCCATAACCTGTTGAGGTTTTAATATTAATTTGCACCAAAACACTGTCTAGAAAAGTTTTTATTTTATTGAAAAACAATATTTTATTTTATTAGCACACACAGGACGAGCAGTAAAGTTACGAAGTGATAAAGGAAATTATTTCAATGGACGACAGGACAAAATGGCCGACCAATACAACAGCAGAACGCCTGTTGCGGGAAAATTCAAATTTACCCCCCAACAGATTATCCATAGCTTCAAAATCCAATCCGGAATTTCTAACTTGGTCAAGTCTTCAAATCTCGATTCCTTGTCAGGTATAAGTTTTCTATTTTGATATTCGTTGGCTTTTTAAAAATTATTTTTCTTTTTTTCTTTCGAAAAAATCCCCCCGACGAATTCATCGCCCCTTTAAAAAAACCTTCAAAATCGGAAAAGAAATGTTGATTTCCAAAACCCGTTAAATACTGAGCTCCTAGGTACTGGTGCAAAACCGGTAAATATATCCAGCTCCAAAAGCCGTCAGTTTGTATGTTAGAACTTCAAGTAGCCTGGGTCCAATTCCAAAACCCGTCATTTTGTCCACCAACCCTTTCCTAATAACGTGATTCCCGTTTTCTGAGTATTTTTGCGTTTTTTACTTCATTTTTTCATCAGGAAACCCTTCAAATTAGCTTTTATTTTGTTGGCAGCCTGTTACCGACTGTTACCTAACAATAACCTGCCCCTGGGGTAAAGCATTAGTCCATTTCGTAACGATAAATATGCCAGTTTTGTTGTGGTCGGTTCTTTATTTAGTTTTTTTTATTATCATTTCATGAGTTGAGACACTTCAACTAATTTTTTTCGGCAATGGTAGATACGAGTGATTGTTTTATGAAAATATTTCCTCTGGAAAAGCCAGGAGAACATTACCAGGAAAGCTAGGTGAATAATGTTACGCGTTTATGACCATTATTTCTGCGATGTGTCTACCTTATTTATATTTTAATACGTCCTCAAGAACCTTAATTAAATTTGAAAAAGTTTTTGTGAAAGTTAGCACGTGTTTTCTTTAGTGTATCAGTGTTTTTGTCAGTAGGAGTCAGTGGCTACCAGGCCAGACGAACTTGGGGAGGCCTGGCAGAATGTAGGAAAGCAGGGTTTGACCTGCCAAAAAGATCGGGAAGAGCCCAGATCCAGTATGGACGGGATTCCCATATACCGCCACATGAAATTGAATTGAGCTATTTTTGATGGTTTCCACCAATTTTGACCCCCAAAAACATTGATTAGGCTCTTTTTTTCTTTTTTTTTAGTAATCTTTGATCATTGTTAGTGCCATAATAATTGTCTTGATTCACCTCTTGATAACTACTGTTCATCTAGTGTAATTATAATGTGATTTCAGAAAATTACCCAGGATTTTGACTCATAAAAAATTAATTTTGGGAGCTGAACCTTCGCTACAACCTCAATTCTTCACTCTTTGGTCAAAATCAACTTCATATTCGGTCTTTTCGTGAATAATACACCTATGTATTCGCTGTAATAGGTATACAGGCAACTTTGAACCAACTAATTCACCCAAAATTAGATGACTAGTGGGGATGAACCCAGAGACGACCAGGTAGGTATGGTAAGAAATGATACCAGATAATCGATGGTAAATAAGAAGATTATAATATGGCCTTGCATACATGAGAAAATCAACAGTGAACTGCTGGTAAGTTGCTGCAGATATAGATAATTAGACGGTACAAAAACGATAAAAGGTATCACTTCGGAATAGAGTGAAGTCTGACTAGTGATTTGCAGATAAACTTGAGACCATGCAACGCTTCGACAGCTTGAATAATTTTGGATCTACACTTTTGCCTCAGGGTACGAGAACGGAATAGAAGGTGGAAAGTGTACCAGAGGCACTAGGTAATCGGAAGAAGATTTCAACGGATAGCTCATAGGTTGTCTAGATATGTAGTAAGGGGTTTTAGGTGGTTTGCATGGGATTTTATAAGATACAGCTTATCTGGACAGTAGGGTGTGCTGGGTGGATCACGCCAAAGGACGATACAGGGAAGTTCCTGTTTTTGAGGGGTCCAAAGAAGTAGGGGTTGCGAACAACCTTCAAGCCGGTAGTTACTTGATACTGCAAATGAATCAAAACCTAGGTTAGAACACTGCTGATTTCAGCAGATATGATTCTGCAGGTGATCAGCTCCCACGAGGCGAATAGGAGTACTGATTGGGCTTACGTATAAGGCAGAAGTCGGAAGCCAACCTGGTGCTTCACAAATTTTTCTCCAAGGTGTAGGTCTCCGGAGCCACAGACAGGTAACTTTTTTCCAGAAGAAAATATACGACAGAGCAGTAGCACTGAAAATAAACAGTTAATCCATGAGTATTTCCCTCGGGGAAATCAAGTCAGAACCCGCGGTAAGTAGGCATGGCACATCTGAAGCAATATGTACTCGAAGGTTCGAGGAAGTAATGGGGAAGAAATCCCAGAACGCTGGGCATCGGCGGTATGTTGGGAATACCGTGCGTGTATCCAGAAATATTACTTCAAAAGAAGATAGAAAATTGTAAAAATTGTTCGATAAAATGGAAGGCGGAAATTCATGGAAGAAAGCAAAAAAATATAGAAGGTGGAATGGTCGAGAGCTCCAGATAGGTTATCAGATTATATAGGTGTGAGAAGAGATGAGACGTGAGTATTTACTTCCTGGTGAGCACCACTGATGAACGGGACCGGTAGAGTGCAGCAGTAGACGGAAAAGTGACAGGAAAAACTGCCTACCTACCATAACCGCGGCATAGATAAATCCTTTATAATTTCACGGTACATCTCGCTCAGCAAAACATTTTTATAACACCCCCTAAAAATTTTTCCTTTTACGATTCAAGGTGCGTAGAATCCAAAAATGCAATATCCGTACGCCGTATCATGCGTATCTACTTACTTCATTTTTGGTCTAAAAACTTCGTTCTTTCGCACACAGGCTCCATTTGGGCCGTAGTTATGTCCAGAAACTTTGCAGCCCAATCGGAATATAGTTACCCAAGGGCGTTGTGGGTGAAAAATGGGGGTAAAAATGAGGTGTTTTGTTGTTTTAGTAACATGAGCTTTTGAGGTATCTCTTTACATGTCTTTTAGAGCGAGAAGACCGAATATGAAGTCGATTTTGACCAAAGGGTGAAGAATTATTGGTGTTGTAACGAAGGTCCAGATCCCAAAATTCATTTTTTATGAGTCAAATTGTCTGAAATCACCATCAATTTGTATAATAACACTAGAAAAAGTGTCAACAGGTGAATCGAGACAATTAAATGGCACTACTAATGATCAAGGATAATCGGTGTGGGGGGGGGGGGGGGGGGGAGCGTAGTCTGTGTTTTGGGGGGTCATAATTGGTGGAAACCATCAATCATCATAGCTATTTCAGCTATTGCACGTGATAGAAACAATAAATGAACAGCCAACATTTCTGTACGTATGCCCAGTAGAATAATAAACCCATGTTACTAGGACTTTGCAGCGTTTTTTCTTTTACGTTTCGAAGTGCGTAGATCCAAAAATGGCATGTCCGTCCGCCGTATCATGCATGTCTACTTCAATGTCTGTCTGAACAATTCGTTCTTTCGCACACAGCCTCCTTTTGGGCCCTAGTTGTGTCCCAATACTGTGCAGCCCGATTGGAATACTCCCAAGGGTGTTATGGGTGAAAAATGGGGTAAAAAGGGTTTTTTTGGTGTTTTAGTAACATGAGCATGTGAGATATCGTTTTCCATGTTTTTTAGGACGAGGAGACCGAATATGAAGTCGACTTTTACCAGAGTAGAAAATTGAGGTTGTAACGAGGTTTCAGCCTGTCCAAACGCGTGCTGATGATTCCGAATGGAAAACCTGAAGCAATGTAATCTTCGACATAAGCTGAATGTAGCAGCATCGAGTGTGCGTGTGCAGGACCAACAGTCCTCGAAAAAATCCAGGAATGTTAGAACTAGTCACGGAGGGTCCCGGACTGTCTGTCCAGAAAGCCTCCCCCTCGATCCAAGACCAGTTCTGGCACTGTCCAAACGCACAAAAAGAGGCGTGGCTTGGATAGAACGGTCCAGAATATATATACCTACATACACTAGGTACAATCTCTGCTTTATGTTTCATGTACGAAATTACACAAGTACCAGGTACCTACCTTACTTTCCTAACGTGTTTCTTTTCTGATAAATTGTATTTAATAGGTAGTTCTTATTCCAAAGGAACTTGGTTTACTGGTATTTTGAGTTTCAACAAAATGCGTTACCTACCTTCAAATTGGTATTTGTTCAGTTCAACTTTCTTGAGTGGATTCCAATGAAAAGTAGATACCTAAGAATTTGAAAAATGATAACAGCAAGACATTATGATGACTCCAATGTGACTCCAGAGACTGATGACAAGATTTCTCAAGAAGTAGGATGTGATATAGGTGCCTTTGAAAACTAGTCGAGGAAAAATTATTCAGAGACCAAAGAGGAACATGGAACATGGATTTGTAAGTAATTCTAGTTGTTAACGTCTCTGAATTTACCTATCATTTTATTCCTTCAATTGTGTCTACAGATGACAATTTTTATCCAGTTTAACATATAAATTACCTAACTACTTAGCTGACTGTCACGTTGACTGATGGTTTGACTCTCATTTATAGGACACCGTTCACTATTTTGATAATTATGTAGGTAGGTATACAAAGCTCATTGTTAGTCGAAATTGCTTGTATTTTTGTATGTATTCCTAGATTGATTATGTTTAAATCTGTGATGATAGTCAAGTGAAGGTATAGACTTCAGCTTAATGCTCACTGTGTTTATTTCTTCGACAATTTCTAAGCTAGAAGTATCTAGAATCTCCATTTGACTTCGAGGAGTGTGATAAATGCTGATAGATAGTTCTTGAGTTCTACGGATTTATTTACCGGTATATACCGATTTTTACATCAAAGTTAGGGATTTTTCACCCACTAATCTTTGTGTCCCTGTGAGTTTTGTGTGTAGTCATCTTGTTTTTTTCCATGTTCACAGGCTCCTCCCTTTTTTCGAATTTCTTTAGTTAGAGTGAGTTTTTATCTGCTGTCATCGACCAGTTCTAGCCAAATAAGGTTATTTTCGGGATATCATGTGGTTGTATGTAAATTTCCCGATAGGTGGTTCAAAAAGTCACGAACTTGTGTATGAAATTTTGACCTGATAGTCATGTACAAACTAAATAGAGACAAACTTCTTGTAAACCGAATAAGAACTTTTGATTTTCCGAGTTGGCAACACTGCTTGTTTTGAAAGGCCATATAAAAAGAACTAGGGGAGCGCAGGGTGTACGTGGACACTTTTTAAATCCAAATTTGAAGGCACCCATGCTGTTTTTAAAAAAAGTCTGCCAATTCGAGTAGGCAGTATAGCTTCCTCACTTGAATCACATGAGCGTATAGAATAGTTGGGTAGGTTCATTTTGATACGGGACCACCTGCAATCCAACCATGGCCGGCTTCAGAGAAGGCTGCGGCAGTAGAGAATTGGCAACGTCGCACTTCAGGCAGGCCGCCACACAACCCACCAATAAGCCTAGGTTTGTTTATTTCCGGGTTTCGATAGTTTACCTATAGATCTTCTCGCGAAAATTATTTTCAACAGTAATATTGTTAACAGAAGTTATTGTTTTTAATGATAACAGAATGCAGGAAAATTGTGTCGTGCCAGAGTGGAAAAGTAATTAGGAATGTACAATAGAATATGTGACTTCGTTTCGTTTTCCCAAGGATAAAGAGAAGAAGTGGATTCGTGCGATTCCCCGTACTAATTGAGAACCAAAACCTAGGTCAATGGTTTGTATTTATAACATTTTTCCGAAAATGATTTGGGTACAGTAGATAAGTAGTAGGTACCTTCAACAGGGAGAATAGAAAGAATGGACCCTTGCAAAACCTAAAGATACGTACCTACAGTGCTTTCCGTCATTCAGCTACAGTGATGGTATGACAATAGAATATTTTATGACATTCATCATTGAATATTATGAACATTTTAATCACTCAAGAGTTCGAGAATAAGTTTTTGAAGGCTCCTAATCAAAAATATATCGTAGTATTTGTCTCAGAGAGATCGCATTCCAAATTAGAAGACAGCAATAGGTGCAGTCAATGTGATTACGAACCATTATTCCAAGAATGTTCGTGATCAAAAATCGGAGAATGCTGCAAAATCCTTGTCACGTGGGTTTATTAGGTGTTCTATTGGACATCAAAAAAGCTGGCTATTCATTTGAATATATTGATATACTCGTAGGTAGCTATTTTTGGCATTTTTCACAAATTTTGCCCCAAAAACGCGAATTAGGCTCCTATTTTTGACAAATTTTCTTCGATCATTGAACTTCTCATTGAATTATCCGGATTCACTTCTGAGTTATTATGCACACTTCTAGTGATTACAGCCATTTTCACAGGTTTTTGACACATAAATATTGAATTTTGATAGTTAAAACTTCGTTAGAACCTCAATACTTCACTCAGTGGTCAAAATCAACTCCATATTCGGTCTCCTCACCCTAAAAAACACGGAAAACGATACATCACAAGCTCAAATTCACTAAAACATGAAAAATACCTAATTTTGCACCCATAAAACCCCTCGATGTTTTCCGATCGGTCTGCCGAGTTAGGGGACACAACTAGGGCCCAAATGGGGCCTGCGTGCAAAACAACTTTTTTTTTTTTTAGACCGAAAATTAAGGTAGATATCGGTGACATGGCGGACGGACATTGCGTTTTTGGAATCTACACACCTTGAAACGTAGAAAAAAGTTTGAGGGGGTGTTCCAACAAAATGTTCTGAACCGAATACATAGGTGTATTTGGAGAATGATTAACCAAAATGACAGTCACAAGTTGAAGAAGTTCCAGAAGTAGAATACTATAACTATAAGCGAACTATAATTAAGTCATGTTCCATTTCCTTTTCTCCAAGTCATCTTGCTTGTTCCTTTCTGTTGTTCTAGGTATTATTTCAGTACCTTTCTTTTAAATAACGCATCATTCAGAAGACAGTTGTTTTCTTTAATTCCACCTACTCGCAATATACAGGTATAATAATAAAATAAGTGAAAGGAGCCCTGAGTGAAGGAGGAGGTGGCCTGAACCTAGAAGCTGCTATTACAGCGTTGCCAATTCTTGTGCCCCGGCCTTCTCTAAAGCCGGCCATGATCCAACCCACGTGTACCTTCAAAATTTCCGCTCTCTACGACTATTTTTCGCGAAGTTAGAAATGTTACAAGGAAACGGGCAACATTTCATGTTCGCGCATGCGCAGAGAAATGAAATTTATGGAACTATTAAAGAATTATTCTTGATCGACCCACCAAATCTGAGCTCATTTCAACGATATTTAAAGTAGCTACAGGCGTTTCAAGTATTTCACGTTTGTGCATGCGCAGACGGAACGATTTCCATGATTTTTAAACGGGACCATTCGCGGTCCAACCCACGTGTACCCTCAATATGTCAGCTCTGTACGACTGTTTTTCGCTTAGTTAGAAGCGTTACAAGCAAATGGTCAACATTTCATGTTCACGCATGCGCAGACGAATGTTACAGTAGGATTCCAATGAAATTAATTTGGAACTGTTGTGATCGGCTGCTCCTCCACAACTCTTGTTATGCAGTAACATGAAGTATCTCAGAGTGGGGACCCCCCGACCCCCCTCTGATCATGTCAGGGGAGTATAAAAGAGCCAGGGGCCACTAATTAAATAACCATTCTCTCAAATGCGATCGACTCGTCTATTCGACTCCTCAATCTACCACCATCGGCTACAAAAAAATACATATTATCGATGATTGACCGCGCCACTGGCTGGTTCGAATGCGCACCCCTCTCGACCATTTCCGCCGACGCAGTGATCACGGCCCTACACAACCACTGGATCGCCCGCTACGGCTCCCCGGCACACGTAACCACCGACCAGGGCACCCAGTTCACCTCAGCCGAATTTCATAAATACTGCACGTCCATGGGCACGGAGGTACATCATACAAATACCTACCACCCTCAAGCCAACGGCCTCGTCGAACGACTACACAGGGTCCTCAAAGACGCAATCCTCGCTACAGCCACGTCCCGCACATGGGCCACCCAACTTAGCGGCCTCCTCCTCGGCCTACGAAACCGCCCGGGCCCCGACGGCTACTCACCGGCCCAACGCCTCTTCTCGGCCACACCACGCCTACCAGGGGATCTGTTCACTCAACCGCCCCCAACAACTATACCTCTACGCACCAACGAATCGTACCGCCACTACACACAGTCCTACATGCCAGCAACTATGCGCACAGCGACCCATGTGTACGTCCGCGTAGACACACCGAGGGGTAAACTCGAGCCACCTTACACCGGCCCCCATCAAGTACTGACAAACGACGGAAAAACAGTCACGTACCTCACCGACGACCGCCGAACCCCCTCGGTGTCCATCGACAGATGCAAGCCGGCACCCCCACCTACGCACAACACGGGACCCACCGCAACGCCGCAAATCGCCCCCAACCACACAGCGATGGCCATAACTTCGCCACCACAGCACCCATGGCAACAACCGCTCCCGCGGAACCACGCCCGGAGCCCGAGCCTCGCCCGCCAACGCTACACGCTCTATACCGCCGCCCCACGACAACGACCACTGCAACCACCCGGACAGCCCACACGGACCACCACAACCAACACACGCACCTCCCACGCCCGGCAACAGCCACAGCGACAAAAAGAAAATTTAAATAATACCATACTTAAATTCTGGGGGGAGCAGTGTTGTGATCGGCTGCTCCTCCACAACTCTTGTTATGCAGTAACATGAAGTATCTCAGAGTGGGGACCCCCCGACCCCCCTCTGTTCATGTCAGGGGAGTATAAAAGAGCCAGGGGCCACTAATTAAATAACCATTCTCTCAAATGCGATCGACTCGTCTATTCGACTCCTCAATCACTACAGGAACTATCAAAGTATTATTCCTGATCGACCGTCTAAGTTTTATAAATCCACTATGCATCTCGCATCAATCAAAAACGTACTTAATACAAGAAGTAGGTAGGTATAATTTGAACATTCTTATCTTACTGATTACAAGAGGCCAAAAAAAAGGGCGGCAACACCTAGAAGAAATAATTGCATCGGTTTCCATCTGCCTCTAATTCTCCCGAAAATGTTGCGGTTACACTTAGAAGTTCCAAGTTAGAACTCTACTGACCGGCCTTGATGCATCTGCATAATTAAATTTGCTATTGGGAACAACCATAAATTATCGGACTCCATCTGGATCCCAATTGTGCTCTGAAGCTCGGCAGCCCAATCGAAATACACCTGAAGGTGTTATGAGTGTAAAATGGGGGGTTTCCGGGGTTTTAGTGAACATGAGCATGTATCGTTTTCCGTGTTTTTCAAGAGGGGGAGAAGGCCAAATATGAAGTCAATTTTGACCAAAGAAGAACTGAGGTTGTACCGAAGGTTCAGCTCCCGAAGTTCCTTTTATGATTATGTGAATAATAACATCTATGTATTCACCAGCATTTTTAACACCCCCCCCATTTTTTTCTTTTACGTTTCAAGGTGCGTAGATTCCAAAAACGCTGCGAAGTCCTTGTCTCATGGGTAAATTATACTTTTGGACATACCTAGAGAAATGTTAGCTGTTCATTTATTGTTTCTTTCGCGTGCAATAATTGAAATAGCTGTTTTTGATGGTTTCCACCTATTTTAGTCCCCAAAAACACGAATTAGACTCCTATTTTATTCTTACAAATTATCTTTTATCATTGATAGTGCGATTTAACTGTCCTGATTCACCGGTTGATACTACTTCTGGAGTTATTATACAAATTTATGGCGATTTTAGACGATTTCCCAGGTTTTCGATACATGAAAAATGAATGTTGGGAGCTGAACCTTCGGTACAACCTCAATTTTTCACTTTTTGGTCAAAATCAACTTCATATTCGGTCTTCTCGCCCAAAAAACCTTGAAAACGATACCTCATAAGCTCATGTTCACTAAAACCTAAAACGAAAAAACCTCGAAAAGCCCTATTTTTTCTACACCCATCCCCCCCCCCCCTCGCCGTAACACCCCATGGTGTATTCTGATCGGGCTGCCGATCTTTGTAGCACAGCCAGGACCCAACTGAGTACCTGCTATTTGAATAAAGGCGGCCGAGCGCCTTAGCTTCTACTACTGCTGTACTTACAACACAATAGGGAAAGTGCAATACATTAGGTTTGTTCCATCCGCGTCAGTGCGAGTTCATCAGTGCGACACCCGCCAGTACGGAACCGAATGGGGTGGGGGTAGGTGCAGATACGAGTGCGAGTGAGTGCGAGTTCGAAAATATGACGGTAGGAACGCAAATTTGGTCGTCAGTTCTCCCGCAAGAGTGCAGTGCTGTCTTCATGCGTAACACGCGGGTAACCATCGCGTTTTTTATAACCTCCACTACCATTCGCGGGTCTTTTGTGAAGGTTACAGTTGTAAACATTTCTTGAAGAAGTTTTCTTCCGTTCTTTCTGAAAGTTTTCCTCAGTTTTCTTAATGGCAAACACATCTTTTGAAATGGGTAAGTACGACTATCTTTTATGCTTCTGCCGATAAAGAACCTTGTAAGCATGTGATGTGATGTGTCGAGTCGACGTAGTAATTTTCTAGTTTGGTGGTCCACAGCGGCTTCCAGAAAATAATATTTTATGACACTGTCCTTCATAATAATCATCCTTCCTAAAATCTGGACAAAATGTTTCGACGAATCACTTTGTCCAGATTTGGATGTAGCACCTAACTTACAGTTTTTTGCTCCAGATGTTACGAATGCGGGGACTTCGGGGTGGAGCAGAGATGGTTTCGGTCGAGGCTTTCACCCCATTGCGGCATGAAGCCCTAACTTGTAAGCTGGGTGCAGTGGAAGAATGGAAGTATTTGAAAAGTAAAGGGTGGAAATGTATAATAGGGGTTTGATACTACTTTTTGATTGTGTCTTGTCGTCGAGCTCCGTCCAGGTTGGCTGTACCTCCCCCTGCGTCCAGGCTGGACCCGGCTCCCCCTCCCAGTCCAATGTTTTGTTAAATTCAAAGCGTTTGGGGGTTTTTTTTTTTTTCTTTTTTTTTTGACGTGGTTCGGGGTAGAAGTCAGTGAAACGGAAAAGCGCAAAATCATACAGGAAGGTCAAAAGAAAACAAAATTTTACCAAAGAACTGAAATAATTGAACTGAAAAAATTAAGTAGGTCCTCCGTAAATAAATTTGGGGTCCTGTCCGCCATTGTTGGTATTAAGGATACCTTACTAGGCGTAAAACAACCTCGCCACTCTTTTGGGACGCAGGCGACCAATAGACTGGGTTTCAAGAAACTTAAGCAACTTAAGTGGGAAAGCCTCGACCGAAACCATCTCTGCTCCTACCCGGCGCCTCCACCAATGTTACGAATGCGGGGACTTCGGGGTGGAGCAGAGATGGTTTCGGTCGAGGCTTTCACCCCATTGCGGCATGAAGCCCCCAAAACCAACCCCGCTAAACCCTTCTCTCCCTGCCGTACTCCTAATCCTTCCCTGAATCGTGGGAAACAAATGCAAACTTCTAACTAACACTTTTGAGAATTGAAATACTAGGAAAAATGAAATTTCCTATCCTTACGTTATTATTCTAAAGGGGGCGTTCCACCAACTGTTTCCCTCCCATGAAAGAGAGAGGAAACAGTAAACAAAATAATAGTTTTTAGTTGATGCAAAAATCGAGGTAGAGCTACTCTTCATACACCATCCCCACAACCCAAGAAGCCAGTGACTTCCACACCATCGTCGGTCTCGCAGCTCTGTCAAACTCATCTTGTCCCAAATCCTAATAGTGTACCTACTTTGAATTTTTGCAATTAAAAGACCTATCGGGTGATTATTGGGTTATTTGCGATGGGTCCTCCACTTCGGGAACGAACCTACTCTGAAAATCGTACCTAGCCTAACTTGTAAAAGTGATAGTGTAGTGTCAGAAAAATCACTGCAAGAAGTCTAGATGGAGTTTTTGAACGTTGGGAAAAGTGTGTACTACCTACGAAGTGGGACAAGATGCTACCAAAACTGAATCATGAGGAAAGGACATGGGTTTTGAGATAAATAGGAACAAAATCCATGTTCAAGCCCTCATAATTTATTAAACTAAGAAGATTGGAAAGTGAAATCGGAAAACATGAATAGGAAGTGAGTACAATGATAATGAGTTCTTAGATTCTATAAATTCTTAATAAACTAGAAATGTACTAAAACCTGAAGGGGTATAAAAATAAAATAAGAGGCCTGACTTCTACCCACAAATAAATCTATAGCATGATCTAATTAGAACCTAAATTAATAATTTGGTCTATACTTTTACAAATTTTTCTTTAATGAATAATCTTTTCCGTAAAGTAACGTAGAAAGGAAAATCCTCCCCTAAATCCTAGAAAATACTCACACGGAAACCCCAAAGATAAGAGTTTTGAGATGGAACCACCATCACAAGATTTGAATCAATTTTTAGTGTTTTACATTTATTTCTTAGGCATGGGGATAGAGTTAAGTTAGAAAAAAAACCCCTTGAGGGCAAGGTTAACTTATAAGGGGAAAAAAACCTAACCCTATCCCCATATGTTCTTATAATACTTCTCACATGATCAAACCACAAAGAATAATTTAACTAAAGGCCAATTGCCAACTAGACTTTCAAAATTATAACGGGAAATTTGAAAAAGAAGTAGGTTTCTTTAAGTACCTAGATTCTGTGACTCCTTTACGTTTTAGCATTTTCAATTAGGACTTTAACTTTGGTTGGGAAACTCTAATAAATTTGGACTAGGAGGAAAGAACCAAGATCTTACCTTAATGCAGCAGGAGGAGAGTAGCCCAGGGAATCTTCAGCAGCCAAATGTCCAGATTCCGACTTCTCCCTTTCCCAAGTCAACTCCGACCTCCCACTCCCCGTTTAATAAGAAAATCTTATACTCTGAGGAGAGGGGCGACCGAGCGAATCCCAGGAAAAGGGGCTCCGGTAAAACTGTGGATTGATGACTGAAGCCATACTGAGAGAGATTATTTCCGAATATTGGAGAGTTTATATAGTTGACAAATCGAAGGAGGGACATGACGAAATTCGCCCTTATTTCATTAAATATTCCAATTTATTACATTAACAGTTAATTTGGGAATTTCGTCACGTCACACCAGATGAATTTCTCGTGATGAGACAGCCGACCATCGTCAAGGAATCCATGCCCATGGTCTGGTCTCGCGAAATAACGCTTAGTCTCATCGAGTTGTACCGAACAAACCACCTACTGATTGGGAAAAAGTTCAAATCAGTGAAGGCGATGTTCGAATTTATCGCGCAGGAGTTGAACGACACCCTGAAATTGAGTTTAACCTGGATTCAAGTACGGCGTTCTTCTGAGTAGTGTATTGTAGAGTCGATGCATGTACACGTGTAATGTACCTATTTGGGATATGCATACTATTAACCTGAACACGATAATCTGCATTATGCCCAACTCAAGCCCCTATGCATTATAATATAATAGCACATATTATGTGCTATGCATGTAATTGGCAAACAATAACCACTGGTGATTGTTACAAGAGACCCAGAAGAGGTTTTCAGTCATACTCCATCCTCGATTTTATGATGGTATTTTCATGTGATGGTATTTTCATTTGAAACATGTTACTTTTCAGGTTTCCAACAAGATGAAGAGTCTCGAAAGGTCCTATAAAGATACAGTGGACAATAACAACGCCACCGGCAGGAGAAGAAAGGATTTCGAATATGAGACTCAAATGAGTGAGTTCATGGCGAAGAAGAGGAACGTAAATCCCATTATTCTAGTCTCGGAAAGTACCGAGTCCGAACTTACACAGGTAAATAAATAGGTAGGTACTCAAAAATTCGGATTAGTGAAAGTGTAAATGATAAGGATTTGTTTAATTACTTAGGTTTCAATTTGAATTATTTTAAATTAACACGTCTGTTTCCTATGATCCTTCTCTTAGTCAAAGTTTACGATGCATTCCAGGTTACCAAAAAAAATGATCCAACATCTGAGGTTCATGAGGACCTCTTCGTCGAAATGGGGGAGAGTGTCCTTCTCTCAACCCCAGCCGTCTCAAATCACCGTCCCAAGCGTCCCAAGCCACAAACGCGTGTGGATGTACTCGACAAACTCAGGAAGGACCGTCAAAAGCATATGGAGGTAAAGGAGAAAATTTGGCGAGAGAAGTTGCTCGAGGATAAAAGGATGGCTGATGCTATTGAAAACAGAAATAGGCTGGAGGAGAAAAAACTCGAGTTATTGGCACGCTTGATTCAAAAACTTGACGGCTGAAGGGACGTTAAGGTACAATGGTTTTTTAGTTTTGTTCAGCTTGAGTTACCTTTATATATTAGGTAGCTATTCTTTTGAGTTATTTTTATTTTTACCTTTTTTTTGTAATTACAACTAAATTAGAACTTAATTTAGCTCTTATAGCCATGCTGCATGACTGTGGTTTTTTTTTAAATTCATTTTGTACAGTTGTGTTCACACAAGCTATTTTTATTGTATCACACAATCGTGTCTTTTACAAGGTGTGTTACTGTCACTCTTGTCACTGCCTCTTCATTTGTGAAGATGGTGACTTAACCTAAGAGACTGAAGTCAAAGACTAAAATTGTTCTTGTTGAAGAAAAATATTGTGATTACTGGTGATATATACTCACTTCTAGGAAAGTGAATTGATATTTATGATGTTCCTCGTAATATTGTGATTACTGGTGATATATACTTACTTCTAGGAAAGAGATTTGATATTTATGATGTTCCTCGTAATATCATTATTCACCTATTTATAAAACAGTTCGTTACCAAATATTTCTTCTAATATTTTGAATAAAACTGTGAGTTTTTGATACCCTTCTTAACGTTTTTTGTTTTTGTCTCCCTAATTTTCTGAATCTGAGGCCTGGTGAAAATATATACTATATATTATATATATATAATTATTATGTGATGGTGTTATATGTCATCAAAGTAAAAGTACTCTACACTTTTATCTAATGGATGAATTGGATTGGAAAGTACCTATCTGTAATATCACTAGAATAATTATAAAAGAAAAAGGAAGGAGTTTTTTTTTCTGAGAAATGGAGAGGTTGAAATATTATTTCACACTTATTGTTTTCAACATTCTTTATTCTATCATTCTTATATAACCCGCAGCTTAATTAATTCAATAAAGATAAAGAAAAAGTAAACTAAAATGCAAACAATATGTTAGGTAGTCCTAGTTAATCGCATCATTCGCATGAAATGACCGAAAATCGGCGCATTTTCAGACATTATCATAAGCATCAAGTTGATATTGTACAAAATAATTGAAAGAAAGAGACCAATAAGATATAAAACACAATTTATTGAAGCTTTAATTTACTGGAAGCTTATGTATAACTGAAAATGAACAAAGATGGAGCGAAATAAACATTTCAAAAATGAAAACTACACATAAGTAGGTGGTAAGGAAAAAAAGAGGTACGATTCTACATTTTGCTTATGATGTGATATTGGTGCATGATGATGGTTTACAATAGTTGGTTTACAATATTGATCACCGCGAAAACATCGACGCCAGTAGGTATTCACGGTATGCTGACCCATCAGGAGTATCTGCTTCATCATGCTCATCAAGTGCATGGACTGTGTTGCTGCATCCACTTCCTCTGTCCTCCGATTCCGGATCTACAGGTTCTTCTGGGAACTGGTCTTCAATGGCGAGGTTGTGCAGGACACAACACGCCCTTATCAAGTGCACCACGGTTTTGATATTCCTCAATTTACAATGGTACAGCTGCCTGAATTTTTGCTTCAGCAAGCCGAAGCAATGCTCGATGGTGCACCGCGCCTTGCTGAGCCTTTTGTTGAAGGACCTATGGCGATGGGATAGAAAACCCGTTTCTTTGAATGGCGTCACTAAATTGCGCGATGCAGGATACGCGCTGTCACCAAGGATGACGTACTGTCCGCATTTTTCCTGAAACAATATAAAAGAAGGGAAGCATCTGTGATTGACTGTGACTGATCACTGACTTCTAACTGGGTTATTGTATACACTTTTTTGCATAATAAATATTATAACATGCGTAATAAATATTTTTTGCATAATAAATAACGCGAGACTTAAGCTACCTCATCTTTTGCATAAACGAGAGCTTGGTGAAATTGCTGTTACCGTACCTGCAGTTCACGAGCCAATGGCGACCTGCAGAACACTCGCGCATCATGTACAGAGCCAGGAAACCCAACGAATAAGCTAGTTATCTTCATCCGGTCGTCACAAGTCGCCTGCAGCTGAAACATGGCAGCCATAAGTAAATATACTTATCATACAAATGTGGGCCCTTCGTGGAGCCTACAATTGTCACACTTGTATTACCTTATCTGTAGAGAAAGAAAACGCTAGGCAACAAAGAACAAAATGATTTCGCGATTAAGGACTAACCTGGATTGAGTAATATTTCTTCCTGTTGAAATAAGAAATGGCATCGACGGAAGGCGTGTCTATTTTGATATGAGAGCCGTCAATGCACCCAATGACTCCAGGGAACCCCATACGTTCAAATCCGGCGGCGATTTGTCCTTTTTCGACGTCCGAGGGCCACTTGATTATATCTTTCGATAATCCACTCAGGAAGTGGATGAGCCGCCAGTTCACCCGGTGGAGGCTGCTGAGGCTGATGCTGAATCTATCTGATACGTCTCGGAAGGAGGCTGTTTGGTGGCCAGCAAACCAAAGAAATATTAGCGTCTGGAAATAATAAGGTCACTATTAGACATGCATATCAATAATTAAAGGAGTCCCTCAAGTATGACAACGTCTTAACAAAATTTGTTAAAATAAATATAATATTTAATATGACACTTACTCACTTTGGTAACCCTCCCCACCCACTCAAGCTATTGTGAGAGGAAAAATACCACAATACGACTAGGATAATTATTACCACATAAGACTATACTTTCAATATATATATAGAAAATATATAATATATATATAATGAATATATTATAATATATTTTCAAGAATCAAGGTTCCTCTAACTTCATCCCTTCTCAATCTAATCCCTCTACTTACCTGGAGTAACCTCCATGTGCATTTTCACACGTCTTTCATCTAAACGAGTTCATACTGAAAATTTAGTTTTACCCCAACTTCCCTTCGAAAATGGGATAATATCCCAAAAAAAAAACAATATTATTGTTTCTAATGAGTTTGGCGGAAAACTGTTTAACACATCTCAAATATGGAATTATCCCAAAAATTTGGCAGTTTCATGATTTGAAGGGCTCTGATATTTAACTAAGAAATGTAAACAAAAATTCGTTGGAAATACATTAATATTTTACACCACCTACCTGATGCATACCGTCGAGTTTCCCATTGCGGCCACTGTCAATTTTGTAGAACGGGCTTTCCTCAAACCGCTGGGCTAGTTCAGTCGCCACAGCCCTGCTTATCCGAAAATGCTCTATAAACTTGACACTGTCGAATAATTCGGTGGTTTCAAAGAACCCCGAATTTTTTGGTACTGAGACGTCTTCGAATTCTCCAAACTCGGATTCCTCTGAGGACAAATCGAGCATGAACCAATCGTTCCTTGGGGGAAGATCCGTATCGTCCGATAGAAGTAAATCTGTAGCAAGGCGGACAAGTTCGGACATATTCAAGAAGAATTCGGCTGACTTTCAAGAAGAAGAATAGAATCGAAGACTTTCAAGAAGAATTGAATCGGAGCACAAGTCACTAAAAAAAATCGGAAGAATTCGAATTGAATTGGAGCACAAGTCAATGGCAGTCGCGACACGGCACCAACAGAACAAATGAATTTTGGGGAGGTTACAAGACTGTTACCTCTGGGTTCACTTCAAAAACTCGATCGCCGTGAGTGCGGAAAAGTGCCGCACTCGGTACGGAACTGTTCTGCACTTGACGCGGAAGGAACACGGTTCGGTACAGTCAATGTAGAAAGTAGAAGTTTGGGTTCATGGAACCGACACGGTAGGAACACAGTTTTATGCGCAGATCGATCTGCGCATAATACGTTCTACTGAACTCGCTCGGATGGAACAAACCTAATACATGATGGACGATTCGCCTGCCGGTTCAGCCCTCCTCTTCTCCAGTTACGAATTTATAATTTTGTTCAACATCGTCCAACATGGAAGAAGGGGAATGATTGTCTAATGCTTATTAACGTCAGTAAATATTTCCTCCAAAATTGGCTTGAGTGGGGTGCTAGTTGGAGGTCCGCCTCCGCTCACAATCATCTCGTGTCATCTTACCGCCCCCGGCCGGGCAGTACCTGAGTTGGATCCCACAACAGGTGAGCGCTATTCTTTCTTGCCGATATTGTAGCCAATTTTCGAATATCTTTGTTAATTTTCAAACTGCTCATTACTATACCTATTTTCCCCTCTTTTCAACGTAAGTTTCAATTCTGGTTGTAACTGACTCCCTTTTAGAATTTCGGTAAGTTATACCCAAAAACATTGGTCCTTGGCGAGCCAAATAATTTATTTCAAGTTACCTATTTCAATTAACATCAGTGATAATTTCAACGTGTTAAAGTTACGTATTTCTTGGTTTCAAAGCACATGGTTCACTGCTTCAATTGATTCCTGTTGGAACAAGATTCCATTATCTCGAACTCAATAAAGTTGATAGGACTGGGGTGACGCAGAACAAACAGACGGCGATCAAATAAAGCACGACGTAAATTCATTATTATACCTAGGTACCTAAGTATAACACGAGTCCGATTCATTTGGTAGCTCATTTCTTATCCAATATCAGCTCGATTTGCGTTTCCACTCAATCATATTACCTACCTGCCTGTGCCTACCAAATTTACTAGAAATTATGGCTAATGAGAAAAATGACACCAGTGGTGTTGGAGACGAAAAGTGCGAGAACCTAACGAAGCTTGGTGCCTACTGTTCTATGTGGGAGGCAGCTTTCGCTCAACTTCAATATGCTTTCGACTACAGTAAAGCCACAGGAGCAGGATCGTTATCACAATTCCTAGCACGATGTAGGGAATTGAACGATATTCGAGATCGCTTTTATCAGTACCTATTCTGAAACCATAATGGAAATCAACGCTAAGGTGCCAGTTAAAAATCGTATCGATGTTACCGTTACCTTAAAAGCCTTTGACGATATTTATTTTGAAATCAGGGCTATGGAATCCAATATCAAAACTAAATTTAAGAAGACTCCACCTCCTGTGCCATGCGATATTAAAGCATCCTCGTATTGATAGCAGAGGGACGGACAACTAAATACCTTTCAAAACTGGTTTGCATTGTATAACTCAGTAGTATATAAGGGTCCTTATTCAAATTCTTCTAAACTTTCGTTCCTACGCTCATTATTGACGGGCCCAGCTTTGAAATTAATAGAACAGTTAGATATCTCAGACGCAAATTATTCCGAAGCTTATCAAAAAATTAGAGGTACCTACCTACGCAGATACGCGTGTACTCCCAGCCTTTCATGTAGGTAGCTTGCTGGATTTGAAACACATTAATCCCGAATCTGTAACTGAACTGAGATCTTTTATGTCAGTGTTCGATACAAATTGTCACGCGTATCTCAATTTAGATATGCCCGATCATACAGATTTTGCACTGTTCCAGTGTGCTCTTCATGCACTCCCAACGTCTTCGAGAATTCTTTTTGAAAGATCGAGGGAACATAGGACTTCCCACATCCCTATATTTCAACGACTTGTAAATATCATTCGGAAACAGTTTAGAATAAAAGAATTTCTGTTGCCTGGTCCATCTGGGGCGCCTACAAGTAAGATGGGCAAAACTTTGGAATCTCATAAGAAAGGACACTTCAAGTTTGCTACTTCCCTATTAGTACTACTGACTCCGCCGAGGAAAATACAACATCGACTCCTAGTAGTACTGTCACCATCAACAAACCACTCATTCTATTTACCATTGTTCCAAATATGTGAAAATTAATGTTACTCAACGATATGAACTTGTTAAACGTCTTAGACGCTGTTTCCGATGTTTAGCTAAACACTCGCGAACTAATTGTTCATCAAAAGGACTCTGTAAACTATGTAAAAAGTTCTCGTCATCATACTTCCCTCCATAATGACGACATTCAGTTAAGATCAACGAACGGAGGATCGCTGAACCAAAGTAAGTCTATCACAAATTGCTTCACCAATAACACCTTTGAATCCAACGTGTGCATCAACTCCCTCCACGTCTAATCTGGCCAATACTCTTTTCACTGGTCCTAGTCAATTAGACACCCATGTTCTCCTTGGTACTGCTCAGGCATTTCTTCGTGACGGTGCAGGTGCTTGGGCCCCAATTCGCTTAGTAATTGACACAGGCTCTCAAGTAAATTTGATATCAACAGATTGTATACGATTAAAACTCCCAGTAACACCGGTTGCCATGGATAACGTGGTTGGCCATTCTCATGGACAAGTTTCTTGTGTGCTTTCGCCTTCTCCCAAAGAAGGGCCCAAATTGTGCACTACTGCTGTAGTTGTCTTGAAAGTTTGCTCGGTCCTACCGTCTATACCCTTGCCATCATCCCTTTTCAAAAAATTCTCCGGGTTGGAGTTAGCGGACCGCATTTTTCATCAACGAGGTACTATTGATTTTCTCTTAGGAGCAGGTTTGTACTCAAGTATAGTTGGAAGCGGTTACAAAATCAACAAGGGAGAGCCTGCAGGAATGCATACGATCTTTGGATGGGTAATCTTTGGAAGGGTCACCCTACCCTCTCAAATAAATCTCAACATAATTTGCAATACTCCTCCTGATGAGCGGCTCGATAAACTAGTTCAACGGTTTTGGCGAGTAGAGGAAGTGGACTCAGCTATTCACCAAGACCCATTAGATGTGATAGCAGAGAATCACTTCAAAGAGACACATTCTCGGCTGGCCGATGGCTCTTACTGTGTTAGGTTACCATTCAAAAATAACTCGTCACTTTCACCGATCGGTTCAAGCAGAGAAATTGCTACTGGGCGCTGGTTGACTGTAGAAGACAAATTACAGAAGAACAGGCAGGCTTACAACGCATTCATGGACGACTACCTATCCTTGGGACACATGGCACCATCCACCAAACCAGGTGTAGTATACATTCCGCATTTTGGGATCATTATAAATACAACTATCTCTCCACTCAGAGTAGTTTTTGACGGATCATGTCGAGACACATCAAACGTTTCCCTCAACGAAACCTTACTGAAAGGGCCTCCCTTGCAAAAGGATACTTTTGTGGCGTACTTATGTATTTCCGCGTCAGAGCAATGGCCACAACGACTGACATCAAAATGATGTATAGACAAATTTGGCTGAATGCTGATGATTGTAAGTTTCAACACATACTATGGTGTAAGTCTCCTGATCAGCCTCTACAGAAATATGAACTGAAACCCGTTACCTATGGTCTGTTTTCAAGCCCTTTTCATGCCATTCCTTGTCTGACGCTAATTGTGCCGGAGTGAAGGGTCCAAATTCCCTGCAGCTTCTAGGGTCATTCTGAACAGTTGCCTGATGGACCAGGCAACTGTTCCTGTTGGTCCGTCCGCTTCTGGTCTGTTGGTCCGTTGATACAGCGGAGGAAGCAATTGAATTTAGGTGGCAGTTGATTTCCTTAATGTCCAAGGCTAAGTTTGAGCTGCGTAAATGGGAATCAAATTCAGAGGTTGTTCTCAACAAAATACCAATTGACAACCGTGCAAAGGTTCTCAACGTAAAGCCAAACGAATTAGAATCCTTGAAGATACTTGGGTTGCAGGGGTTCCAGCGGATGATTGTTTTTCTTATGTTATTGCGATACCTAACCATGCTAATACGAAACAAACCATTTTGTCGCAGGTCGCAGCAATCTACAATCCTTTGGAATGGCTGGCACCCACCGTGTACTGGGATAAGCATTTTCTTCAACTTTTTGTGGGCTAATGGTGTGGATTGGGACACTCCATAACCAGAGTTTCTCCTGACACAGTGGATGGAATAGTCTGCCTCACTACCTGAACTTTCTGCAGTGTGGATTCCACAATTTTGTGTCAATCCAACTCTAAAAGTCCAACAACTGATTGGGTTTTGTGACGGGTACCATGGGCTATGGAGCTGTACTTTACCTACGGTGCACCAACCTCGATGAATCACAAGTTACAGTCGACTTTATCAAAGCTAAAATGAAAGTCGTTCCCTTGAAGGTGCAAACTGTCCCTCGCTTAGAACTAAATGGTGCTCTACTCCTGGCCAATCTAATGAGGTCTGCTGAAGTAATTCAAGAGGAACTTTGAGTTTCAGAGACCATCTTATTTTAAGATGCATCTACAGTAATTTCTTGGTTGCATACTCCATCACATCTGCTTAAAACCTATGAGGGCAACGGAGTGGTTGCTATCGTGGACATTGAACCTGTGGATTGCTGGCGACACATACCTTCTGCATCAAACGGTGCAGACTGTGCATCGAGAGGTCTGTCGCCAACGCAACTACTACACTTCTTCACATGGTGGGAGGGTCCAACATTCCTATACCAGCCGATAGCTGAGTGGCCAGCGGCACCCGGGGCCATCTCATCCCCCCCTATGCACCCAAGAGCTATAGAAAGTCAACGATTGTAAAGTTCTGACGGTAAAAATTAACCATGTAAAACCCATGTGACAAGGAATTTGCAGTGTTTTGGAATCTACGCACCTTGAAACGTATAAGAAGCAATTTTGAGGGGGTGCTATAAAGAATTTGTGCTGTACGAATACATAGGTGTATTATTCACAGGATAATAAACCAAAATGCAATCACCGCCGTATCATCCATATCTACCTTAATTTTCGGTCAAAAAATTCGTTCTTTCGCACACAGGCTCCATTTGGGCCACAGTTTTCTCCCGAAACTTTGCCGCCCGATCGGAATATACCCAGGGGTGTTATGGGTGAAAAATAGTTTGTTTTTTTTGTGTTTTAGTAAAATGAACTTGTGAGGTATCATTTCCATGTTTTTTTTAGGGCGAGGAGACTGAATATGAAGTCGATCTTGATCAACGAGCGATGAATTGAGGTTCTAACAAAGTTTCAGCCTTAAATTTGTCTTAAACTTTGGTCTAAAATCCTCGTTCTTTCGCACACAGGCTCCATTTGGGCCATAGTTGTGCTAGGAAGCTCGGCAGCCCGATTGGAAATCCAGGGGTCTTGTGGGTGAAAAATTGGCGTATTCATAGGGTTTTTTAAAGGTTTTAGTGAACATGAACTTGTGAGGTTTCTTTTTACAAGTTTTTAGACCGAATGTGAAGTTGATTCTGATCAGAGGGAAGAACTGAGGTGGTTATGAAAGTTCAGCCGCCAAAATCAAATTATAGCGAGCCAAAAAGCTGGAAAATGGCTGAAATCGCCATATTTGTCTAACCACACTGGAGGCTGTATTAACAGGTGAACCAAGACATTAAACAAGTTTTTCAATGATTTTGATGGATAACAGAAACTCTTCAGAACAGAACCGTAATTCCTGGGCCGGCTCCAGTACTATAATTCGGGTTTTCCTCGAGGGTGGAAGAGGGTAGGTATTGACCACAGAAAACAGTGGTCTACGCAGACGGGGCATCTATACAGCAAATGAAACCGTTGTGTAATAATTTGCAGCGTATCTGATGCCTCGAAAACCTGGGAAATTGAAATCATCATATATTTTGTATAACACTATTATATTAACAGGTGAATCAAGACAATTAAATGGAACTATCAATGATCAACGATGGTTTTGTCAAAAATAGGAGCCTAATTCGAGTTTTAGGGGGCCAAAAACTGTGGACACCGTCAAAAATAGCTATTTCAATTATTGATCATGAAAGAAACAATAAACTAATAGCCAAAATTTCTGTAGGTATGTCCAACAGAATAATAAACCCATGTGACAAGGACTTTACTGTGATTTTTGTATCAAATAATTTTTTTTTCTCTTTTAATAACGTGAAAAAATGAGAAATTTGGTTCCTACACTAGACAAAGTGAAAAACTCGTGTTTCAGCATTCCTCTCCATTTGACCTAGGTACCTACTTGTTAATTTTCATAATGTGACGATCCTTTTTCACTGTATAATTTCTAACAGGAGGACCTTGTGATTCCCAAATACATACACCCATATCAGAGGTGATAATAATAATAGGGACAAGCTGTAAATCAAAATATTCACTTTATTCCAATGATAACTTTGAGCAAATATTTGCTTGTAATTTTAAGCACACAAAGCTTGATGAGAGGTAATATAGATATTTCACATTTAAATTAGACAAGAATAAAATACATCCCACTTTTTTGGATAACTGCATTGGTAGTTTTCTTACGATATTATAGCTTTAAGTCCTTACAGAAAGTTATCAAGCAGCACGATATTCACAGTATGCTCAAACGACCCATGAACGACACAAATTGTATGCTTAAATAATATCTAGGAAGTGGATTTAATTACATGGGAAGATATATTTTTTAATATGGTGTTTGTTCATTGCATGGATATAAATAAAACAGCACTGACACGCTTCATTAAGTTTGTAGATGTGATAATGATATAGGTATAAGTATTCATAAGAAACCCTTGGTTGGAGTTACATCATTGGTAATTATGAGAAGGCACAAGGCTCATCATTATGGTATTAAAATTTGGACAGTTAGTTTTATAAATACAATAATTAATAATACACAATCATTGTGTTCCACCACTGACTGACTGACTATTCACAGTTCACTTTGAGCTAAGTAGCCTGTACAGCAGCTCCAGTATATGAATGTGATGAAGAACCATCATTATCTTCAATTGTCAACGGATTGAAGTGCAGCCTCCAGTTTCTCTGTAATCTAGGGAAAAACAAGAGATGATATTTCAATGAACAAGGGATAAAAAAAAAAGTTTGTTGCTGTTGTTGCCAAAAACTGTCACCTCTGGATTCCTACATACTGCACATTATGCAGAGCTTTTCAAGACAGAATCACGTGGTGTAGTTACTTTTTCATTTTGGAGCTTACCTACGCAGAATAGCACATGGTTAAGGATTGATAAGAATTTGGGTAAACTTAAATAAGCTTAGGTAAGTATCAAAATGAGAAACTAACTTCACCTACTGTTACAATCCGAGCTAGGCCTAACCCATGACGTCAAAACCAGCCGCCATACAGCATAGTTCCCACTTCCCCCAGAGCTCCATAAAGTTACGGTGAGGAGTGTGACCTCCCCATGGCAAGGCAATGGTTATATTATAATTCAATGCTTACAGGAGTTGACGGTATGTTTTCAAGAACCTCCTGTATCGTTCCTGCTGCATGCACAAAAAATCGAGAAGAGCCCTGGTCGACTATGGACAACATTATCATATAACATCACATCCAATAGGACTATTCACAGAACTGTTCCCAGCATTGGACGAGATGTTGTTCTACAATTTTGTGTGAAGGTTTCCTCTCTTTAATCATGTCAATGTACGTCTGGAACAATTTCAGCGTTTCCACTAGCGGAACTAAATTCTTCGATGATGCGATTCAGGTTTATTCATCGACCATACAGCTGATAATGGTGGGTGCGCCCATATCACTAGAGGAAATTAGCTTCCTAGATCAACAAAACTGCCTGCTAACCACCTTAAAAAATGCCGAACTCTTTCGTCATAGCTACAACATCATGCAACTGAGTAAACAGAAAAATTCCAAAGTGCGACTGGCACTATTGTTACCCCACTCACACTACTGTTATCATACAACTGAGGCAAATGCATAGTGAACATCAAGCCTAATGTTCTTAGAGTGGAGTAAACATAATTTACCGATATTATCACCTTCACAATGAGGAATGAACATGGGTTCTGCTTTTTGATCTCAAAATCACATTCAGCACCCTAAACCATGATGTATCCCAATTTCTCCATAATCTGAGCTGTTTGGCGGGAATAAGCTAAAGAAAACAAAAACGCATGACGCCATCTGGTATGTATCTCCCTCTTACTAGGTTCCCAATGCGGGAGCGAGAGGGCAATACATACCAGATGACGTCCCACGCTTTTCCTTAATCTTTTTCACCCATTTTCGTCATATCATACAGCACCTTTTTTGGAAAGCTCTCCATTGGACCTAAAATTTAAAAGAACGGGGGGAAAAAAATGCACGCCCACGCCTCACTCTCAACTTCTCTGTTGCCTATCAATAGTGATATACCTATATGGTCCTGAAAAGTTTTGAATTTCACCCAACATAATAACATGCAAGTTTCAGGAACCAAACAAAACAAAGAAATGTACTTAAAATACGTGCAAACTAGACCACTTACTTTTCTATAAAATTCTACTTGTTGCTGTAAAAAACTCCTCAGGGATTTTGCTACTTCAACAGAATTATCACTGTAGAAATGATTTATTTCTGCCAGAAGTGCATAGGAGACAATATCTGTACGTCTTGTTACAGCTTCCAGCTGAGCTGGAGTCATTTTTTGTTCAAATGCAAGCTTTTCACATTCTTTCTTTTTCATCTGAGTTTTCTGCGGAAAAATGAACATGATGTGAACACATCCGTGCACAACTTACTTCAGTGTTACAGAGGTCGAGGGGTTGAGGCCTCATATGTCAATAATTAGAGCATTGAAAGACTGACTAAAGGAATGAAATCAGGTAAAAAAGGTATTCAACTTTCAGTATCCTCTCTCTCAGAAAGGTAAAATTACCTATGTGTTGGGTTAACAGCACAAAAAGCTAACCACAGATAGGGTGCTCTGATGACAAGGAGTAGGTGAAAAGAATAATCTAACCTTGTGGTGGTTCAGCACGTCCGGCATTGACGAAATCATGCCTCTGTATATTTGTAACATATCTCCAAGAGGTTCCCAGTCCAATTTGGGCTGTTCTTCGTGCATCCTTCCAATTTCATTGTAGGCATCACCAATTGTCCTAAGAGCATTGGTAAGGCTTTCACTTGTGGTACCTAAAATATGAAAATAATAATAATTTTTAAACAAATTAGTTTAATGCTGGATTTAGAAAACAATTACTATATTTACGGCAACGGACTGTACGTTCCCATCAAATGCCATACAAAAAATAACATGAACAATGAACTAAAATAAATTAAGAAGAAGAAGCCAACAGAACTATTCAAGTAAAATGAAATGATGAATTGAGTTATGGGTATGAAAAAGATGAATGGAGGGGGAGGGGGTAGATCCCTGAAGAACTCGAACAGATCGCTCTTAAACCATGCAAAAGTCTTGCTCCTAAGACCCTGAGAGACGCAATAAAATGCCTTGCAGCAGAGATGGGGCATAGTTTTACTCGGACTTTGATGTTCATTTATTCCTGCAATATTTACTCATCAGGTTCATTATTCTGTATTATTGCTCAGCAAAACACTTTTATAACACCCCCTCAATTTTTTTTTCTTTAACGATTCAAGGTGTAGATTCCAAAAACGCTGCAAAGCCCTTGTCACATGGGTTTATTATCCTTAAGGACTTACCTACAGAAATGTTGGCTGTTCATTTATTGTTTCTTTAATATGGAATAATTTAAACAGCTATTTTTTATGGTTCCCACCATTTTGGCCCCAAATACTTCGACATCGGCTCCTAATGAATAATCTTTGAACACTGACAGTGCCATATAATTGTCTTGATTCACCTGCTGATACTACTTCTAGTGTTATACAAATTTATGGTATTTTCAGAGAACTTCCCAGGTTTTTGACTCATAAAAAATGAATTTTGCGAGCTGAACCTTCGTCACAACCACAATTCTTCACTCTCTGGTAAAAATCAACTTCAAATTCGGTCTTCTCACCCTAAGAAACATGAAAAATGATACCTCACAAGCTGCCTTGCAGCAGAGATGGGGCATAGTTTCACTCGGACTTTGATGTTAATTTATTCCTGCAATATTTCACTTATCAGGTTTATTATTCTGTGAATAACACACCTATGTATTTGCTCAGCAAAACATTTTATAACACCCCCTCAATTTTTTTTCTTCAACGATTCAAGGTGTGTAGATTCCAAAAACGCTGTGAAGCCCTTGTCACATGGGTTTATTATCCTAAAGGACTTACCTACAGAAATGTTGGCTGTTCATTTATTGTTTCTTTAATATGGAATAATTTAAATAGCTATTTTTGATGGTTCCCACCATTTTGGCCCCCAAATACAAGACATCGGCTCCTGATGAATTATCTTTGAACACTGACAGTGCCACTTAATTGTCTTGATTCACCTGCTGATACTACTTGTAGTGTTATACAAATTTATAGTATTTTCAGAGAACTTCCCAGGTTTTTTACTCATAAAAAATGAATTTCGCGAGCTGAACCGTCGTCACAACCACAATTCTTCACTCTCTGGTAAAAATCAACTTCAAATTCGGTCTTCTCACCCTAAGAAACATGAAAAACGATACCTCACAAGCTCATGTTCACTAAAACCTTGAAAAACCCTATTTTTACGCTCATTTTTGCCCCCATAACAGTCCTGGATGTATTCCGATCTGGCTGCCGAGGTTCGGAGCACAAGTAGGGCCCAAATGTTTTCCAAAATGCGGACACTGTGTGCGGAAGAACAACGATTTTAGACCAAAATGTAAGGTAGGTTATGGCTAAAACTTCTTCTTTAGAACCTCGATTTTCCACTCTTTCGTCAAAATTGACTTCATATTCGGTCTGCTTGTCCTAAAAAACATGGAAAACGGTGCCTCAAAAGCTCACGTTACTAAAACACCAAAAACCCCGTTTTTCTCCCATAAGACCCCTGGGTATATTCAGATCGGGCTGCAAAGTTTAGGGACACAACTAGGGCCCAAATGGAGCCTGTGTGCGAAAGAACGAATTTAGACCGAAAATAAAGTAGATGCGGGTGATACGGTGGATGGGCCAGGGGTGTTATGAGTGAAAATGGGTATAAAAATAGGTACCTAAGGGCGTTATGGATGGAAAAATGGGTGGAAACATAGGTTTTTTTTGTGTTTTAATAACAAGAGCTGGTGAGGTATCATTTTCCATGTTTTTTGGGGCGAAAAGACAGAATATGAAGTAGATTTTGATCAAAGAGTAGGAAATGGAGGTTCTACTGATGAGTTTTAGCCTTAAATTTACGTTAAATGTTTGTATAAAATCGTCTTTCTTCCGTACATAGTTTGGGGTCCCCATTTGGGAACAAATTTGGGTCCTAGCTGTGCTTCGAAGCTCGGCAGTCCGACCGGAATACACCCAGGGGTGTTAAGGGTTAAAAATGGGGTGTTTTCGAGGTTTTAGTGAACATGAGCTTGAGATGTATCTTTTCCATGTTTTTTAGGGCGTGAAGACCGAATGCGAAGTCGATTTTGGCCAAAGAGTGAGGAATTGAGGTTGTAATGAAGGTTCAGCTGCCAAAGTTCATTTTTTATGAATTAAAAACCTGGGAAATTGGCTTGAATCACCATAAATTTGTGTAGTAACACCAGAGGTACATGCAGTACAACAGCTATTTCAATTATTGCACATGAAAGAGAAACAATAAATAAACAGCCCACATTCTGTAGTCTAGTAGAATAACAAACCCAAGTGATAAGGACTTGGCAGCACTTTTTTATTACCACAATTGATTTTTACTAAGTACCTATATGCATCTCAAAATCTTTCATCGTGTCAACAGCAAAGGCTAATAATTATTGTTCGAATCACCACCTACATACAACATACAATGTCAAGGAACATCGATGTGCAGGAACATCGATGTGCAGGAACATCGATGTGCAGGAACATCGATAGTTTGTTATCGTTATCATGTTATCAACCATGGGCGACTCTCGTACATGGTACATTTTTGTTTGGTCGTTAGCCCTAACTGTTGTCCTGTCGATTCCCTTACTATACTAGTGTGTGGGGTAATTATAAGGCAGAGGGAGATTTTGGGGGTCTAATAATTATATGCAAACAAGTTCTTCTTATGAATATGTTTCTTTTAAAATAATTTTTTATGTGTATATTATATCCATCAACTGAATTTTTCCTTCTGTTTGTGTAGTAGGTAGGTAGTGAAAAACAAAAATGAAAAATAGCTCTGAATTGTCAATTACCAACCTAATGACAAGAGCAGAATCATTGGCATTATCCTTCAAGTGGTTTTTAGAACAGCGTTAAGGTCCCTAGGATTCAAATTATAGCAAAACATGGTGCCGGCGTTTAAAGATACTCGTATGTCCAGCGAAATGGCCAACATAGTGTCACAATGAATGAGGTGAGGCAGTTTGATTAATTCAATCTGAACCTTGTCTATTTTTTCATGGCATGCATTGATCCATAACATATATCATCCTACCCAGATTCCCAATTTTTCTCATTTTTACAACGTAATTCAATCACAGTGAACCCCGAAGTGGTTGCCCCTTGCTGAGCTTTGCAAAGTGTACCTATCCAACAAAACACCCATTTGGCATTTCCCTCTCAATTTTCTCAAGTTTGCTGACAAGAGAACAGCATCAAGTTATTGAGTGTCTTACACATGTGGAGTCATGCTCTTTATAATTGCTACATTGCTACACTGAATGAATTTAATAACTAAATTTGAATTCACTTGCAAGGTTGTACAACAGAAGTTCAGCTGCAAGATTATAACGATGCAAAGAATGCATTAAAGTTACACCAGAAATGAGCAGTTTTCGTGAAGCAAACAGCGCACCAACGTCAAACTTTTTGACAGCTATTATGAAAATATAGGGACACTGTCCATATAGGTAAATTTTGGCCACCTCCACCAATTTTCAATACTCCTATACCTATTACTGAAGGTGAAATATATTACATTTTTGGTGATTCCAGCTGAAATAGAGCGTTTTATAGCACAGGGATTCCTAGATTTGCGTTAAACTGACGTATGTTTGCTCTTCCATATACTACATAGTTATGGAGCATATTGTTCCATTAATAAAAAAGTTCATCTGTTCAATATTCAGGCATTTTTTCTCGATCAACAAGCATGTAAATAGTTACTGCACATTACAGTATAACAACAATCGCTTCTATTAGAAAAAATAGAACAAATCGGAAGAAAAAATGAACAGCTCATTGAAATTATAAACTAAAATGTTCAGTGTAATTCACTATTTACCCTATGATTGAACCTTGACGAGAAATGGAAATGGGCAAAAATTCATGGACATTCTTGGAACGGCCGATATGTGGGATCACAGTTTGTGGAGCCAGGAACAAAATGAGTAAAAAAGATAAATATGAACTCGAACATCTTTTGTCTACCTCTATATCTTCCTATGCCTCAACAATTAGCAAATTCCAAATCATATAATTCAATTCAAACATGAAACATCCAAGATTTGAATTCGCCCCAGCAGCTCCGAACTTGAACAAAGCAGGAAATGCAGAATATAGAAAAAAATGTTGAGTTGATGCACCGTACAACAGTCGCGGGGGAGATAAGTGTTCCACTTCTTGATGAAAATGTTGGCTAAAAATTGAATTTTTTAAAATTAAATATTAAAAATACATACCAGCACCATCATTATGCATTGCATTTCCAAATGCATAAAAAGCCTGGCCAACCTTTTGATATTCTTTCTTATAAGGCCCCATATGCTTTTTGGTTTGATCAAATGATGTGTCCAACAAGAACTTCACAGCACCATCCACATTGTGAACAAACCTAGAGCAGGTACTTACTTCTTGGTCTCTGAAAAGGAGTAATAAAATTCCATAAAAGCGTATTCACATTTATCTGAAAAATATAATACATTATATTATATATATATATATATATATATATATATATATATATATATATATATATATATATATATATATATATATATATAATCCAATCTACCACTACATGGTACTTCGCTTTAATGATTTTGTTGAAAATTCGTGGAAATTCATTGACTACATTTGTATACCTACAATTTTCTTCATATTATTTCTCTCGTTAGACAAACTCATAGGATATGAGAAACTATTGAGAGAAGGAAGAGAACATTGAAGGAAATAATGAAAAAATATGGGTAAAAATAGAACGATAAATGGCTAAATAATTACAACAAATATTACAGCTTACAATGTACATGGATTGATCACTCTTTCTGGAGCCTCAATTGTGTGAAAATTCATGTCACCAATAAACTCGTCTTTCTCAGCTTTCCTCTTGCCATTTTTCCACATCTTATCATCAGTACAAGTCATGAAGTGTTGCCAAACAGGTGACCTAGGAAAGAGTTGGAATACTGTATTGGCAAAATGTACTGTAAATAGCGTTTCTGACCTTCTTTCAGCCACGTTTTGTCCATTTTAACTCCATGCAATTGGAAACCTGAGCAAAACTAGGAGGTCACATTGTGATCCAACCAAGATGATGAAAGTTACCACTGACCTGCACGAAGGAGCAATAAGTTTGAATAACAGGAAATACGACTGAACTCATTTAGGTAACAGTATAATTACTGCTGCAACAGAATTATCCTCACCACATACCTGGATAAAACTGGATGGCGGATCAGGCAATCAACAAAAGCTTGAAGTTGATTCTTTCTATGCTCTATGAATTGTTCTTCATACCTCCCTGCAACAATTTTAAAAAAATAATTATTATTATAATTGCCAATACAACATAACTATTTTCAGATTCTAACATAAACTACTGCTGCATAGTTTTATAGAGAATAGCGTCAACATATATGTGTATTGATCGCTGTATGGTTCAACTGCTATGACCATGATATTGTAAATCAAGCATACTATTAGAGACTTGGGTTGCAATTTGAAGTTGGGACACTGCTTACTTGCAGTATTTAGTGTAACAATGAAACGAGTGACTCTGAAATGAGCTGTGAGGAGGCACAATACGAAAGATCAATGGGGCCTCACAGTGTCTTGATCCCAGGCTATAGTTACAATGCTTAGCAGTAGCATCTTTTAAATGCGTTGTCTTGTAGTTCAAGTCTCAGAGTCTGTTCTTATGAGCACAGAATTGAATTTTTCCGAATCCTGGATTCGCTCCGGCATATGGTTTGTAGTAGTGCATCCAGATAAACAAGAAAGGATCTCCAACCACCAGGACAGTGTTATCAAAAGACACATAGTTCAGACCCTTATTCCGGAATCTGTACATTATCACACTTCCTGTTTAGTTTGCGAACTCGAATTAGGGGAACGGTCAATTATCATGAATTGCGTTTGCATTTTTTCTCAATAGTTTATGATGTGAGACAGATGCTAATAGGGCTGAATCGGTTAAATATACCTCCTTCTTTTTTTAAAGACTTTCAAACTTCGAGATTTCAAAAATGATGCAGGGAATGGGCCTCTTGCTGCCTCTGATGTTGTGCGGATATGGGTTCTGACTGGCTGGCTGGTGACAGCAGATGGGAAATTGTTTTCTCGCCACAACCACATTTACCAGAGTAAGGTTACTTACAAGTAAGGTTTTATTCATGTTTTTGAGGGTTCATTTTTGTTCCTTCATCATTATTTGACGTGAAATGGATTCGATGGATCCCTTCATGAACGGATTCGACTGGAAATTCATCGGATCTCAGTGTTTTAAGTGGCCTGTCTGCGTGTTATGGCCATGTGAAGTAAGCAAGCAGCTTCTTCAAATCCCCTTTTTCGTTTACATATTTTTTCTTAGAAAATAAAAATAACATCTTTATCTCAGAAACTATAGGTCGTGCACAAGAATAATGCCCTCCGACCCTGCACTCTATAGGAGGATGGGAGAAGCTGAGGGCTCGGCAGCCTGAGTGGGATGCAATGTTGGGACTTTTACTCTGTTATGTTGAAAGCTCATTCCGTTCCCGTATCGTGTTTTCCTTGTTTGCATCTTGCTTTTCGTTTCACCATCCTACCTATATCGTCGTATTAACCCTTCTTATTTTAACTGTGAGTATCATCACAATCCCCGTCATCCTATTTTTGAACTGAGTATCATCACAATCCCCCGTACCCCTCAGTTTCCGTGTGTCGCCTACACAGATCTCGCGATGGAACGTCAACATTCATCGTCAGTAAGAAACCGGAAACCTGCTATCGCAAGAGGCAGGGCTCTAAAGAGTCAGGCACGGGAAATTGTGTACAATGTGTGCCAGTATTTTACGAGGAAGAAGAAAGGATGACGCGAAATACAACGTTCGCGATGTGACTAGTGCAGCGACGGGCGTCTCTGCGAGAACGGTCAGCAACATTATGAAGGAAGCTGTAAACCAAACAACATCAGATCGGGCGAGACCTTTGTTTGTTACACCAAGTCCACACCGCACAAGAAGGTCATCGATGCTGATGAATTCACCGATGCTGCTGTACGAAACAAGATACGTGAATTCTACATTGTTTGGAAAGAGTGCCCTTCATTGAAAACACTGTGCGGAATTGGCGAGTGACGGAGCTCTCGAGTGTGGTAGAAGTTACCTTCGGAAACGACTGGTTAGTAGCGATTTCAGGTGGAAGAAATGTCAGTCCAACCGAAAAAATTGAGGACGACTACCGTCAAAAAGATCACTTAGTCGAATCGGAGACCGATAGTTTCATCGTTAATGTTGTGGGGGGCTTCTGATACTGATAGCAGTTCCGATGAGGATTCGGATTTTTCTGATTAGAAGTTTTACGTACCACACTTAAATTACGTAAGTACTAAATAAATGAATAATAATATGTACTAAATAAATAAATAATAAAATAAAATTTGTTTCCAATCTTTCCTTTTATACCTACCTACCTTCAAAAAAATTTCCTTATTTACCTCATTGTACCTTTTCAAAAGAGTACTCCTAATTTTCAAGAAAACATTTCATAGAAAAATCCTATTACACACGAGTTTGTCTGTCAGCTCAAAGGAGTCACGCTCAGGGTTCCGATTTTACAAAAATCGGGAAAATGCTACGTTCATTCACTACGGCTTTTATGACAGTATCATTTATTATAACGAAAAAAGGTAAGTTTTTATGATGGTTCACACTCAGCTAGAAAAAGGATTACAGGGGGAAAGTGCTGCCACTGGACAGGGGAAAAACAAAAAAACGGGGAATTCCGTGTTGAAAATGATTTCCACATTCTCCGCCAGAGTGCAGGGTCGGAGGGCATTATTCGAGTGCACGGACTATAGAACCTGTAAATTTTTCAGATGGCTTTGTTGTAGGCGATATAAATATTGACACATCTGACCTTGTCCTGGTTTCTACTACTGCACACACATAATACTGCACTTGTGTCTGGTTCTTCTTCTTCCCTCGACCATATGCTTATTCCTCCTAGCACAAGTCTTGTGTTTCCCGGAATAACTGAATGTAGCATTACTGATCACTTCGCCACAGTTCTGGGATTAGAACTTAGTGGACCCACCGTAGTAGCTGATGATGAAAACGGTGTCAAGGTGGTAAAGTCACTCAACTAATGAACTTTGGGGCTTAATTTGGAAAAACTTGATTGGACTAACGAGCAGCAGCAGTCTGATGATGTGAATTTCGTGTTTGAAACCGTGAACAATAAATTGCAATGTTCGACAGAGGCTTCCAACCAAATATGAATACTCTGCCATAAAACAAAGCCGAAGTTTACAAATGGGATTGTAAACTCTTGAGAAAATGGGTTAAAATTAGAGCTTGACTTTGTAAACGACCGTATGAAAAATACTTCAAAAGATATAGGAATTCCCTTAAAACGAATATTAGGAAAGCAAAAGATAAACATTTAAGGCTAATGTCCAGTGGCCAGTAGTGTGATTCTCCGATAAGAGATGGCAGTGCAATCGCCCAATTTCATTTAACGTTTTTCTCGGCAACCGTTCAACAATTTTTAAATGTGAAAAATGGTTTATTCCCAGAGAATGAATACAAAAGAGACCAACAAAAAAAGTTTGAAAAATCTTTCAAAAAATTGTTTTTTTCACATTTAAATGTTAATAGTTGTAAGTAAATACCTTTTTTGTACAAAGAGGTACAGCCCGGATCTGGGAACTCATTACCTAATCATGCATTATTGAAAAAACCGCCTATGTAAAAAAATAGCATCGGTAGGTGGATGAAAAGATCAACTTTTGTGAATAGTTGAAAATCTACATTTGAAGGGGAGAACGGAGGCGAATGACCTTTCCCTGCTGCCTACCCGTGCCGCAGCTAGGGGGTGTTCCGCTTTCAAGATTGGAAGGCACCACAAAACATTTTTGTAAATATGTGCGGTGTCCATGGGTGATGAAGGTGTGTTTTTGAAGTCTTCGGAAAATTTCTTTGAGGAGAGACCTTTTTCCTATGATTTTCCATGCTGACATCAGAATCCGTTGGAAATGCATCAGCGAACTGGATCACAGAATTTTGATTTTTTTTCTCGTTTAGATTTTTTAAATAAATAAGTTCTTCCGCATGATAAGTAGAGTAATTTTCCGATAAAAATTTCTTTGTTGCTCAGAAAAATCCGTCTGCTCAAGAGTAATTACGAGTTCGCTGGCAGGCCAGCTGTTTGGACAGGTGCTCAAATTTACAATGAAGTGGTCCAAAAAGACAAAATCCATGTTCAACCCTTTGGGCATGTGGTGTGTCTTTGGACAAGTCAAAAAATACGATTTTTCGGTAAAAGGAATAATGAATATTGTTTAATTTTGTGTTTTGAACGAAACGGCTCACTTCCCCCAAATGTCTCTGAAAATTCCCTCCTAGAGCCATGCTGCATGAGGCATCTGCTCGACTTCTGACATGAGTATTACAGTACACTGCACTCTCAATTTGGGATTTTTCTGTCTTTGAATTGTGGAGGGAAGGGAAGCAATCATGAAAAAAATATTACTAACTTGTGTTACATGAGTATATTTTTCTCAAATTTTATTGAAGGTCAGGTCTCCCTGAGTGGCATCGATCTGCACTTCCGGGGATCCACTATCTCGGGTAGAATGGCCGCATCAAAAAAGCGGCTAAGTTTTGGGAACACATTTGTGGCCCAAAACTCTTTTGTCTCTTTTGATGCGCTCAACATAGAGAAATGAAGGTGCCCAAACAACAAAGTCGCAATACTCGCGGTTGACAATTTCAAGCTGGCCCTGTATTTTGTAGAAAAAGTCATGGTTCGGCTTGAGTTGTTTTTTTTTTTTTTTTGGCTGAGGCAAAACCTTTTTATCTTTGTAGCTTCCTCTAGGGTCAACAACTCAGCTGACTTTGGGCATTTCACTTCAAGGAGTCCGTCGTGGTCAGGGGGATGACCTACACAATTCTGAAAATTGCAGCAACATCGGATAAAAATTGAGCAAGTTATGTCTGTAACAAGGGAAACCCCGACATATACACAATCAAATTTGTTCGGGGGGGTAGAATTGTATCCGAGACTGCAAGGCTCTAAACCCTGTGCACCTTTGGGTGGTAAAAATGTTAGTACCTAGGTATTCCAAAATCAAAATTTTTTTCCTCTCGCATTCTTGCAAATAAGAAATTTCAATTTATAAAAAATCAAATATTGCACAATATATATATGGTTGATGGTATGAAGGGTCGGTCAGACCTGGAATGGAGAAGATTAGTGCTGGCGTTATCAAAAATGTATACATCATTCAACAGGACCCCTTCTGCACATGTGCAATGTGAATATAAAAACTTCATTTTTTCCTCAAGAAATTTAAAATTGCTAATGTTCAAGCGAGGAAATAAAGCTGGACCAGGAAACTTGTTTTTTTCCATTTTCACTTTTTTCAAAATGGGCTACACGAACGTATTTATTTCATTTTTGAATGGAAGTATTAGTTCATAACAATATTCAACAATTCTAAGAATTTTGAGACCAACCACACTCTCCTGTGATGAATAGTTCTTATTCTATTATTTTTCAATTCCAGCACTTTTTACGTCACAGTGGGGGGTCCCATCCAGGCGAGAGAGGTGAAATGACGTAGGAAGTGCTGGAATCTTTGAAAAATCATAGAAAAACAACTATTAATCCTAGGAGAGTGCGGTTAGTCTCAAAATGTTTAGAATGTAACCTATTTCATTTAAAAATAATATAAACGGCTTTTTTCACCCCAGCGCATACCCCATTTTTTTACTGTGATCATTAAATGACCAGCAAAAATCACTCAAACACTTGAGGTTACACTTTTGGATTGTCATGATTTTTAAAATTTAATTTCTTCATTTCCATTTTCAATTACACAAATACATGTTTATGAAAAGAAAACCGAATAATAAAGAAGCAAATCCGTTCTTCTAGATCCACGAGTATTATGCATGTAGGATTACCAACACACAGGAAAATTCTCCCCAATACGGGGATAGTGAGTACGGTTCCTAATGTAGACGGTATAATCACAGCAGCTTTTTGCTCTAAATGACTGTACTGATTGAAATTCTCTGCACAGAATGAAATTCGTTCCATCTGAAATATTCTTGTGATTATTGAACGCATATTTTTTTCTACAAGAGCAAACCAGCATTCATCATTCTACCATACTGCCCCTGTGATACGAGTTGGGTATGGTTTTAAGTTGGAATTGCCATTAGACAAGCCTCATTGATCTTCAATATAAATTCCGAATAGCCCATAACAACAGAACTGTCTTCGAAAGCAAGCAATGAACTTTTATACTGATCCCAATCCGCTTTTGCTGTATTCCATTTACGAGAAGGAGTGATGGCAACAAGATGGGAAAGTGATCAGACCCCACGGGATCGCTTTCAACCTTCCATTCAAAAGTTGGAGGAGCAGAAAGTAACGCCTAGAGTTGACCGATTTATGGAGTTGGGCAATCTAACAAGAGTTTGTTGACAGTCACTCAAGAAAGTCAAACCAGCGTCTTCAAGTCAGTCCATCAATCTGGTACCCTTGGGATTTGTAAAAGAGGAACCTAAGCATACAACAAGTTAAAATCACCTCCTATGGTGATTCTAGGATTAGGAATTGAATTGAAGAGACTAAGCCATGGCGTATCTGTAAAATTATTGGTTTCATGATTGTATATGGATACTACGTGCAATAACGATCAATAGGCCGTGGACGAGAATATTGCCCTCCGACCCTGCACTCTATAGGAGGATGGGAGAAGCTGAGGGCTCGGCAGCCTGAGTGGGATGCAATGTTGGAACTTTTACTCTGTTATGTTGGCAGCCATGCTGCCATTCCAAGCCAGCTCATTCCGTTCCCGTATCGTGTTTTACTCGCTTGAATCTTGCTTTTCGTTTCACCATTCTACCTATATTGTCGTATTAACCCTTCTTATTTTAACTGTGACTATCATCACAATCTCCGTCACCCTATTTTTGAACTGTGAGTATCATCACAATCCCCCGTACCTGTCAGTTTCCGTGTGTCGCCTACACAAATCTCGCGATGGAAGATCAACATTCATCTTCAGCAAGAAACCGGAAACCTGCTATCGCAAGAGGCAGGGCTCTAAGGAGTCAGGCACGAGAAATTGTGTACAATGTGTGCCAGTATTTTACGAGGAAGAAGAAAGAGGATGACGCGAAATACACCGTTGGCGATGTGACTAGTGCAGCGACGGGCGTCTCGGCGAGAACAGTCGGCAACATTATGAAGGAAGCTGGAAACCAAACAACTTCAGATCGGGCGAGACCTTTGTTTGCTACGCCAACCAAGTCCAGATCTGGAGACTTCCATTCTTCGATGAACTTCGACAATTTTTCTAAGTGGCTCACGCTTAAGTTCCTCCCGAATTTACCTGCGGATTCGGTCGGTCGTGGTGATGGACAACGCTAAATACCATTGTGTGCAGACCAACGAAAGACCTAACAGTTGGACTGTGAAGGCAGATGTAATTTCGTGGTTGACGAGTAATAATGTGCAGTTCGACGAAAAATTAGTTAGTCGAATTGGAGATCGATAGTTTCATCATTAATGTTGGGGGGGCTTCTGATACTGATAGGAGTTCCGATGAGGATTCGGATTTTTCTGATTAGAAGTTTTACGTACCACAGTTAAATTACGTAAGTACAAAATAAATGAATAATAATATGTACTAAATAAATAAATAATAGAATAACATTTGTTTCCAATCTTTCCTTTTATACCTACCTACCTTCAAAAATTTTTCCTTATTTATCTCATTGTACCTTTTCAAAAAAGTACTCCTAATTTTCAAGAAAACATTTCATAGAAAAATCCTATTACACATGAGTTTGTCTGTAAGCTCAAAGGAGTCACGCTCAGGGGTCCGATTTTACAAAAATTGGGAAAATGCTACGTTCATTAACTGTGGTACCTACCACGTATGGCTTTTATGACAGTATCATTTTTTTATAACGAAAAAAGTTAAGTTTTTATGACGGTCCACTCCACTGGAAAAGTGGGTCCACTCAGCTGGAAAAAGGATTACAGGGGGAAAGTGCTACCACTGGACAGGGGAAAATCAAAAAAACGGGGAATTCCGTGTTGAAAATGATTTCCACGTTCACCGTTAGATGGCAGGGTCAGAGGGCAATATTCTAGCGCACGGCCTATAGAAGTGTAATATTTGCGCACACTCATTGAAGATTGCCTATTTTAAGTCAGACGTGGTTATACCCTCATAATGAAGTTGTCCATTAATTAAAAAAGCGATCCCTCTCCACCTGTCAGCTTTATCATCCCGAATAGTAAAGAAATCGCTTATATTGATTGCCTTGCTAGTGGACATTTCACTTATTAACACTAAGTAAATCTATTTTTTGTTATGCCAGATGTTTTTCTAGTTCATGCTTCTTATGATTTATTGACCTCACATTTCATAGCATGAGCCTTATATAACAATTTGTTGTTTACACATTCAAAATAGTATCTTAATAATACTTAGAATAATCTTAAGTAAATTAAGAATGTTGATAGAAACTGAGTGACGATTATTTTGATACGTATTATTATTATTTATTGTAGAATAGTTAAATATTTTTATTATTTTAATTTTATTTTATTAGTTTGGTAACGTAATTAACCTATTTTCTATCTTGTTGATTCTGAAAATAAAAAAATCTGTTCTAGAACATTACTGGGTACCTATTGTGGCTTGAGGCAGGATTTTCCGTTGACCTCTTAGATAGTTCTTGATCTGGATCCCTGGTTGTTGACTTCTTCTGAACTTTTTCTCCTGGATTCCTCTTCTGAAGAATATCCCAGATGACTACCATTAACATTTGCTGTTTGCTGATGATCTCAAGGTCTTTGCTGCGGTGAGATCGATGGAGGACTGCAAGCAGCTTCTGCCATCCCTGTCGACTGCTGATGAATGGTGTATGAGGAATGAGTTGTCCCTGAATATTGGCAAATATTCAGCTGTATCGTTATCCCGCTCACCCTCGCCAATCGCCAATAACTATTCCATTGCGGGGCAAGTATTGAAGCGAAACACGGTTGTTAGGGACCTGGGTGTCCTGTTTGACAGCCACCTCTGCTTCTCCGACCATATTGATGACACCTGCTCAAGGGCCATAGAGACACTTGGATTTATCAAGAGAAACACCAGGGAGTTTAATGATCTGTCGGCCTTGTCAATGCTGTACACTGCCTTGGTTCGCCCTATTCTGGAGTATGCATCTATAGTATGGTCTCCATTCTACCTCAATGCGGTGGAATCGATTAAAAGGGTTCAGCTTCGTTTCCTGAGATACTTCTCATACAAGCTGGGAAACAGATGGGACGATTTCGACGCCTCGGGGATGTTGAGTTTGACGGGCCTGGAGACTCTCAGGGGGCCGATATAATGTTTGTCCACCGCTTGGTTGACGGCAAGGTGGATTGTCCAGAGAACTATTAAGTTTTCACGTTCCGCCGTATGCGACAAGTTTTACGCAGACTTTCTTCCTCCGCACAGTTCCCACCAACTATCTGCTCGGTGGGTCCCTGATCAGAAGCCAGCGGGAATTCAACTGTCTCGCAAGTTTATCAGAAGTGGACCTACTCTGTTTAAGTGAAAATGCTTTCAAGAGACAGGCCAAATTATTATTATTTTGAACACAAATTTTCTTTTCTTTTATAAAATAGGTGTATCTATTATTCAGAACAACGTGATTTTAGTTGATGGTTATTAATACTTTGTAAATTGGGCAATTTTTGTCTGTATAATAATAATAACAAATAATAAATAAATACCCCCTGGGTCAATGGCCCTATCAGGTGGAATAAACCGGTTCCCGTAAGATCACTGAAGTTAATATACCTTGAGAGTGGCAGTACTTGGATGGGTGACTGCCGTGACACGTCCAAGTATGACCCATGTAGTTGTTAGGCGAACCTCTCTCCACTCAAGGGGGTGAGGCAATGAGTAGCTAGGTAAACAGCGAAATGATCAGGGCGAGTTCTGATCCTCTCATTGGAGGTCAGCTATCACGTCCGCAACACTAGCAGGGCAGTCAGACGAAAATCTCCAGCCTGGAATGGCTGTTTACTTAATTACTTAGTTCTGGGTCAATGTTGCTATTTATCCAGGATTTACATTTGCCAATTACTGATACTATCAGTTTAGCAAAATTACCCTGTACAATAGGAGACATTGAGAGTAGATTGATACTTACTCTGTACTCCCTCCCTAAGAAATTATGCCAATCATTTCTGCCCACAAAATGATTTCAATAAAGTATACAGAAAGAACTGTCCTGGCAACACTGAATTCTAGGTTTAGAGGAATGAGAATGTCAAACCATACCTGTCATTTGCTTATCAGGAAGGGGTGGTACTGGTATCAAAGTATATTTTTCTTTCAAACGTTCATGGAGCCAGTCGAAATGTTTATAACGCCGATAAACTTGTATATTATTGAACTGCAAACAGAAAAGGTTAGAGGCTTATCAGGAAGGGGTGGTACTGGTATCAAAGTATATTTTTCTTTTAAACGTTCATGAAGCCAGTCAAAATATCTATAACGCCAATAAACTTGAATACTACTGAATTGCAAACAGAAAATACTAGACACAAAAACATGAAAACAGTGATATTATCCACAAGTGAACGTTTAAAAGATGTCTTTGGTTGCTACCTATCAGTATATGCAGATTCTCAACAACAGACCTATAGCTGATCATGTGAAAGGGCTCAAAGGTCAGTGAGCATGTGACACATGCAAGATGTCATGATGCCCCAGGTTTTACTTTGCCCTGAAGGGGTGGCCTGGTATTGAGGGTTCTTGCTAATGTTGAACCATTTCAATGGAAACTGTATGTGGCTCAATTTCAGCAAACTTTTTTGAGTTTTAAATTAGTACTCTTCTTGGAAGTTAGGCTTTAAAATGAGAAGCAACCCGACTGATGGAAGAGGGGGAATGGTGGACAATTTGCAGCCTACAGAAAAATAACCAGATGTTTGCACAACACCGACCAGAAAGCTTTATTCTTATAGCCAGTGTGCTTTTGTCTACAACTTGTTACTCATCCTTTACCATCATCGATGCATCCTTCAGAACAAGTTATCCAGTTTACAGAACCGCTTCTGTAAGCATTGCGACCAACGCCTCCAAAGTTTCTGCAGAGTGCCATCACTCACACAGTACAAACAAAAGCAATGTGAGTATACTTTATAAGGTGATAGATTCCCAAAGCCACTGTGTTCGTCTGACATTAGAATATTGTGGTTCTAATACCTTATTTCGCCCTGTACCTCCTCACAGGTTTTCGAAAACAGGAACAATCAGACATTTTGGGAGTTTCAGAATCTGAAGATATGCTTCTGCGATCAATGCCAAGAACTTCTTGGACCCTCCTCCATCATCCCCCTCCCCCTTCATTGATCACCCTGCAGCACCGCCAGTCAGCAAGCCTGTCATAAGAGGACAGCTGAAGTGGACTTCCTGGCAGAGCTTATGTGCACCTCATGGCTGCGTTTCACCCAAAAGGTCGGATCTTTCCTTAATATTCATCATCATTCACGATTCATATCTTTGCATTCACCGTTTGTGCTGTTTGCTTGCAAAGCCTTTTGCATGTAGGACATAGCCACAACGGCTATGGCACTAAGCCTCAGTGACAGAATATAAGGTTCTCTTCCTAGTTGTTGTTTTTTTTTTCTCACATATTTTTATGGCATGGACTAACCTAGTTAACCTAACTAACCTAAATAGTTGGACACTTCACCCTCAGCTCAGCCTGCCATCCATCACAAAGCCATTTACATACTACAGGAGTGAGACTGGTTCAAATTCAGGCAAGCCTCTTTTTCAGATTTCTATCATTCGCCACCATCCTGAAAAGTGGGCCAATGCAATTTTCTCTAGCAGAGAGTCAGGAACTGGTCACTGTAAGGTCATGACAGTGGATTCGTCTCTAAAGACATAGCCAGGTTACAGATATCAATTTCAAGTAGTGGAAACATAACTTTGAACTATTAACCTTCATCCGCTCGCGTGGGCGGCAGATTGGCCGCCTTTTCGAATTTTCCCGCGTATGCTCGCTCAAAGTATCGTGATAGCCCCAAGAGTGCCATGTATTCTCTAGTTAATATCTTTCCCGCTAGACTAAGTTGACTTCCGATCGTGGTGGACACGTCAGCCCAGTCAGTACTGCTCCAAAGTTGGGGACATCAGGTTCGAGCCAATTTGCCGCCTACGCGAGCGGTAACGTGGCAGTTTTCGCATCGCACGATTTTGAAAATGTAAGTAAATATTAATTTTCCTTTCGTATGTATTTTCAACTGTACTAGTTTCACAGTATTCTAGAATATGTGTAGGGCTTCTCATCGATATTTCTTGTCGTACTCTGCTGTATTTTGAACTGAAACATGAATGTTTTGCATCTCGATTTGGAAAATGTAAGTAGGTAAATGTTTATTCTTTCTTCCGCGTGTATTTCTCGACAGTACTACTTTTGGAGGACTCTAGATTATGCGTTGGACTTTCAATACGTGTTTCTTATCTCATTTGGCAATATTTCGAACTGAAAGCTAATAATGAATTGTTCATATTTTTCAGGGATCGAGTGTATTCCACGGAGGAAGAAATCGCCAATGTCCTGGCCCAGTTAGAGATGGAAGAAATTGAGGAAAGAGGTTCTGGTTCCACCTTGCTAGACATAGACGGTAATTACCCTGATGAATGTGAGTTTGACGCAGACGATCCGGATTACGAACTGCAGGTAATTGAAGAAAATGATAATGGTAGTGACTCGGATATAGACATGGACGCTGGGGATGATGTCGAGGTTCTAGAAGGAGATGAAACGGATGATCTCAGATTCTACTTAGGTAAGGACAACGAAACAATTTGGGCAAACAAAACCATCGCTGTACCTTCAAAAACAAAGTCCGTGAATATTATAAAAACTCTTCCAGGCCCAAGGGCACAAGCCCGCCAATGTAAAACTCGCTTGGAATGTTTTTCACAAATAATTTCCCCCCAAGTTGTTGATAATATCGTAAAATGTACAAATATTTTTATAAATAAAAAGAAAAATCAGCGAAAAACACTTGCAGAACGTGGGGATTTCACGGTAAGAGAAAGAGATTATAAGCCAACAAAGAGGGAAGAAATTTTAGCAGTGTTTGGTGCTTTATTTTTGATGGCTGTAAAAAGAGGGAATCGTGCAGATTTGTCAGAATTCTTTACAAAAATGGAACAGGACTTACGATTTTACGAGCTAATTTTAGTGAAAATCGATTCCGGTTTTTGCTAAGGTCCATAAAATTTGACGATATCAACAGCAGAGCACAACGCACTGCAATAGACAAACTGGCTCCTGTCCGCGAACTTCTACAATCCTTTACCGTCAACAGCCAAAAAGCATTCTGTTTGGGAGAATACACAACAATTGACGAAATGCTTGCTGCTTTCAGAGGGCGTTGTTCCTTTATTCAATACATGTCAAAGAAGCCGGCTAAATATGGGCTAAAAATTTACGCACTCTGTGACGCCCGTATCTTTTATACTTATGATCTTCAAATATACTGTGGGAAACAAAATCCGGGTCCCAACGTGGTCTCAAACAAACCGTATGACGTTGTGGTGAAACTGGTTGAGGGTATAAAAAGGACCAACCGGAACGTAACAACGGACAATTATTTTACGAGTTATACTTTGGCAGAACATCTCCTCAGAATAGGATTGACTTTTTTAGGAACTATGAGGAAAAATAAAGTTGAAATCCCCCCCGAATTCGTAACTGTAAACAAAAATTCTGTACCTGGGAGCTATATGTTTGGATGTCAAGATGACAAAACATTGGTGTCCATGATAACAAAAAAAAAGAAATGTGTGGTAGTACAGTCTACGATGCACGATGCTGACACTGTTGATAGTGACACTAATAAACCTACCCAAATCATGGATTACAACATTACGAAGGGGGGCGTTGATACTGTAGACCTCATGTGTTCACGAATCAGTACTGCAAGGAGAACCCAAAGGTGGCCCATGACTATATTTTTTCGCCTACTTGACCTGGCAGGAATAAACTCGCTGAGAATTTTCCAATTCAACAATCCTCAAATGAGACATAATACGAGAAGGCCGTACCTATACGAATTGTCGTTGGAGCTTATGAATGGAAACTTGAAGGAGAGAGCCAAACAGAATAAACTGCCAAAAGATTTGTTGATTTTCTTGGAACCTTACAAAGAACCTGCAAGTACCAGTGATGAGCCAATCCGACCTATAAGAAGAGGCATATGCCACATCTGTGGATCAAAGAAAAACAATAGAAGCCGACTGGAATGCAAAGACTGTGGGAAGAACGTTTGCAAGCAACATTCTATCGCTGTAATTACGTGCAACAAATGCCAGGGACCTCAAAGCGATAATAGTGATATGGATATAGAATGAAGGACACGAATGAGCCCTACACACACAAAACAATGTGATAAGTCCTATTTTGAGTTTCAACTCACCTTCCTGAGTATATTTTTGTATTTTAGTAAGTTTGTTTTTTTACTAAATTTCTAATGTTTTGAACTATGGATATTCTAGTTTTGATCTAGCCAGCTTTCCAATGTGATAAGTATTTTGAGTTTTAACTCATCTTCCTGAGTATAATTTTTGTATTTTTGTAGTTGTTTTTTTTACTAAAGTTCTAATGTTTTGAACTATGGATATTCTAGTTTTGTTCTAGCCAGCTTTCGTTTTATTTTTATTGTCACGTTAGTTATTTGTCGAAATGAGGTAGGTATTATTATGATTATATTCAAACTTTTGTTACCTCCTTTCAATAGAAAAAGTTGCGAACTGCAGAATATTATTTTAGTGCAGAAAACCTTCAAAGACTGAAAATGTGATTTTGATATATATCTACGTTCTTATTGTGATTGCCATTATCTGAATAAAGAATTTATGATAAAAATGTGCTTGTAATGTTGTGCTGGAGTTCCCTGGTCAAAACTAATTTGAAACAAACGATGAAAAGTAGTGAAAATTATGAAAAATCAAGGGCGGCCAATTTGCCGCCCACGCGATCGGAAGTGTGACTTTTCAGGAGAGGCGAGTGGGTGAAGGTTAAAAAGAATCACTAGGAAGAACAGGAAGACGATGAAATTCGAGTATGCACATCACATCAGGGGAGTCAACAGTAGTATAATACACAGCCAAAATATACCCCTAGCATACTTGACTAATTGCATACATTTTTAATGTTGGCATCATACTTACTGATGGAGTGATCTGATAGGCAATAAATGATTTGAAGCCCTTGAGTTTGGATTCTTTCTTTGGTTGAGCCACGACACAGGAGTAAGGCTGCTCAATAGGGTACCACATAACTCCACTTTCTGTTTCAATTATCCTTATTTTTTCTGTGTCAGGAACAAACCGTTTTGCTTCATCTAGTAAGTACCCTTCCCCAACAGACTTCACTATAGTAGAGTATCGATTGAAATTCTTTCGGCTGAATGATTCACTGGTTGGTAATGATTCTTCACTATTCTTTACTGTAACATAAAAACAAACATGGGTTCATAAAATACAAGTGAACCCTACCCGGAATGGGGAGGAAATCAACTTACAGTGAAAACCCTCTTAACTGACAAGACTGGGGCTCAAGGTGTGTCAGATAATCAGAAAAGTCGGATAATCGAATGGAAAAATTTTTAACCCTGCGGAACGCGCGCCCTGTGAGGTCCCCCTTGTTTCTGATTTTCCTCGCCCACCATTAATGTGAAGGGACGGCCGAATGGGGAGACAGGCCTATGCCTCCCTTAGCATTTACTTCAAACTTCAGTTTACGTCCAGCGTCCATTGAGGGTGCACCCCACAACTGGCGTCAAAAAAGACCTGGTGGGTCACTTGCGCCTGTTTGTACGGTTACCAGTTTTAACTGGTAGTTGCAACCGTAGGTACCTAACTAGTTCATAGGACGACGTATTAGAGAGTCAAAGCTCATATTTTATGTACCTACTGCTGAGAATAACTTGGTCAGAGTGAATATACAGACTCGGTAAAATAGTTTGATAGAAAATCAGCTTCACTGAATTACATTTTAATATTAGAATATTTAAAAATGAGCAACTTTCATGTTTGAATAATGAAGAAATGTTTCATACTTCTTCATTTCAAGTGTCCTGGAGTTCTTTGACCAAAAAAAAAGAAATATATAAGGTTTTTGTTGTTACTAACGTGAAAGACCTCTCAGGTCGATTGCGCTTCCCCGAGTGATTTTCTGATTGCGCGCTCCCTAGGGTTAATGTACCTAATATTTTTTCCTTCTCCTTATTACACTCATACCTTTTGTATGTAGCTGTTCAAACCATGCATACACACCTTCGTCGATTATGGGGAATTCTGGCTTCTTCATGGTTTTTCTTTCCCAGCCACGAGTTGGACTACTCGAAAAACTTTCAAGTTCTTTTCTCTTTTATTCCAGTCCCCCAAGGTAACTCGCGATAAACCACAATCACACGCAATTGCAGCGACCGCTTCTCTAGAATCAAGTCTATGTAAAGCACTGAGCTTGTCGTCATCGCTACAACAACGGGTTTTCTCTTCTTGCTATGTTGGTTTGGACACTTGAAAAAGGTTGAACTGAAGCACCGAATGAGGCAAGAAACTGACCCGACAGTGTGATGTGAGAACATTATATATGTGAGTAAATGTTTGCTGAGGTCGAGGATAGGTCAATCGAATGCCGGGAGGCGTTATCTCAAAAAATGTTGGCTAAAAAAGGGACAGTTTGGAAAGAAGTTTTGACTGGTTAAGAGGGTTTATGAAAAGTTGCAAAGGAAGAAGACTTCAGAATTATTCGTCAAGGTTCAAAACTCAAAATATAGTATTTCGTATGTTGATACGATGTAAGTACACTTTATGAAAGTTTGAATTCGTCAGGGGTCAACAGAATGAGCCCTGAGAGAAGTAGGCCTTTTCCCAAGGAAGAGTTCAGTTCAGTCTGTCTGTGGATGCACTCGTATACAATAGTGCCTCCTCATCGTGCGGTTTTCTGCTTCTCCTTGATCATGCTCTCTGAGAAAGTACTAACTTTTCGAAAAACTATTTCAGTGCAAAATCAAATTTGCCTCCAGACGTTTGCTAATTTTATTTTCCAAAACTTTTCACTATTCGTTTACAGATCAGCGGTTTACAAAGTTGGCTGTGACAGGGCTTTTTGATTTTCAAATCTGAATCATTTTGTAGAGGCATAGCTTGATACCTAATACTATACTGCTAAATATTGCAACTGAACCTTACATAACTTTTAAATCAGAGGCCAAAACTCTGACTGACGAGCTTACCACACATCATGCCCATCTGAATTTGGTAAAAGAAAAAACTGTTCGCCCACAACATCAGAATGAAAACTTTCGTACCTATGTTAGGCAAATTACCAAATCCAATTTAGCTACAGCACAATTTTCGGGAACTGAGATTCTCGAAGTATTCTCCAAGGCGCAAACACGGATATGAGGGCGACATTTCAGTTCAACAGCAGTCCAAAAACTTGAAGGAGCTACAAATTTTAGTGAGTGACGTAGAAAAACTGAAGTCGAAGTTCTAAAACTTCGCCCAAAAAACCAACCAAACAAATAATGCTGCAGGCAAACAGGAAAATAATCAGCAAAATACAATGAAACCTCTGTACTACAAAAATCATAATCAGCAATCGTTGCCTCAAACGGCCTTCAATTTGCAGCAGCATAAACCCTAAGTCAAATCGTGCAGTAGGTGGTGGACAAAATCCATCAAATAACAAAAAACCTTCCATCAAAATAACCCAAACTATAAAAAGCAGTTCCAACAAGGTACTTTGCAGCCTGTACTCCAACAGCCACATCCAACAGCCTCATGGTCGCTGAGCCCAACCACAGAGGTAGAGGGCTTGCAAAGGTCCAGCAACAGAAATTGCGATCGACCAAATGCACAGAATTTGCAAAATAATTAGGCAAAAAAATCAGCCACCTTCCAATAAACGGAACCAAACTGGATAACAAAAAACATCGTACGCAGAGCTGTTTACACCGGAATAATTGTGACAATTTACGCGGGAGTAAGAATTTAGCACAGGTCAAAGTAACTGGCATTTGGACTGCTGCAATGATTGACTCTGGAGCAAGTTTTTTCATGCGTAAATCATAAATTTGTAAAAATGGCACTCAAACGAAAGAACATACAAACATTTGATACCAATATTACCGTCACACTCAAGGAACTCCTCTCAATTACACATAAATAAAATTTCATGATTAAAAACGCAGCAAAGTCCTTGTCACATGGGTTTATTATTCTATTGGACATACCTACAGAAATATTGGCTATTCATTTATTGTTTCTTTCATGTGCTATAACTGAAATAGCTATTTTTGATAGTTTCCGACAATTTTGGCCCCAAAAACACGAATTAGGCACCTTTTTTCCTTCTTTATTTTTACAAATTAATTTTTTGTAATAAAGCCAATGAACAGAGAGCGGTTGATTCGTTCACATGTTAAGATGGTATAAAACCTTGCATAAAACGGTTTTTCCAAATTTTCTCTAGCAATAATCGGTCGATTTTGATGATTCTTGAGGCAATCTTCTAATTAGTGAATTTTCAAAAAAATTCAACTATTTGGCTCGTTCCAAAATTTCAGAGATGCTCTCTGAGAACCGGAAACCCCTCCAAAATCCGTTTCATGCATCGTGTATATACATAATATTATATATCATTCCACATGATAAGTCCCTTAATTTACGTGGTAAAAAAGCTGCCAAGTCCTTGTCACATGGGTTTATTATTCTATTATACGGTCCTACCTACAGAAATGCTGGAAACACATCTATTGTTTCTTTCATGTACAATTACTGAAATAGCTATTTTTAGTGATTGCCACAAATTTTGACCCCAAAAGCACGAAATAAGCTCCATGTTTTTGAAAAACTATCTTTGATCATTGGTAGTGCCATTTAATTGTTTTGATTCACCTTTTGATACTACTTCTAGTGTTATTATAAAATTGTATGGTGATTTCAGACAATTTCCCAGGTTTATGACTAGTAAAAAATGAATTTTGGGAGCCGAACCTTTGTCACAACCTCAGTTCTTCACTCTTTGGTAAAAATCAACTTCATATTCGGTCTTCTCGCCCTACAAAACATGGAAAACTAGTCTTCACAAGCTCATGTTCACCAAAACCTAAAAAAAAACAACTCGTAAAACCCTATTTTTACCCCCACTTTTCACCCGTAACATCCCTTGGGTATTCCGGGCTGCCGAGCTTCGGAGCACAACTAGGGCCCAAATGTGTTCCGAAATGGGGACCCAAACTTTGTGCGGAAGAAGAACGGTTTTATAGCAAATTTAACTGTAAATTTAAGGCTGAAACTTCGTTATAACCTCAATTTTCCACTCTGTGGTCAAAATCGACTTCATCTTCGGTCTCCTCGTCCAAAAAACCATGGAAAACGATACCTCACAAGCTCATGCTACTAAAATACCAAAAATACCCATTTTTCAACCAAACCACCCTTGGGTATATTCCGATCGGGCTGCGAAGTTTCGAGACTCAACTAGGGCCCAAATGGACTCCGTGTGCGAAAGAACGAATTTTTTAGACCGAAATTGAAGTAGAATGTTGCAAAGTCCTTGTCACATGGGTTTATTATTCTATTGGGCATACAGAAATGTTTCCACCAATTTTGGCCTCCAAAAACAGAAATACTTTTTTTTTTCAAATTATCTTTGATCATTGATGGTGCCATTCAACTGTTGACCGTTTTTCTAGTGTTACTATAAAAAATGATGGTGATTTCAGATCATTTCCCATGTTTCTGACGCATAAAAAATGAATTTTGCGAGCTGAACCTTCGTCACAACCACAATTCTTCACTCTCTGGTAAAAATCGACTTCATCTTCGGTCTCCTCGACCTAAAAAACATGGAAAAAGATACCGCAAAAGCTCATTTTACTAAAACACCATATTTTTACCCTCAATTTACACCCACAACACCCCTGGGTATATTCCAATCGGGCTGCAACTAGGGCCCAAATCGAGCCTGTGTGCGGAAGAATGAATTTTTTAGACCAAAAATGAAGTAGTTATACATGATACGGCGGACGGACATTGCATTTTGGTTTATTATTCTGTGAATAATACACCTATGTATTCGCTCAGCAAAAATTTTTTATAACACCCCCTCAAAATTTTTTCTTTTATGTTTCAAGGTGTGTAGATTAAGAAAATGCAAAGCCCGTCCGCTGTTCGCCGCATCATTCATACTGGTTCATTTTCGGTCTAAAAAATTCGTTCTTTCGCACACATGCTCCATTTGGGCCCTAGTTGTGTCCCGAAAATTTGCAGCCCGATCGGAATATACCCAGGGGTGTTATGAGTGAAAAACGCTGCGAAGTCCTGGTCACATGGGTTTATTATTCTACTGGACATTCCTACGGAAATGTCGTCTGTTCATTTATTGTTTCTTTCATGTAAAATAATTGAAATAGCTATTTCTGATGGTTTCCACCAATTTTGGCCCCCAAAATACGAATTAGGTACCTACGCTCCTTTTTTTTCCAAATTATCTTTGATCACTGGTAGTGCCGTTCAATTGTCTTGATTCACCTCTTCACACTTTTTCTAGTGTTATTATACAAGTGATGGTGATTTGAGATAATTTCCCCGGTTTTTGACTCATAAAAAAAATCAATTTTGGGAGCGGAACCTTCGGTAAAACCTCAATTTTCGCCTCTTTGGTCAAAATCGACTTCATATTCAGTCCTCTCATCCCAAAAACACGGAAATCGATACCTCGAAAGCTCATGCTACTAACATGTTACTAAAACAAAAAAAGTACCTATTTTTATACCCATTTTCATTCATAACTCCCCTGGGTATATTCCGATCGGGCTGCAAAGTTTCGGGACACAACTAGGGCCCAAATAGCGCATGTGTGCAGAAGAAACACTTTTGGTTCATTACTCTGTGAATAATACACCAATGTAATCGCTCAGCAAAAAAATTGTATAACACCCCCTCAAAATTTTTTCTTTTACGTTTCAAGGTGCGAGATTCCAAAAATGCAATGTCCGTCCGCTGTCCGCCGTATCACGCATAAGTACTTCAATTTCGGTCTATAAAATTCGTTCTTTCGCACACATGCTCCATTTGGGCCCTAGTTGTGTCCCGAAACTTTGCAGCCCGGTCGGAATATACCCAGGGGTGTTATGGGTGAATAATGGGTATAAAATAGGTATTTTTTGTGTTTGAGTAGCATGTGCTTTTGAGATATCGTTTGCCATGTTTTTTAGGACGAGAAGACCGAATCTGAAGTCGATTTTGAGCAAAGAGTGGAAAATTGAGGTTCTAACTAAGCTCCAGCCTCAAATCTACGTTAAATTTTGATCTAAAATCGTCGTTCTTCAACACACAGTTTGAGTCCCCATTTGGGAACACATTTGGGTCCTAGCTGTGCTCCAAAGCACGGCAGCCCGATCGGAATACACCTAGGGGAGTATGGGAGAAAAATTTGTGTAAAAATAGGGGTTTTCGAGGTTTTCTTGAGATTTTAGTGAATTAGAGCTAGTGAGGTATCGTTTCCCATGATTTTTTAGGGCTAGAAGACTGAATATGAAGTTGATTTTGACCAAAGAGTGAAGAATTGAGGTTGTAACGAAGGTTAAGCTCCCGAAATTCATTTTCAATGAGCAAAAACCTTGGAAATTGTCTGAATTCACCATGAACATATTATAGAGTAACACGAGAAGTAGTTTCAACAGGTGAATCAAGACAGTTGAATGGCACTATCGATGATCAAAGATAATTTGTGAATCAAAGGAGTTTATATCGTGTTTTACCAACGTGTTTAACCTTCTAAAATAACTGTTTCAATTATTGCGCATGAAACAAACAATAAATGAACAGCGAAATTTCTGTAGGTATGTCCAATAGAATAATAAACCCAAGTGACAAGGACTTAGCAGCGTTTTTTAGACAGAAATTGAAGTCAGTATGCATGATACGGTGTACGGCGGATGGACAAAGCATTTTTTGAATCAACACACCTTGAAACACAAAAGAAAAAATTTTGAGGGGGTGTTATACAAATTTTTTTGCTGAGCAAATGCATAGGTTTATTATTCACAGAATAATATACCAAAATGGGTATAAAAACAGGTATTTTGTTTTTTTGTGTTTGAGTAACATGAAATTTTAAGATATCGTTTTCCATGTTTTTTAGGACGAGGAGACTGAATATATATATTTTTTTTTAAGCGTTTATTTTTATATAACAACTAGTTACACAATGTAGTTTTACAAGTAACTATCTAGTTGTTTACTTCAACTATCTTTACGCATTGTTTTTATGGTGAATGTTCACAAGCAGGCACCACACTAATTTTTTACGTTACAACGTCAGCATCCGAGATCCAGGGGTTTGGTTCTTTTCAGACGCCGAACTTGTTGCGAATTGTCCAGTAGCTGAAGAGCTTCTATATTTGAGTGCACGTGAAGTCGGTTCTCGTGACGTCGTGCTGTTTTTTTAACGACATCTATGACGCTCTCCACGCGTAAGTCTCTGTGGAGGTCGTCGTTTCTAATGTACCAGGGAGCATTTACAATGCTTCTGAGCACTTTATTCTGAAATGTTTGAATTATTTTCACATTTGTTTTGGCTGTACAGCCCCATAGCTGAATTCCATAGGACCAAATCGGCATCAATACTGTCTTATATAACAGTACTTTATTGTGGGTGCTGAGTTGAGAGTATCGGCCCATCAGCCAATATAATTTTCTGTATTTAATTGAGATCTCTTTCTGTTTCTTCTTGACATGCTCTTTCCACTTAAGCTTCGCATCTAGAGTCATCCCTAGATATTTTGCTGAGTTAGCATACGGAATGGTGTTGTGATTGATCTCCAATGGAATATTTATTATGGTTTTGTACGTGAAGTTGACATGTGTTGATTTTGTTTCATTCAGTTTTAGTCTCCATTTCTTCGTCCATTTATCAACTGCAATTGTAGCTTCCTGAAGTTTTTTTGTCGACTCTTCTACCGAATCTGTAACGGCTAAGATTGCTGTGTCATCCGCGAAGGTAGCTATGCATGTACCATTAGTGACTGGGACGTCACATGTGTACATTAAATAAAGCAGAGGTCCCAGGACGCTCCCCTGTGGAACCCCTCCTTCAATTTTTTCCAGTTGAGAATATTCATCTTCTATTTTTACTCTGAAGTATCTGTTATCAAGGTAGGATTCAAGTAATTGACAGTATTGCTGTGGGAGCAATCCTTGTAATTTATTAATCAGCCCTTCGTGCCAAACCTTATCAAAAGCTTGTGACACATCAAGAAAAACCGCGCTGCATACTTTTTTATTCTCTAACGCTCTCTCAATCTTATCCGTTATCCTATGAACTTGTTCAATGGTGGAATGTTTTGCTCTGAAACCAAACTGATGAGGAGGGATAAGGTTCCTGTCTTCTATAATCCCAATGAGTCTCTTCTTGAGGAGCTTCTCAAACAGTTTTGAGAGAACTGGAAGTAGGGAGATAGGTCTGTACGACTTGACATCAGTTGGCTCTTTACCTGGTTTCAGTACCAAGATGACCTCAGCAATCTTCCAGGGAAGTGGGACATGTTTCAGCCGAAAAGCAGCATTTATCAAATATAAAAGCTTCCGAAGGCCTATTTCCGGTAATTCTTTGATAACTTGACCAGTAATAAGATCGTAACCTGGTGCTTTTTTTGTTTTCAGTTCATGTTTAACGCATTCAGTAAGTTCCTGAAGCTTTACAGGTTTGATAGCTATGGTGTCCGCCCTAGTACTATGAGCAAGGTATTCTTCACTCGATTGCTGCGGTAAAGGAGAGAATGTTTGGGAGAGGTGATTCGCAAATAATATTGCTTTCTCTTTTGCACTTTTGGCCCATTTGCCACAGTTCGTTCGTATAGGAGAGATCGGTATTTTAGGTTTTCTCAGTCCTTTAGCTGCTCTGTATAAAGAGTAATCTGTGGATTGTTCCGCAGACAGATTTAGAATATTTCTAGCAAGTGTTTCTTGTTCTATTTCTTTGATTACAGAACTTAATTTCTTGGTAAGTCGATTTAGTTCAGCCTTGTCTCCAGGAAATCGAGAGATGTGCCATATTTTTCTTGCCTTGCGCTTTTTCCTTAGTAGTTCCCGTACCACTACCGGGTAGATGTTACTACTAGGTTGAGAGATTCTATCAGTTGCATGTGTAGAGCGCCACGCTGCTTCTTGTATTAGATCAGTGAACTCCTCCACTTCTCTATCTAGTTGATCTGTTGTCCTCAGTGGCGTTTCCAACCTTATGCGTGTAGAGATATGTGCCCTGAATTCATCCCATTGGGTATTTTTGTTGACAAGTCTCTGACAAGTTGCTTGTTCTATTTTTATGGCACTACCACTTAGCGTTAGGATAATGGCTGAGTGATCTCCTGATAGGTCATTACTTTCGTTAACTTGAGCATAGTTACTAGAGATACCCTTAAGAATGAAGAAGTCGATTATATCGGGTTGTTTGTTCACATCTGTTGGCCAGTATGTTGGCTTACCAGAGGACATGAATTCGCAGTGGTACTCATGGCCGGCAGAATAAAGCTCGCGACCTTTTGTTGTAGTGAGCCTCGATCCCCAGAAGGTGTGTTTTGCATTAAAATCACCCCCAACGATAAAACTGGCTCCTAGCTGGGTGAAGAGATTTGTGTAATCAGCTTTCTTCAAAATATGTTTTGGTGGACTGTAAATGGATGAAATGTTACAATCTTTTCCTTTAAATTGGATATTAACTGAGACAACTTGCATTGTTTCCTGTTCTATCTTAAAGTTTTCATGATGTTTGATTGAACATTTTATTATCGCTGCTGAACCGCCCCTAGCTTTATTATTAGGGTGTAATGCGTGGTATAGGGAGTATCCCTTGATTCGTAAGTACGTTTGCTTCGTGAAATGAGTTTCTGATATTAGACATATGTCAATTTTGTTCGTGTCAAGGAATGCTTCAAGTTCAGGGACATGATTCATGAGTCCATTGGCATTCCAGGTTGCAATACGGAAGGTTTGATGTTCCATAACGTGTGTAGGTTAACGCTGTTTAGATAAGCTTTTTTCTATCTTTTCCATTCGCGCCAACATAGCATTATTTGTGGCATTTTGCCTTTCCATGAATTTGATTAGTTTCCCAAGAGTTCCCTCTACAGTTGGGGTCTTATTATAAGTGCTCTCCGCTTCCTGTCGTTTCCCTGCTACAACACTTGCATAAGACACCGAGGGTCTCCTAGTCTGGGCAGCCTTCATGTTGCTAGGTTTTGTTGGCTGCTGGGACCTCCTGTTTGGGTTCCTGGATTGGTTTCTAATTTTCTGGAGCTCCTTTGCAATTTCGCAGCCTCTGTAATTAGCTGGGTGGTGTTTGCCACAGTTTACACATTTTGGAGGGGTGTCCGGGGGCAACTTACAATCGCTGGATTCGTGTTTTCCTGCACATTTGACACAACGTGGCTCTTTTTCACAGAAGGATTTTGTGTGTAGATAACCTTGACATTTTTTGCACTGTGGTATTTGGCGTCCTGATTTCCTGAGGGGTTCAATACGTACCACCAGATTTAGTATGGTTTTAATATTGTAAATTTTGTCCAAGTTTTCCGAGTTGTCAAACGCCAGCATGAATAGTGGAAGATCAAGCATAGCCGTAGTTTTAACATCCTGATCCCCATTTCTGACTCGCTTTTTTAGATTTACTGCGTCTAGGACTTTGAATCCCTGCTTTTCAAGATCACTCTTTATTTCCTCCGTCTGGCATGTTGGGTGTAGACCTCTAGCTACCACTTTGATGGCCCGTGTGTTTTTGTTTTCATAGCTGAACCAATGGAAGTTTTTTTCTTTCAGCTTTGATGACACAAGTCGGTAAGTATCGCCATCGGGAACATTGACCTTCCACTGATCATTATTTAGGGCTGTGACCCTGCATTGTTTATCCGTAGCCTCTTTAAGAGCGGCTGATAGAACTGAATACTCCTTAATTCCAGTTACGGTTATCGGTGGTGGAGGGTATTCCTTTCTTTCTTTCCCCTTACTAAGATTTGATGGTTTGCTTTCCATGAGAGGTGTAGTTTTGTTAGTTTCTGTGGTTTGAGAGTGATTTGATCTCTTCTTTTTTATTTTTCTACGGATCCATTCTGTCTCCTTAGCCAGGTCGTCCTCATCAGTTGTGTAATTAACGTTAGATGGATCTTGACTTTTATTTTTAATTGAACTTGAACTTGAACTAGCTTGCTTCAGTACTCCGGGATTTAGATTTGGAGATTGTGAAGGAATTCTCTTCCTCTTTTGCATTTGCTGCCAGTTCGTCTCCTGTTCGAGTATATCCTCGTCTGTGGAGTAATTATCGCAGTACCGCTCAAACCTCCGTTGAGGAAACATCGCTCTGAAAAAAATTAAACTGTATCGCGAGTGCAACCGGGTTTTGCTCGGTCAGCATTATGTCCGTGGATAGTGGCGGAGGAAAGCTGTCGATCACTGAAATTATGTCGCGAACGGAGGCCGACCTTACGCAACACCAACTGTTCACTCAGCAGATTCCTAACGAGAACGTCAACAAATCGTTCGGTGAGTTGTACGATGTAGTAAAATCTCTCTGTGTTTGCTTACGCGAATGTGATGAAATGATCAGGGAGGAATCGAGAAAAGTTATTGAACTGATGGAAGAGAACACCACATTAAAATCCAAGATTAATCTTCTGGAGCAAAGGATTAATAGGGAGACCGAATATGATGTCGATTTTGACCAGAGAGTAGAAAATTTAGGTTCTAACGAAGTTTCAGCTTTAGCGTTTGGTCTAAAATCGTCGTTCTTCCAAACACAGTTTGGGTCTCCATTTGGGTCTTAGCTGTGCTCCAAAGCTCGGCAGCCCAATCGGAATACACCCAGAGGTGTTATGGGAGAAAAATAGGTGTAAAAATAGGGGATTTCAAGGGTTTTAGTGAATACGAGCTCGTGATGTATCGTTTTCCATGTTTTTTAGGGCGAGAAGACCGAATATGAAGTTGAGTGAAGAACTGAGGTTGTAATGAAGGTCAAGCACCCGAAATTCTTTTTTTATGAGTCAAAAACCTGGGAAATTATCTGAAATCACCATAAACTTGTATAATAACACTAGAAATAGTATTAGCATGTGAATCAAGAAAATTAAATGGCACTATCAATGTTCAAAGATAATCTGCAAGAAAAAAAAGGAGCCGATGTCGTGTTTTTGGGGGCCAAAATTGGTGGAAACCATCTAATATAATTATTTCAATTATTGTGCATGAATGAAACAATAAATAAACAGCAACATTTTCTGTAGGTATGTCCGATAAGGACTTGTCAACGTTTTTGGAATCCACGCACCTTGAAACGTAAAAGAATAAATTTTGAGGGGGTGTTACAAAAATTCTTTGCTGAGCAAATGCATCGGTGTATTATTCACAGAATAATAAACCAATAAATTCACTCTTGCGCAGAAACATCTGTCTCCGCAACAGTAATGTTGAGTACCCAGCCCAATCGCACTGGGCGCAGCGGTCCAAATTTACAAATTTTTGGTCCAAAAGAAAAGAAAAAAAGGATTTTAGAATCATAGGCATGCGGGGTGTTGTCAACAATGTTCTTTGGGGAGCTGAATCGATTGCAACTATTCCGACTAGGCGCATCCAGCATACCTTATTTACAAAACTGTAATCTGAAACAAGAAATAGCATATTTTTTACGTAGGCATGTTAGCCTGCATAGAAGCCATGTTTACTATGTTTTTTTTCTTGGTCGCAGAATCGATTGCAAGTAGTTTCAGCACCTTCAGACTGCATCAAGTGATCAACATCACAATTTTTATTGTTTCAAAATACCGAAAAATGATTTTTTGACATAATGTTTTTGCTTTGCATGACGGGCCACTCGGGTCTCAACAACTACCCAGTCAGACCGTAATGAGTGCTCTGGCAGATGACCATTTAAATGCTCAATTTCCCAAACTATTTCTTTGAAAATTCGCTCCTTAACCAATGTTGCATGACTGTATTTTTTTTCTTTCCATTCTCTCGGGCAATGAGCTATTATTTTAAATGTCAACAATTTTCAAATTTAGGTACAATTTTCAAATTTATACTTCGAATTTCCATAGTCCATAGCCCTGAAACCCTAAAAGTAGGAAAAAGCCACAAGAAGCACCAAAATCGACTGATTATCGCCAGAGAAAGTCGGAAATACTGCTGAGAAATTTTCTGACATGGGAAGGAGCGGCCCATGGGGTTCTGGGTGAACGCCTCTGCCGCTAGATGCTGATAGCCTCGCGTGGGCCTCTGAGGAGGAGCTACCTTGTTGACAGAAGATTGGCGGGTCGTCACGTTCATTTTATGGCAACCAGTTCTATTTTTCTATATTTCTTGATGTCTATTCACGTTTTTGTTGATAGTAAGCCATGTGACTCAAGTAACTATGAGCTACCTATACCTTACTTACCTACCTATACCGTACCTGCCTATTCCTTGTTTTTCATCTTTGAATCATTGGAAATTATTATAATGAAAGTTCAAGATATTTATAGGTAGCTACCTACATTTTTTTTAGTTTCGACATTATACTGATCTAACTGCCAAACATTATTCTACTTGGCCGACTAGATTTGCATTCATTTTTGGTGTGCCCGTCCGTCTGTGTAAATGTAGCGCGCTATTATAGGTACCTACAGGCTTAAATGTAGGTACCTACCTACGTTTAGAAATGAAATGAAAGGTACCACCTTGACACGCAAGATTTCTGTTGAGGTTTTGGCCCGCTAACAAAGGCTAATTTTGGATTTTAGGGGTTGGGGTTCGGAGGATAACTATAATTCGTATAACCCACTTAACTCAGAAATTATATAGGTACCTATATAGTGATTGGTGCCACACTACAGCAAATGGTGATGCAGGTATGTTAGAAAATACGTGTTTGCTATGTGCCTAGTGTTCTTTGGACATTTAAGAATGCTGAATGCATCTGTGAACCTTTCAATATACTATCAAGTTTACAGTGCCTACTCTCAATTCAGGTCATATAAATAAATAAGATAAATATAAATTCGACGTTAAGCTAAGTTTGTTCACATATGTTAGTAGGTACATAATTATACATGACGAATTTGTACCTACAGTGGTATCCTGGAGGCACATAGTATATTTCTGAGGCAAAATTGAAACTCGTAAAAATTTGACTCCCAATCGGCCTATTTTCATGAAGCCTTGTGACAAATTTCAGGGAAGAGATCATTTTTTTCCTCTGAATTCAAAATTTCCCCTCGCATTTTGCCTACCGGTCTTTGGATCAAGTTCTGTTTTGATTTGTCCACAAATCTTTGTCATACACAATCATAACCACCACAATCGTCATCAGATTCTGAACAAGTTAACATAGTTTGTGCGGGTTAGGCTAGGGATAACCGCATAATCCCTGAATGTAAGTAATAAGCTTATTACTTAAATTTTTCAAATACATAGGTAATTTTAAACATTCATCTTATTCAAACTGAATTTTGCCATTTAATTTGGGCAATAACTTTTACATGGTTTTGGAAATTCTCATTCTGTGTACATTGCGCTGTACGAGGATTCAATTTCCTCGGTCGAGTTTGATGACTATGAAGTATGACTCTCCTCCAAGCACCTCCCCGCACGATCTGCTTTGAGTTATTACATTGAAAATAAAATTCGATGTACAAGTTTGATGGAAAGTTTTTTAATTTTTTATTTTATTTTATTATTTTTTTAATGCTAAAACAAACGGTGAACTATATTATTTGATTCAACGTAAACATATTTGGAAATCACTCGTCAAATTTCGTTAGGTAGGTAGGACTATTTGTTTTTCAGGAATACAATATCGTTTTCGTGTATTTTAAATGAGTTAAGTACTTAAGTCATTTTTATCTAACCAATTGTGGTACCATGTAAATTTGCGGCAGTAGTGGTTTTGACAGTTTTTCTATGTCGATGAGCAAGCGTAGGTATTGTGTGAAAAAAAAAAGACATTTCCCACAAAATATATGTCATCACAATGACCTAAAAAGGGAGGTGGTGGGGGATTAGCAGAAACTTTTTAACATCACCATGAAGGTTTCTAACTTATACTTGTACAGATTATGTGGGGCTCCAAAACACCTGGTTCCAGGACCTACCTACTACAGTTCTGTTAAAAAATAAACATAATGTGCGGATAACAGTAACAATAAAAAATGCATTAAAAGTAAGTAAGTAATACAATATTAATGAATCTTGGCCTAAGAATATTCCTTTTTCAGGACCAACACAGCCAACCAGGGATGCCACAACTGATGATCAGGCGCCCTAAAAACCCAATACGACCTACCTGCCCAACTAACTGTTTTATTTGTGTTTAAAATTGTAACAAATCGTATATTTTGCTCTTTTATTTTGATGACTAAAGTGCAATATCGACTTAGAATGCAATCGACTTGAATAAACCCCTTCTATAAAACATTTCTTTTGTATGGTGCTAGGTGCTTTTTCCTATTTTACCTCTGTATGACGAAATTCACCTGAAATGTGTGGGTAGATACCTAACTCCTCGAGCGGAAAATCAACGAGGAAGACCGGAAAAGCATCCTCAAACATAGATTTCGTTGGCAGGCATTATTTTATTTTAATTTTAATAGGATTATTCTTTGCAGAGATATTCCAGTAAAAACTAGAGTGTGGGAGGCAGAAGCCCAGTGAGGGACAAGTCATATTCGCTCCTTGTGTGAAGGAGTCAAGTTCAACTTTCACCTGTGCATCTCGATGAACAGCGGCCCTCCCTTTCACGCTCCTCCCTAGAGATGCAAGAGCAGCAGTGAACACTCGACCACCTGGAAGGGGGGGGGGGGGGGGGGCAAGGCCATGCTGCGGGGCCCCGCCCCCTTAACACTCACCTACATTACCTACTCTCACACCCACCCCTTATCATCAGTAGGTAGGCAAGTTCTGCAATGAGGAACCATCTGAGACCTGCCGGCCCACCCTTCTAAAGTCTAATCTCGAAGTATGATGAAACATATTCTTAACAAAAACACTGAAAAATAAAATATGTAAGCATATATACCATCACTTTGAAGAGGAATGTTATGAATCATAAGAGGATCTTTGGCCATTGGTGTCACTGGTGGTGGTGAACCTTCCCATTCATCTTCCCAGTCATCATCCCAATAATCAGCTGGCTGTTCCTCATAAGGCTGAAACCGGTATCACCAAATTATAACAAGGAACAAAACTGGAGACTGAATAGTGCAGAGCAAAATATATGAACCCTATGAATAAAAATGAGCACCTGAACGTAAGCAGCTGGAAAGAGGCCAGTCTCTCCATTCTGGTTAGTTCCTTCCCACCATCCTTCTCCTACATCCGATCTAGTGACAGTGAGAATTTCTCCAGTAACTATGCTGAGTTCAGCAGACCCAGGCTCCCCAGAGAAATCGTACATTGCTTGAACCTGAAACAGATTATAGAGGTGTATTATGCTTGAAAGCATTATTTAAAAAATTTGATAATTATAATTATTTATTCCAAGAACCAAGTCGGGTGTTAGTCCATCATTACTGACAATGTCTTAAAAACTTGAGTAACCTTGACTTGACTTAGGTCATTTTTAGCATGACTAAAGTGAGCAGAAAAATGTTAGCTATGGTTTACGAATTGTGAATATTCTAATAGGAAAGTGGACAGAAAGAAAATGTCAATAATGTCTAAGAGAGAATAGTGTATTTTTAGAAAATGAGACCTTCCATGCAGGAAGTTGTAGGTTCGAATCGTTAGCAAAATAGTGTTTTACCTATAACTCCCTGCTATCTTTTCCTCTTGAGTCATAGTAGTTCTCATTGTTCAGAATAAAATAGCAGCATTCAGAAAACGTGATATCCACCACCACGCTGTTTAACAAAGGAGTAGACGTCCCATTTCTCATCTTGAATGTGAGCCAACAAGCAACCTCACTCAAGCATTTTATAGGACTACAACATCCATGCCAATAAATAATACTAATAACTTGTCCCTTCCTGCACAAACAGATGAAGATGGAGGTATCAGATCACTGAACCCCCCACTTCTTATGTGGTACTATGTACCATGCTGCCTACATAGTACAACCCTTACAAATGGCTAGGGGGATTGAGTCCATAATGCAGGCCACTTGGGCCACTGCCCCGGCACCCAAAAACACTGAGTAAAAAAAATCCAACCATGTTCTGTTGGCGTTTAAATTGCCCTCCATACACTGTACTACCTAGCTTTTTTCAAAAGTTTACAGCGACCTGCTAGATTTCTCTGGCTATGGATATTCAATATTCTAGTACAGCATACATAGTGGTTCCTTCATGTTCGCTCTCTCCGCAGACCAAGCACGTTATCGGAATATAGCGACAGTAATCAATGCCCTGCAATTTAAATCGAAACCTAGCAGAAACTGGCAGGCCCTGGGACCTAGTGTTCCCATGGAAACTGAGAAAAGTGGCCTGTCTGCGTATGCTCAGTCAAGTAAAAATATAGTTCGCCATACCCACTTTGGGCCTTGGGCCCTGTCCCCAGAATTTGATTTCCACCCAAAAATCGTTCTTTTTCACAATCGATTCAATCCCTTCGATTCAATTTGTCATATCGATGTGAGATGCTTTGTCTTCCGATTTGTTTTTGTTGTCGCGTGAATCACATTTGCTTTCTCTGTTGAGTCTGTTGTCAGTCTCCATTTATTGCACCAAATTTTGATGTGCTTGTTTCCAGTGCGGTTTCGGTGACAGATTTGGATTTGTGGTAGCTACGTGCGTTTTGTCCTGTTTGCTGTTTGTGGTCTTGTGGATTGATCGGCGTCGTAACACAGATAAGTACCTAGCTTCAAGTCAAATAGCTTCTCCATTCGAGAGGTACCGGCCGAAGGGTCATTGTTTGGTTGTATTTTAGTTACTATATTTTTGTTACCGCATGAATTCAGTAGCTAATTTACAGGCGAAATTCTCGAAGTTTTTGTAGGACGACAGTGTTGATTAAACGTTTAGGAAGGGATAAGCCTTTGCAGAATATCACTCATCAGTAAATAAAGGGAAGGGTGTTGTTGCCTTGAGGTACTTTGTAGACAAATCTGTTGGGTTTGTGTTCTAGATTGGTGCCCCACCGTTTTCAGAACACACGCACCCCTACTGCAAGTGGCGTATCCATGGCAGGTAAACAGCTTACGAATGTGACATAGGAACAGAGTGAACGCTTCTGCTCTCAGCCACATTCTCCTTTTAAGTGCTTTCCATAAAAATGTAATCTAAACATGCAACCTTTGTGAACCGCAGCTCAAAAGTGCCAACCAATACACGCAGATAGTTGACATTTCTCTCTTGCTCGCTGCCCTTAACCCCCTTCCTTCCATGACAGAACAACGCAGGTCTATGCAACAGCATGTACTAGTTTGCAGAAGAAGAGGGAAATTGTGCCCAACCACCTTTGGGGGATTTGATGCAAAGCTGCTCCTCGTCACACCATTTACTTGACAATAAGTCGTTTGAAGCCGTCAATGATCTAACAAAACACCATAAGATAAAACGGCTGAAAACAAATAATTCTGTGCCACAAATTATTTTATGAATCGTCCACTTTTGAGACTGCCACGATCCGTGATTCTCCTTCTCTGCTCTTACCCCGACTTTGATTTTTATTCTAGTACACTGTCTTCAGTGAAATCTATAGTTGCATCATCTCCAATTTCTTTCACTTCAGGTGCTACGCCATTCTTGATTTTATCAACGAGTTTCTTTATTTTACCGCCTTACTATTGATTCTACTGAACTTTACCTTACTTGATTTTTACCTATGTTTATGCTTGAAATTGGGGTCACCCGTACATTTAAAAATAAATAAATAAAACATGCTGTGTTATCAGAAATTTTTTTTCCGAATTAGCACAAATAATGACACGAACATGGGATTTGTTACAGAAATGATAGAGGGCCGGAAATTAAATATTTACCACGCTGATAAGCAACATAACACGATTAGGATGAACTAAAACCCCAAAATATTATTCTGCCTTTTATTTTGACTTTATTCTCACAAATGCAGATACATGCAGTAGATGTAGATACGTTCAATGGGCAACGTTCGTTACTTATTTTAACATCGTAAAATGGAAATAATTTATTCTATCTCAAGAAGACAGACACCATCTGCACTCGCCTACTATTGAGTTTTTCCAGTTTGTTTGGACCTGGTGACGTAATTTCTCCCATGGCCCTCTCGCTTGGGTGGAACCCACTGCCTAGATATCATGAAGTCATGAAAGCATTCTTTCACTCACAACTCCCCCCAAAAAAACGGGGGAAACTGACGAAAGATTTGAAATATTTATAATAATGGACATTTCTCGATGGCTGTTTACATCCATTGCACGAGCCTCGAGTGTAAACTTCAAAACAGCAACACCAACCACTAGATAGACTCCAACAATGAAATTGTCCTCGAAAGGCAACATCTAGATGGAAAAGTTTAGTAAATAAACGGGATGTTTACTTCTACAATATTTTTATCAGCGTGCGATAAGTGGACTTGAGAGCCTGGCAGGGATAAGAGTCTGTGGACGACTCATCGGGATCCGAAAACAATGAAATTGCGACACTTATAAATCGTGCTGCAGAATAGGTACTGGGTACTTATTCAATAAGTAGGTATTGAAAATGTGCATTCAACTTATTCCATTAGGAATAAAATGTTAGGTACTTTGAAATTGTCTCAGAATTTCATGAACGACTTGAACCACGAACTCATCATTATACTAACTTGCGGGATCATGGGCTTATGTTTCAAGACACATCACAATATTCCAATACCATCAAACATAAATATAGTACGAACCTTTTGAGAGGCCATTATTACAGGAATGTGTCGGACGATGCCGTTAATTGAGTCAATCAAAAGTGAGATCACTTAACACAAATCAGTCAGTTCCCAGCCGGCTTTGGGGGGTCGACAGAGTCGCATTTGCTGGCTGATTCTTCGTATCACATCTAAGAGGAGACAACGGGTACAACCCGTAGAAATTATCCGCCAAGCATAGAAATTACATCAAACCTGTTGACTAACAGATCTCGAAAACAATGACAATGAGTGTGACTGGACGTCGAGCAGGGAACCTTCCACCCAGGAGCGAGGACCATAGTTATCGTTATCAGTATTGTTTTGGAAGGTCGACCCGTTGAACTGGCAACAACTGTGAGACCCAGGCGGCATGGAGGAAGCTTGAGAGAAGTATCCATCGAGTAGTGGAGTGGGCCAAAATTACCTACCGCAGCGCCTCTGGTAGGGGCAAGAAAAAATACTATAAAATTATACTACTATAAAATTATACTATATAAATACTATAAAATTATAGTACCTACCTATTATTCTATGGGAGAAAATAACAGTTATTCGGATTTCGGAAGCCATACATAGTTACTATGTATCCTGTTCGACGTTTCTGCTCTCATTTTAGCGAATTTTCAAAGAAAATGAAGCTATTGCAATGGCTTCGAAATTTAAATAATATAAATTTTTGGAAATTTTCTTCATAGAAATCCGTTTCAGACCATTCTAAAACGATTCCTGAAATTTAACACTTTTTTATATGTATATATATATATGTGTGTCACTCCAGACGATAACTCTCGATAGAATTGAGATAAACAGCTCAAATTTGCACAACAAATCTATCTTGGCAATCGAAAGGCTAAGTTCGAAGATGGGCGAAATTGGCCTACTCTAAGGAGGGTTTTGGCGCATTTAAAGTGCGCAAAAATTACCCAAAAATCCCCAAAATGTTATTTTCCAACAAGTGACCCCTCATTTTAAAGGTTTTTGCACGCTGAACACGATGGTGGAATCGGATTTTAGATATCTTGATCCGTTCTCAAATTAGAGCATTTAAAGTGCGCAAAAATTACCCAAAAATCCCCAAAATGTTATTTTCTAACAAGTGACCCCTCATTTTAAAGGTTTTTGCACGCTGAACACGATGGTGAAATCGGATTTTAGATATCTAAATCCGTTCTTAAATTAGAGCATTTAAAGTGCGCAAAAATTACCCAAAACTAGGATAATCTTTAAACTCTTAACCCCCCCCCCCCCCCCCACCACCTTAGAGTGGTCAGATTGAAAAATGTGAGAAGTATTAATTGAAGACGAGAGTTCGAAGCAAAACAAAACCATAGCCATTAATTCGAATATTTCTTTGAAAATTCGCTCATTAAGTCATGCTGCATGACTGGTTTTTTTATTTCCAGACATCACGACGCAAATTAATTTCAGTTTCTTTCTATTTATATTTTTCGATCTTGGCGTGTTGCGCGCAAAATACGTCTGCCAATTCGAGTAGGCTTCCTCACCTGAATCACATGAACGTATAGCGTATTTGGGTAGGTTCATTTTGATGCAGGACCATCTGCGATCCAACCCGCGTGTACCCTCAAAATTTCAGCTCTCTACGACTACTTTTCCCGTAGTTGGAAGCATTACAAGGAAATGGTCAACATTTCATGTTCGCGCAAGCGCAGACGAAAGTTACTGTACGATTCCAATGAAATTCATTTGGAGCTATCAAAGTATTATTCTTGATCGACCCTCCAAATCTGAACTCATTTCAAAGATATTTAAAGTAGTTATGGGAGTTTCAAGTATTTCACGTTTGCGCATGCGCAGACGAAACGATTTCCATGATTTTGAAACGGGACGATCTGCGATCCAACCCGCGTGTATCCTCAAAACTTCTGCTCTCTAGGACTGTCCTTTGCGAAGTTGGGATCGTTACAAGGAAATGGTCAACATTTCATGTTCGCACATGCGCAGACGAAAGTTACCGTACGATTCCAATGAAATTCATTTGCAACTATCAAAGTATTATTCCTGATCGACCCTCCGAGTTTCAACTCATTTCAGCGATATTTAGGGTAGTTATGGGATTTTCAAGTATTTCACGTTTGCGCATGCGCAGACGAAAGTTATCGTACCTTCTCAATAATTTTAGTATGGGATCGCCTGTGACTCGACCCGCACCCACTCTCCAAATTTCAGCCCATTTCGACCATTATTTTGGGTAGTTATGGGCGTGACAAGGAATTACCACAGGCAGACAGATAGACAGACGGACAGAAAGACAGACAGACACGGAACCAAAAATGTTCCTCGACGTCTGAAACGTAAAATGGAAAATTTCATTTTGGAGGACATCAATTTTTTTTAAATTCAATCACGAATCCAAGGCTTCCCTACCTTCGGTAGTGAGGAAGCAAAATATATACCTAATGAAATTATGTATACATACCTGTACCTGTAATTATATATATAATCACGTATACCTATATCGGGCTGCAAGCCACAATGTTGGGTAGGTATTGTGACTTGACATTTTGATACTATACTCCAGAATTCACTGTTTGGTTTTTGGTGCCACCATAATGCCAGGGAAAGGCGTCACGCTGACACTAGTGGAGCCGCCTGAGAGAAAAATGTGTGTTTGGCATAGTTTTTCATTTTCCATGCTGCAAAGTCCTTGTCACATGGGTTTATTATTCTACTGGACATAACTACTGAACATAACTAAATGTTGGACGTGCATTTACTGTTTCTTTCATGTGCAATAATTGAAATAGCTATTTTTTATGCTTTCCACCAATTTTGCCCCCCCCCCCCACCCACCACCAACACGAATTAGACTCTTATTTTTTTAACAAACTATCTTTGATTATTGATAGTGCCATTTAATTTTTGACTTAATTCGCCTGTTGATACTAAGTACTTTTAGTGTTAATATACAAATTTATGGTGATTTCAGACAATTTCCCAGGTTTTTGACTCATAAAAAATTAATTTTGGGAGCTGAACCTTCGTTACTACCTCAATTCTTCACTCTTTGGTCACAATCAACTTCATATTCGGTCTTCTCGCCCTAAAAATGGAAAACGATACGTCAAAAGCTCATGTTCACTAAAACCTTAAAAAAAACTCGAAAACCCCTATTTTTACACCACCCCCCCCTCCCCCCACCATAAAACCCAGGTGTATTCCGATTGGGCTGCCGAGCTTCGGAGTACAACTAGAACCAAATATGTTCCCAAATTGTGTGCAGAAGAACGACGAGTTTAGACAAAAACTCAACATAAATTTAAGGCTGAAACTTCGTTAGAACCTCAATTTCTCGTTCGTTCGCCTAAATCGACTTCATATTTGTTCTCCTCGTCCTAAAAACATGGTAAACATACCTCACACGCTCATGTAACTAAAACATCGAAAAATCGTATGTTTACACCCAGTTTAGTTTATTATTTTCACTAATAAATCTTTGGAATCGACCATGAAAAACCATTTTAACCCCCCTCCCGCCACCCCTCAAGTTTCATGGTTTGCGTTTCAAGGGACGCAGAATACGAATATCGAATAAAAAATTTCCGTCCATCCGCCTTATCTGCGGCTTTTTCCTTAGTTCCCATGAACCAACATTCACGAAATTTGGTATATGGGTCCAGTTTAGGCTCTAGTTGGTCCTCACAGCTCGGCGTTACTGTCACTCAACTCTAAGGGGTCAAAAGTAGGGGTTGAAATATATAGAGTATCCCTATCTCGGAAAATTGTAGTTCGAGGTGTGGGTTTTCTCGCATTTTTAAATAGGTTGGTTTTTTTTCTGAATTTTTGAGTCCATCCGGAGCATTCTACGATGTTGCCATGAAATTTAAATTTGCCCCTAAAAAGCAGCGTGTATGCAGACATCAACCTGGACTAGGCGTTGGAATCCCATAGTGACAGTCGCAGGTTCGAATCCCAGCCGGGACCAAACAATTGTTTTCACTCCACATCAACAATTTACCTTCAGAACTACATGTGAATTTGCCATTTTACATATGCTTTTTATGAAATTGTAGTCCCGGGCCGGCTCCACTACTCGATTTAGGGCTTTCCAGCGGGGAGCTCGAGGGTGGGTACTGACCACAGAAAACAGTGATCTACGCAGAAGGGGCACACAGGTATAGAGGTAAATAATAAACTGTTGTGTAATAATTTGCAGCGTTTTTCAGCTAAACACCTTTGGGTATGTTCCGATCGGGCTGCAAAGTTCTGGGACACAACTAGGGCTCAAATGGACCCTGTGTGTGAAAGAACTAATAAAGGTAGATATGGATGATAGAAAATCTGAAAAAGACCGTGTTTTGAGGAAGTTATGACCATTTGAAATTCCAACATACGTACATACATAGACAGGTACGGAGCCACATCAGGAAAACCGCCAAGAAACTCATTTTGAGCACTTCCGAACAAGACTCCACGGTATTGTTACGAGTTGATGGGGTGTGGGGATGAAAGGAATAGAACGTTTAGACTGGATTAAGATTCGCACTAAATAACTGAGAACTGGGATGGAAAAGGTGGACCGGAGCTGCGACGAGGGCGCGGCTGGTTTACTTGGCTGCGTGATTAACACTGACTTCCTCGGGTGTTGAGGAGACGGTGGACGGTCGGCTGGGGACTGCTGATGGTGCATAATGCTGTCCCCTCTACAGCCCGTCGTGACAGTATTTTCGAACACCTATTTTTCACGGTATCACCACACATTCATGCCAATATAAATAATAGGAATATGGAAGTAGCAATGTTACCGGAGATTTTATCTGGCCCTAGTTGAAATTCTCAAAACGCGGTCTTAGCTCAAAAGCTTTCAATAGAAGGGTATCTTTTGCTTACTCACTACCGACGGTAGGGAAGCCTTGGATTCGTGATTGAGTAAAAGAAAATGTACGTCTTCCAAAATGAAAATTTCCACTTCCATTTTTCGTTTCAGACATCGAGGAACATTTTCGGTTCCGTGTCTGTCTGTCTGTGGTAATTCCTTGTCACGCCCATAACTACCCGAAATAATGGTCAAAATGGGCTGGACTTTGGAGGGCGGGTGTGGGTTGGGTCACAGACGGACCCATACCAAAATCATTGAAAAATTACGGTAACTTTCGGCTGCGCATGCGCAAATGTAAAATACTTGAAAAGCTCATAACTACCCTAAATATCGTAGAAATCAATTCAAACTTAGAGGATCGATCAGGAATAATACTTTGATAGTTCTAAATGATTTTCATTGAAATCGTACGGTAAATTTCGTCTGCGCATGCGCGAACATGAAATGTTGACCATTTCCTTGTAACGCGATTCGTACAGAGCCGAAATTTTGAGGGTACATGCGGGTTGGATTGCAAATGGTCCCGTTTCAAAATCATGGAAATCGTTCCGTCTGAGCATGCGCAAACGTGAAATACTTGAAATGCCAGTAACTACTTTAAATCTCGTCGAAATGAGCTCAGATTCGGAAGGTCGATCAAGAATAGTTCTTTGGTAGTTCCATAAGAATTTCATTCGCCTACGCATGCGCGAACATGAAATTTTGGCAGTTTCCTTGTAACGCTTCTAACTACGCTAAAAATAGTCGTAGAGAGCTGAAATTTTGAGGGTACACGCGGGTTGGATCGCAGATGGTCCCGTATCAAAATGAACCTACCGAACTGCTCTATACGTTCATGTGATTCAAGTGAGAAAGCTATAGTGCCTACTCGAATTGTCACCAAAATGACCAAAATCGGTGCAGTTGTTACCAAAATGTCCTTTAGGATGTCTCTAGATCTAGAAAATTTTCTATTACATCAGTTACACGATGCGCTTGTTCTATGGTAGAGTGCTTTTCTCTGAATCCAAACTGGTGGTCGGGGATTAGCTCTTTCTCTTCTTGAAAGATTGGTTTCAATCTTTGTATAAGTAATGTCTCAACGAGCTTAGATATTACTGGTAGTAATGATATATGTCGGTAGGACTATTTATTCTTGGATTCTTTCCCAGGTTACAGTATCATGATAACCTCTGCCACTTTCCAGCAGCGGGGTACATATTTCAGTCTCAATGCCGCGTTTAACAGATACAATAGCATTCGCATGCCTTCCTCTGGTAGTTGCTTAATTGCCTTTCCTGTAATGAGATCATATCCAGGAGCTTTGTTCGTTTTGAGATTGCGAATTTCATTTTTCAGTTCACTGAGCGTTACTCGTTGTATGAAGTGTATATCTGTGGAGGAGGATGCCATCGGTAAGCCTCCTTCATCATTGTTCCTGGGGAGTGGCACAAATGTTTTCTCGAGGTGTTCAGCAAAGATCTCTGCATTTTCAGTAGGACTTTTTGCCCATTCCCCATCATCTTTTTTAATGGGAGGTACATGTTTCTTCGGCTGCTTGAGTGCTTTAGTAATCTTCCAAAGGGAATATTCTGTATCTTTTTCTGGATTTAAACTATGAATTAGTCTTAAGTGCGTTTCTTGCTTCATTTCTGCTGATAAACTATCCAGGTGGTTCTTCAATCTATTCAATTTTGTTTTATCGCATGGGGCTCTGGTATGTTAGGTACCATATTCGTCTAGCTTTCCCCTTTTCCCTGATCACTTCACGGATTTCACGGGGATAAGATACATTATTAGCTGCATATAAATATAGTCTCTGGTGGAGTACTAACCCAAGCTGCTCGTTGAATACATTTAAAGAAGTTCCAGCTTCATCTCTCTGTTGGCTGTCGGCTCTCTGTTGGTTTTGTGGGGCACAGACAAATTAATGTTAGCAGATACGTGCTCCCTGAATATATCCCAGTTCGTATGTTGTGTAACTAGTGTTGGAGGATTTTCTTTCATTATTATCGTGTCACTAATTGTGAGAACTATTGCCAAGTGATCTGACACGAGGCTTCCACAGCCTTCGACGTGAATGACGTTGTTGCTATTCCTTTTATTACAAAGAAATCAACCAGATATGGAATTTTTGCTCTATCTGAGGGCCAGTAGGTAGGTTTTCTAGTGGAGTAGAAATCACTATGTGTTTTTTTTCGCGGCAGTGAATAGCTCTCGGCCCTTGGTTGTTGTTAAACGGGAGCCCCAGTACGTAATTTCTGCATTGAAGTCACCACCAATGACAAAATTTGAACTCAAGATTTTAAACAGGGATAAGTCCTTTTCTCTAAGACTGTAGCGCGGTTGGCAATAGATCGCTGCTATATTGCATTTTTTGCTATTTACTTTTTACTTTTTTGCTATTATAAAATGAAAAATAGTAGATAAGCATGGTTATTACATTTCATTTTTTATTACCTACCTATACCTTATATTGATTGAGGATATTTGGCAAACTAGGTAGGTAATGCATTGAGGTAGTAATCAATATTTGAGCCATTAAATAAGAGAACCTGACCTTGTTCATGTAAGTCACAAATGGAGGGAGAGGTGGATTGGGTCCAGAGAGGTCGGATGGTGGGTGAGGGGGACAGCCCACCTCCAATTTTTCTATAACCTCTTTGATCTTACATGTTAGCCGGACGTTTTACGACAATAGTATTCAATATTCATACAATTTGAATTCTGAAAAAGCTTTGTACTCTAGAAAGTGCAACATTTTGACATTTCAGTTTAAAATTCAAAATTGACTTTTCGCCATTAGAATTTTGGAGGTCATAAATTTTTTTACTCAATCAAAAATCCAAGGCTTCCCTACCTTCGGTACTGAGGAAGCAAAAAAATTGCTTTACATCCTGAATAACAAACCTGTGCATTATTCAAGTAAGTGTACTTAGTCCCAGCCGGTGTACTTGGTCGTTGATTTGCTGTACGTGCAGGCTGAGAAGAGTGAGAAGAACGAGCAGGGACTCATAAATCCCGCACATAGAACACTATAATATTAATTTTTATTGGGTTATTAGATGAATAACACAATGGTATAAGGGAGTGTGACTCGCATACAAGGTGCTACGGCAGACTGAACCGGAGGGCGATGTCCTGAGGGGAGTTCGAGAAAATTGGGTCGAGCTGACCAAAGCAGTTCCGTCGAATTGGCTTGTAACATCGCCTCCCCCTGTGAGGACCTGTCCTCAGGTGTATCTATGCAATTCAGCGTAGATATGAACTAGAATACATTGAAACAAACTGAAGCTAAACTGAATAACACGCAGCAGTTGGAAGTAATTAACAGGGAATAGAGATCTTGGAGTTCATTCGAAGAGGTCGGGAAGACTGGAGAGTATTGATTGGTATTCTTTCAAAACGTTGTAAATGGTATTCACATCCACAGTCGAAGAACAGTAAGCTGTGAATATCTTGGGATATATGCTCCCCGTGGTAGCAAACACCAAATGCAGATTAGAGATACCTTGGAAACCTTTTGGAACATCTTTACTTTTGGACCATATTGTCTGCGGGAAATGAAAGGTTTACTTTTCGATTGCATTCGAGCGGAACATTTGATTTTGATTGGTAGACGTCCCCTGTTTGTAGTTCCTTTGCTTGTAAGCTAATGAAGGGAAGTCACGTTCGATGCCCAAGAATACTTGCTCCAACTCATCGCACGTAATGCTGTTAAGAGTCAACAATTGAATAGGTATGCTGAATAGGAATATAGTACGTAAGAAGTGTACATCTGGGAAGCTGGATTACTCGCAGGATTTTATCACTGAATACAGGTTCTCTATTGCTGATTCTCCCTCCGCTTTTAGCGAATTTTCAAAGAAAATGAAGCTATTGCAATGGCTTCGAAATTTAAATAATATAAATTTTTGGAAATTTTCTTCATAGAAATCCGTTTCAGACCATTCTAAAACGATTCCTGAAATTTAACACTTTTTTATATGTATATATATATATATATATATATATATATATATTTATATATGTGTCACTCCAGACGATAACTCTCGATAGAATTGAGATAAACAGCTCAAATTTGCACAAAAAATCTATCTTGGCAATCGAAAGGCTAAGTTCGAAGATGGGCGAAATTGGCCTACTCTAAGGAGGGTTTTGGCGCATTTAAAGTGCGCAAAAATTACCCAAAAATCCCCAAAATGTTATTTTCCAACAAGTGACCCCTCATTTTAAAGGTTTTTGCACGCTGAACACGATGGTGGAATCGGATTTTAGATATCTTGATCCGTTCTCAAATTAGAGCATTTAAAGTGCGCAATAATTACCCAAAAATCCCCAAAATGTTATTTTCTAACAAGTGACCCCTCATTTTAAAGGTTTTTGCACGCTGAACACGATGGTGGAATCGGATTTTAGATATCTTGATCCGTTCTCAAATTAGAGCATTTAAAGTGCGCAAAAATTACCCAAAAATCCCCAAAATGTTATTTTCCAACAAGTGACCCCTCATTTTAAAGGGTTTTGCACGCTGAACACGATGGTGGAATCGGATTTTAGATATCTTGATCCGTTCTCAAATTAGAGCATTTAAAGTGCGCAAAAATTACCCAAAAATCCCCAAAATGTTATTTTCTAACAAGTGACCCCTCATTTTAAAGGTTTTTGCACGCTGAACACGATAGTGAAATCGGATTTTAGATATCTAAATCCGTTCTTAAATTAGAGCATTTAAAGTGCGCAAAAATTACCCAAAACTAGGATAATCTTTAAACTCTTACCCCCCCCCCCCACCCCCTTAGAGTGGTCAGATTGAAATATGTGAGAAGTATTAATTGAAGACGAGAGTTCGAAGCAAAAAAGGGGGAGGCAAACGATTAGTACAACTCCTTGAATTTACCCACAGCGATCAAATAAATAACCACTTAGTACAATTACGTAATAAACAAACGGTAGAATCAGGATGGACAAAACGTACAAATTAAAATAAATACGAAGAGAATATACATAGAAAACCAAATTTTAGACCGAAGTTTTCCTTTATTCAAAACCATAGCCATTAATTCGAATATTTCTTTGAAAATTCGCTCATTAAGTCATGCTGCATGACTGGTTTTTTTGAGAATATCTGTCCTCAGATGGAAGTGAGGGTGGAGCGAATTTGTTCAAAGTAGATTCCTCACAGCTGGAATTACACGTCCGATCCATGAACACACGTGGAGAGGAAAGGGGTAATCCACAGTCCCGTTTTACGTCACCAACTTCGCGAATTCTCGCGAAGTTGATCGGCTTGTTACAAAGCAACGAATTGTGTGCTTTGTGACATTGGCATACAAATCGGCAAGTACACAATTTTGAATTATATGTCGAGGCAAAGCAGTTCGCACACAAATCGTTAGAAGGAATTACATCCCATCTCCCTTCAACATGAATTGACCCTTTGAATGTTTTGCATTTACGGAGGGCGTGACGTCCACTGCGAACTTTGCAAGGAAAATTCAATATTCCTGGAGATCAAAAGGATTTAATATTTCGTGGTGGGGGGAGGGATAAGCGATTTGGTCCTTGACTTTTGTAACACTTTGAGATGTGTCGTTGTCTGATGCCATTGAAGACGATTGTTCCGAGTGGTGGTTGGATATTTTCGTTGAAAAGCACGCCTTAGATGCAGAGGCTTTTGTCGATGAGGGTATGGACGTCGACTTGGTAAGTGAGTAAATTAAATGGTCTTTCTAGATTTGAGGAAAGCCATTAGTTTTGTTAAACTCAAAATAATAGAATCCTGGAAAAAGATATTTGAAGCAAATAAGTAAGTACGTACCCACTTAATGATAATGACAAAGTCGCGATGAAAGCAGTAGAACACATAGGAGATAATATTCTTCCCTCACACTCTAATAAAACCAATTTCATTTGCTGTTTCATGTAGGTAATCCAAATCTGTATCCATATAGATGCCCAAGTTTCCATAAGTAGGTAGTAGTTGGGTCATTCTACGCTTAGAGTGGTTTTGAGACCCCTGTTATTTTCGTTTATTAAAACCTTACAAACTCGCGATTTTTTCAGTTCAGTCTCTTCAGGAGGGATCATAATAATGTCAATTATTAACATGCGAGCTTCATTCATACCAGAACATGAAATATTGCCAATTTAAAAAAAAATGGTAGGCAGGGGAGTGACCATAAAGAAAATATAGTTCCAGGGTAGTGATTTTAGTAGAAACCAAAAATTTGACAAGAATACCTACCCTCATGTACCTATATATGAAATTCCCAAAGTTGCCTTGAGGTACACGGTAGGTAGCACACCCGCTAGCTATGAAACAACTTCAAAATTAGGCTTGAATAAGTTACCCAAGTGAAGTCATGTCACTACTCTGTCTTGCTTGTCATTTTCCTGTCTACATGAAAATCATCAAAAGACAGGAAAGTGACACACAGGAAAGTGACTTGTTTGGGGTTTTCTGCACATAGCTTCCAAACCGCTGGTAGTACAGGATTGGAATTTAGTGCGCGAATACTGGTTCAGTAAACCTGTGGCATGATGGAAGGGGAAAATAAAAAAATAAATGAATACGAAAATACAGAGCACAGGAAGGTGACAAATATGAAAATTGCATACCTGTTATCGTGGACGAAGTTGCATCTCCAAGGGCACACACAACGCTAAAAAAGGAAAACAAACCCAGAGGCCACCTGTGGCAAATCACTGCTGCCAACTGGATTTTTACTCGAATTTTTTCCCCACACAGGGAAGGGGAGGGAGCTGTTTCCTGACTAGACAGGAAAGTGACACAAAACTTTGTAACAAACACATTTTCTCATGCAGAATCAAAGGTGATTGACCAATTGAAATTGTTCTAATACATAGGGTAAAACCCCCAGTTTTGGGCACCCCCCCCCCCCCCCCGCCATCAGTTTTCGGCACCCACTGGCGGTTTTTCGTTTATAATAAGCTTCTGGGAAGATGTAGAACCTACAAAATACGCTCGTTGGACAGAAGTAACTCTCCTGCACATGCGCATATATAATTTTCCACCTTTTGCATACCGGAATGGATGAAAAACCCGTTTGGAAGTAAGTCCGCCACGAGCCATCGGCAGTGAATGCGGTTCCTAACGATTTTGGTAAGCAATGACATTACGAACTAAATCACTCGCGACGAAATCGTGGAAACCCATTTCAAAGAAAAACGGAGTTATTGAAAAATATTCTATTTCCACTAATACACGAAAAACGAAAAAAAAACACTGTTATACCGGTTTCGGTGATCAAACCATCGTCAGTAACACACAATAACTAATATATAATAATAAGTTATAATAATAATAATAATAATAATAATATAATAAGTTATTATAATAATAATAAGTTATTGTTTGTTACTGACGACGGCTTGATCACCGGAACCGGTATAACAGTGCTTTTTGCGTTTTTCGTGTATTAGTGGAAATATACTATTTTTCAATAACTCCGTTTTTCTTAGCAATGACATTGCTGGTACACGTAATATCATAGGTTTTACTGATGTTTCTCATGATTTTCACACCTCCGTTTGATAGTACGAGTATTCCTGTGCTCATAAAGTGTAAAATAAGCCTGCAAAGTATAAAATAGTATTAATCTAAGGGGGTGCCGAATACTGGTCTCAGAAACATCGGTATTTCAGTTTTCGGCTCCCCTGATGCCGAAAACTGGATCACCTCAAACTAATAATCGGCACCCCCCAATTCCAGTTTTTGGCATGGCGAATACTGGAGATCTGGGCATGCCAACAACTGGGCAGTGGCAACAATATAATCACCCTAATAGGTACACAGTCAAATTTCAACTAGGTATCAGAACTTCTCGCTGTTTTTTTTTCTTTCTTTAGAAATTCACTGTATGTCATAGAATACTCATGACCATAAATTTCATGACGTTTTAATGAAAAAATCTATTGCTGTGGTCATCAAATGGAAATAGTAATATTTCATTAGGACCGACAGTTGGACGGCTTTATGCAAATAGGTAGGCACGTACCTACCTCCTGAAAGAATTTTCAAAATCGAGTTAGTGGTATCGTTGGAACTGTCTCGTCGTGTAGAATCGATTTCCTTAGGGTTTATACCCATTCCAGTTTCGAATAAACTAAACCTATTCCGATATAAACTAAAAGACTTTCCCTTGGACAACCTGAAGTTCCCAATTTCCTACTAAGCTCCATATCACAAGAAAAGTTATGCAGTAACCAAATAAGCGACATCAGAAATGGCGATTAATATAAATTTGCAATTAATTTTTCTGTGACAGCTGCGGGCTCTGAAATTTACTGTCGCCTAATAATGTATTTCCGTACCTATCTCTTTTGTTGATGGTTTTTGGTGGTGTGATGATAATGAATGGCGCTTAGTCGTATTGGTATCAGTTTTCAGCCAAATGCAGGTAGGTATGCAATAACCTAATAAGTGACAAATATTGGCGGTTGGCTGGATTTTGCATAACTGGCTTGTAGCATTTTTGGTTTTGCAAAAACCTAATGAGCGACAAAACGTTACTTAGGTACCTCTACTTTTCATAAAATTTAGCCAGAAACAATGCCCTCCAGACGAAACAAAATGTCAGAATCGCTCGATTAAAAAAAGAAAAGAAAAGTAGAACCAGCTATGCAAGTATTTATTTTATTTAAAAAAAATTAAAGTAGATTCCATCCTATGAATTTCGAGACCAAACGCACACTCCTACGATCAGCAGTTCTTTTTATGGTTTTTCAACTCCAGAGGTTCTTACGTCACAGTTGGTCCCGCCCAGGCGAGAGGGGTGCAATGACGTATGAACCTCTAGAAAATGTGAAAAACCATAGAAAAATAACTACTTATCGTAGGAGCGTGCGGTTGGTCTCAAATTCTCAGAGTGGAATCTACTTTCATTTTAAAAATAATATAGACAACTTTTGTGACCCTGGCTCACTGTCACTTAGGAGGTATTTGCTTAACGCCATCCAGTTCAGAGCTTCCGAACCATCGGTTCTATCAATCGATGACGTCCTCAGTGCTGCACTCGACGATCCCATGCTTATGAATAGAGATTATGGATCAGGGGAACAACCATACAACCATGAAGGCAGTACAACAGACTCCCTTCCTCAAGATGACATTAAAACCTTTCCAATCCTCAAGGGAGGTAGGTACTGCACTGGCCATCCACGCCGAAAAGAAAAGGAACCGGTTCGATGGAGAGAATGCCACACGTCATAACATGGAGCCTGTGGAGAAAACTACGAAGAAAAACAGGAAAAGAAGAAAATACGTAGAAGAGGCAGCGAAAGAAGAACGGGAAAAAAATCGAGAAAAAATGTCTGCGAAAGCGGAAAAGAAAAATGTAGGTACCAAAACATCCAATGATCCGACACCTGGAACTTCCAGAGCCCCTTTGTTTCAAATGCGGGGAAAATGCTAAGAATAATGGCATTAATCGAAGTAAATCATGGCTCTAAGGTTCATCACAAAAGATGTTCTCATCCATCTGAAGAACTTGATGACGAAGACGTTTTTTCGTTGCCTCCATGCCTTACAAACTAGTCCATATCCTACATTTCTAGCTGCCCTTATTTGTTTGTTGCTTATTTAAAATTTAAAATCAGCAATGTATTCTTAGTCGAGTATTCCAAGTCTAAAGTAAGTTCCTTTCAGTGTTCAAGTTCCTGGTTCCTTATGCTCATTTTTTTATACCTTGTGTTTACTTTTAGAATAAGTAGTGTTCACTGACAGTTTTAGAAAAACTGGTTACTGCTAGAACACCACTTAGTCATCGGTCTTATTTCTGTTGCTTGAGTTTAGTGAGAAAGAAAGATCTGATCTTTCAAAGTTCCGGTGTCTATGAAAGTCTAAGGACCGTCATAATGTGCGCCATATACCGTATGATTTTGAAATTATTATACCTGTCAAAGTTGTATTACAATTTCGCGATAAATACATACCGATCTATTAATTAATATTTGAGTAATTTCGTTTCTAGTTTGCTACAACACCTACCGACCTTCTCTTCATGGGGTGCCGATTATAGGTACTTGGGGGTGCCGAAAACTGGACATGGACTGCCCAAAACTGGTATTTAGGGGTGCCGAAAACTGGAAAAATCATGCCGAATACTGGAGCTAACAGCTTTTCCATATATTTTCTTTTATTTAAAAATAAATAATTGAAATTGCCGGTTTAAGCTCATTTATTACGGAAGTTGAGACATTAACAAATATAAAAGCAGTGGAGTTTTTGCCCAACAGCTCAAATTTAGTTTGAGGTATGATAAAATCCGTCAAAAACTTCCTTAAGGGTGCCGAAAACTGGGGGTTTTACCCTACATAAACTACATCATAACTGTGACGTGATCCCGTTGTTTTGGTAATGGAAATCTGAAAACGCTATATATTTCATTTATGTGAATATTCCAACTTAGGCGTGTGACACACCAGGGTAGTGACATTCAGGTAATTAAATGTTTAATTGCTATCACTAATTAATGATTTGAATGACTGAAACAAGGTCATCTGCAAAGCCTGGATTTAGTAGTAAATGGTACATAATTTATTTATTACCTACTTTCCCATTCTACGGAGCTGGGAAATGCCATGTTACATGAAAATTCAGAATAAGCTTAGAACGACCCAGTTAGTCTCTTTGCTACAGTTCCCATCTCCGTGCAAACTTCCTTTTCATTGACAAATTCAGTAAAAGCAAATAGTTACAATTGGACGGCATTAACCAGAAGGGAACCAACCACAAAAATGGCAAAATGAGATACCTAGGTAAGAACACTATGGGATGGGCTAGGTCGGTCTACGCTTTCAGCAAAAAGGAGCTATTGTTTTGATAAGGCTTTCCCTCCGAAATTTGAATTAGAAAAAGTTACTGAATCCGGAATGGCCTTATCTGTTTCTCAAAAAAGAACCACACAAGTTCCCGGTTTTGATTGAAAAGATAACGGCGTGTTGTGATTCAGCAGAAGGGAGCCAAGACGGTTGGTGCTTCTTTTGGATAGAATGTGGCCCAACCGATTTCAGCAAAAGGGAACCACTCCGCTCATTGGCTCTGTTCTGTGAATGAGTATGGTGGCAACACTGTTCATTACCCGCCGTTTCGTTATCATTAACCGCAACCTTCTGTAATCACGTTATCATTGTGTTTTACTTCTAACTTTTAACTACTTACTGTGTTTTACTTTTATTTTCTGCGTTTTACTTCATTATTTCGTGGACTCTATTCGTGAACACTGTGTGTTGAAAAACAGTGAAACATGAAGAAAAAACCATTATTATTCAGCAGAGGGAAGAGAATGGTTGCTGCGTGCTCTACACAATCACAAACTCCTACAGGTGGTAAGTGTTTACTGTTTTCCCACAAAAATATTATTTTCGCTTCTCTTCAGATATCCACATGATGAAATAAGTATTGAACTAATAAAATATGCTTAGTACGAAGTTTCACGGTATCATTACACAAAAAAGTTTCAATACAACCTGAATCTGGTACCACCTTCAGCCCAATCATTGAAGGCGTTTTTTTCTTTCAGGGCTCGTTGAAGCTGATGTGAAAAATCAGGTGACAACGACTGAACTCGATTCAAAGACCGAGTGTATGACTCCTCCTCAAGTTCCTGAAACTGGCCTGCAAAAGGTAATCACAGACTGCATTCAAATTCCGATTGTTCCTGCGAGCAACTGCGTCATTGATAGATGCAGATCACAGAGTTCCTCGTTTTCGGAAATGATGACAACAAAGTTTGCTCAAATCTTGGAAGGAGAAAAATAATAGGCAAGAGAAAAATGCCATGGCAGCTCAAGTAGGTGGAATTGTAAGCTTTTCAACATACAGAAGAATTTTCTTGAACCACTTCAATCTCAAGTTCAAATCTCTCAAAAAAGACACCTGCAACTTGTGCGACTCGTTGGCTGCTAGGTTGGCTTCAGAAACTTCAGAAGAAGAGAAGAGAGTGTTGGAGAATGAGCAAAAAGCCCACCATGAGCTATGGCAGGGAGCCAGGAACGTGATGAAACGTGATCAAGAACTGGCAGCTGCAAAAACGGACGACCTGGAGGTATTGACATTTGACTTGGAGGAAAACGTTGCCTCTCCCTCGGATTCCGACAAATATTGTGTTTTATAAACGCCAACTGTGGCTTTATAATGGTGGAATTCACGCATGCCGAAATAACCAAGGCTATTGCTATGTTTGGACTGAGAATATGGCAGGTCGTGGGGCTCAAGAGATGGGGTCCTGCTTAATGAAACACATTTCAAAAGAAGTAGGTCCTGAAAAAAAGCGTCTGATTTTGTGGAGTGATTCGTGCGGGGGACAGAACAGAAACATTAAAATGGTTTTAATGTTGAAATGTTGTCTAGAATCTCACCCTAGCTTGGAGACGATAAACCTAAAATTTTTGGTATCTGGTCACAGCTTCTTACCTAATGATACTGATTTTAGCGACATAGAGTCAGCTCTTTCACACGTACATAGACTTTACCTGCCTGAAGACTACGTCAACGTTATGAAGAGTGCAAGGAAGAAGAAACCATTCATAGTTACCCAAATGACATCACAAGACTTCAATGGGACGCAGAAACTGGAAGGGAAAATAACTAACCGGAAAAAAGGAGCCAGTGACGAGAAAATAAGCTGGTTGAAAATCAGAGAAATAAAACTTGAAAAAAATCAGCCTTTTCATGTATTCTGTCGGTCTGATTTTGAATCGGACTTCTCGGTCATAAATTTGGAAAAAAAAACAGTGAAAGGGAGGAAAAAATCATATAATCAATCCAACTTTTTCCTAGACAGTTTGGAGCCCATGTGGCAAAACGGCAAAGCTGTTGCTGCTCCGAAACTGAAAGACTTAAAATCGCTCATGCACCTGCTGCACAAAGAAGCAAAACAATTCTACAGTTCCTTGGAAGGTTCCTTGACTACTGAAGATGACATAGATGGATTTGGAGTTGCACCAGATTTCGAAGTTGAAGATTAGTCGACCGATTCGGTTCATTTCTGGCAATATGGTGTTTTTTGTTTGGTGATCTGGTTTTGGTTCTGTGTCGTTCCTTTCATTTGGGTTTTGAAGCTACCACCTGAGTAGCCATTTCCTACAGCCAAACTTGTACATTGCTCATAGTTATTGTGCAATAAGAAAAAGTAACTTTTTACAGCAGTATTGAAGTTTTATATTATGCTCCATTAGTCATTTAGCTATACCTTAGCTAAAAAGTTTGCAGCTGTGATTCAATGCAACTGTGATTTTTGTCTTTGAAATGTTGACAAATTTTGGTTTGTTAGCCATTTAGCTATAGAGGAGATGAAAGTTTTACTTAATTTTGATACAGAGAGGCTGTTAATGTTTTTTTAATAAAACATTAAAAATAGGTACCTACCTCATGTTGAGACTGGAAGAAAACTGATCTAAAAAAATTAATTTTAAGAATATAATAATGTTCCTGAACGTATGGTCATTTTTTTGCTATTTTTTAAAAATATATGTATTTATCAATTGGGTATAGTACGTGAAATATTATTTACTTCTGAAACTCTAAAAATTTTGAGACTGAAAAAAACTGATAACAAAAGATTGGCCTAAAATTTATTCATTCTTAGTCATATGCCTTTTAAAAAATGCCTAATAATATGTTCATGAGTTTATGGAAAGTTTTTCAACAATTTAATTGTAAAATAAATGACTACTATGCATCAAACTGCTGCTGCATTTATATTATCACACCTACCAATAATAACCAGAATTTGTGTGGTCGAAAAAAATTGTATACATAGGATACGGTATATAAAAACTTATATAACTACATATACTCATATTTTGGAGGATTTGTGAGGGTAAAGTCATGTAGGGTATCGTTTTCAAAGGGAAGAATGATGAATGTTGGTTTGCTAACAACTCATGGTTGAATGAGAATAGTCGTTGAGAATTTCTCAGAATGGAACCAGCTGAGGTGGTTCATCACTCAGATTTTTTTACAGCGTTTTCTCAAATCTCAGAAAGGAACCATCCACGTATAATTTGATTTTTAAGCGTTCTACTGCAGTAATTGCATTTTTTCAAAGTGGGAAATGACGCAGAATTCAATTAGGTTTGAGAGGAAAAGAAGAAAATCCCAAAACAATCAACACCTGATTTGCAAACTTGAAAAAACTTTGATGCCTGATTACTCAAAACTAGGAAACTGTGGTTGGTTCCCTTCTGGTTAATGCCGTCCAATTATAACATACCAAATGTGTTTGAAACTTGAGTTAAATCACTAGGTACTAAGACAGGACATGCGCCTTTTATTTTTTATGGAGGAAGAAATAGCTTCAGTTTCTACTTCCTAAAAATCCTCTACACTTCCCTAATAATCTATAATTTCATTACTTACGTACTTGGGGGCCGTTATAATATGAGGATTTACTTATAAATATTCTTAACAACTTGTGCAGAAAAATTATACTGGATTAAATTTATATCATCACTCTAAGCATAGCACTTCAGAGTATAAAATTATTCCTCAAAATATTGTATCCTCTTTTACCGCTTATATCGTCCCCCATACCACCCGTTACCCAAATAACCCTGTTTTGTCAAGCCCAGAGGGAGCTGCTCAGCCGAAACCTAAACCAACAATAACTAGAAGAAGTGAGGTGTTGGACCTTGACGTCGTATTTCCACGCTCAGGTGTGCTTGACACTTATTTCAGGAGCACCTGCCAACTTAAATTTGGTTGAACGTATGTTTTGGTGATCAAACCATTGTAAGTCACAAAACAGTAAACTAAGGTACACCGGAGAAAGGGTGAGGTTACATGTCGTACGGAAGTGAAAGGAAGTCTGTTGTGAATGGCTGTTGATGTGAAAGGAATCAATGGGAGATCCCACGATTTCGTCAAGGGTGATTTAGTTCGAATGCATTATGTTCTTACTTCTTTGAGATTGGTTGAGGGATGAGGGGGGGGGGGGGGGGTGCCCCGTCGACCCACTAAGAACAATTTTCTGGATTCACCTCTGGTAGCAGAAGTGATTTGACACCAGTTGGTACTGTAGGCTGATCACGTCCACGACGCTGGCAGGACAGTCGGACGAAAAGCCCCATCCTGGAATGCCTGTTACTTTACTTTTTTTTTTTAATGAGATACAACTTCAATATTTAACTTGATATAATAATTATTCGTAAGTAATGCATGACGTGACATACAATGTATACACTAATCACAGACAAACATAGGTAATATGACTGAAAGATCAGTTTTTGGTTTATTATTCTGTGAATAATACACCTATGTATTCGCTCAGCAAAAAATTTTTATAATACCCCCTCAAACTTTTTTCTTTTTCCGTTTCAAGGTGCGTAGATTCCAAAAATGCAATGTCCGTCCGCCGTCCGCCGTACGCCGTCCGCCGTCCGCCGTATCACGTGTACAGGCTTCATTTTCGGTCTAAAAAAATCGTTCTTTCGCACACATGCTCCATTTGGGCCCTAGTTGTGTCCCGAAACTTTTCAGCCCGATCGGAATATACCCAGGGGTGTTATGAGTGAAAATGTGTGTAAAAAATAGGTACTTTTTGCGTATTAGCAACATGTTCGTAACATGAGCTTTTTAAGGCAGGGGCACCATTTAAGGAGGGCAGGGGGGGCCTAGGCCCCCCCCCCCCCCAAGGAATTGATAAATAATGAAAATGACTACTGGAGTTATCTAGAATATCATAGCCTTCTTTTAAAAAGTTATTCTTTTAAAAAGGAATATTTTGAATGAATATTAATGGAATGTAGCAATGCTAATTTAATGAATTGAAAAAGGGTACTTTGATTTTGTTTGTATTTATTCTTTTATTGAAACTTTAAATATGTAAAAGGAAATATACAATTAGCCTACATCTAAATGTAATATTAATTTAAACAAATTTGCGGGGGAAAAAAACCCTGGACCCCCTTTCCTTAGTAGATATATCATACCCCCTGGTGTTTGCCCCCCCCCCCCCCCCCCCCAACAGTTTGGTGAAATGGCGCCCCTGTTTTAAGGTATCGTTTTTTCATGTTTCTGGGGACGAGAAGACTGAATATGAAGTCGATTTTGACCAAAGAGTAGAAAATTAAGGTTCTACGAGATGTTCAGCTCCCGAAATTGATTTTTTATGAGTCAAAAAACCTGGGAAATCGTCTGAAATCACCATCAATTTGTATAATAACACTGGAAAAACGCTGCAAAATCCTTGTCACATGGGTTTATTATTCAATTGGGACATACCTACAGAAATGTAGGCTGTTAATTTATTGTTTCTATCATGTGAAATAATTTAAATAGCTATTTCTGATTGTTTCCACCAATTTTGGGCCCCTAAAACACAAATTAGGTAGGTACGCTCCTTTTTTTTCTTTCCCCCAAACTATCTTTGATCATTGGTAGTACCATTTAATCGTCTTGATCCACGTGTTGACACCTTTTCTAGTGTGTGTGTTCAGACGATTTCCCAGGTTTTTGA